>JAZKJV010007670.1:0-540147 GCA_037367405.1 Ottelia alismoides
TAGACTTGGTTCAATGGATTCTTGACTGCCTAAGTAGAGTATTTCGGAGCACACGCACGATTCTTGTTGATAATGACCTAACTTGGACACCTGCACCTTTCACATGGCTCAACTCAGTTGGAGTGGTGAGGGGATTGGATTTGCCGGTATGAGACACACACAAGTGGAAACATTTGTCCTCCTCTAGGGAGGGAAGTGCACCCCAACCCGTCCAGTGATTAGGAAGTCTAAAGACAGGAGGCTGTGGGTTGCAATAAAGCTTCAAAAGAGGGATAGTCTACTGGCTCAAGAGGAAAAACTCCTTATGTAAATGCTGCTGTATATAGTATTCAAAAAAAAATGTTCAGGCATGTACAAAAATAAAAAGCCTGCAAAGTATGTACATATGTTGTAAAGTCAATAAGCAAGCTTGAGTTCCAAAGTCATATCATGTGAGCCTGCAGCAGGATGACTTGACTACACTGGTCTTGCATCCAAGGATAGGTAGCTACACTGGCTACCGTCCATTCTTCTCTTCACCCCCTCCTCTTGAGCTGGTTGCCACTTGAACTTAGAAGGGAATACCCCGCTCCTCGAGGATGGAGTTGCTGGATTGGGGAATCATTGGGTTGTCGTACTGGAGAAGTCAGTTTCTTTGTCATTCTAGTTGGGGAGAGCCACCATCACTTACACTGTACAAGTCAGATTCATAGTCGTAAGAGTTTGCGTTTGAGTTGAAGTATTTCTGACCTGGCTATTGAGGAGACTTGGACAGAGTTTTGGGATTCTCAAGGACTGTTGGATTTCAAACACAGTTCTCACTAAGGTTCCGCCCGCACTAAAATTCCAAAGGTCCTACTTAAGCTCCAAACTTTGATTTTGTGAAGACAAGTCTGATAATCAAATAAAATCCAAGTTCTTCTTTTTCTTTTCTTTCTTTTTCTTTCTGCATTTTTATTGTATTTTATTAAACATACAAAGTAAATCAGAAAAATAAAATAAAAATATGTATGTGTATATGAAAGTATTTCACAATTTTATAAAATCATAAATAAAAATAATAATATTAAAAATACCTAAAATAAAAATAGAATATTAAAATACATAGGTATTATACCTATATAAGGTCAAAAAGGCAACTTGTAAAAATAAATCTCCTAAAAATAATTAAAAATCAAAATAAAATACTACATTAAATTCTAAACATTTTTTATTTTATAACTTTTATCTAATTCGGCCATTTAGTATTTTAAAAAGAATTAATAAAATATTTTTCCAGGGTTTTTCCTGGTTGGTCCACGTGGACCAACCAGGAGGCCAGGACTGTTGACCTAGGTCAACAGTCTGACCTACACCCTATAGCCCTTGTCAGGCCCGCTTTTGACCCCATTTCCACCATTTTTTCGAGGCCGCCGCTTTCATCCTTTCGTCTTCCACCCTTCACAACTTTGAAGCTCCAGCATCGAGGAACCTCGCCCAAGCATCATCTTGGGCTGAAGACCTCTGAATCAAGCCAGGCGCCTCGTTCTTTCCACCCCCTCGTCAACCATACTTAAGCTTCCCCTTGACCTTCTTTTGAATTTCGAACCGCATTGCACCAAGTTTTTTGTCCACCTAAGGGTCGAGAGAGACGCTGTGGGTGACAGCATCAACTCTCCATCGTCCTAGCGGAGGAAGAATCGCATATCAGGCGTGTTCCAGCACCTCCGGCGACCGCCGTTGAGGTACCTATCCCTCGCCCTTTCTGGGCTCGAGGTCGTGCTTTATTCCTTAGTTTTTCGCCATAGTTTTACCCCTTGCATTCCCAGCTACATTATCCCCCGATTATCTACTTCATTAGTGCATCGATTCGCCAAGTCGATCACTCGCCGGAGACACCTCCGACCACTGTCACCCCCATCCATCGATCACGTACCTCCACGCCTCCGCGAGGCCCAGGCAATTTGCCCTGGGCCTTTTCACCACTTTTTGCAGGTCAAAGACCCCTGAACGCACCTGGAGGGCCATTTTGATTCCTCGCTGGAGACACCTGGAGCGTAAAGCTCCGCCGCCTTCGCGCCGGCACCTCGACACTTCTCCGGCGAATCCGAGCCATCCAGTCCACAGAGGGACCTCCCAGGAGTCTGCAGCTCCATTTTGGAGCCCATCCATTGCCTGAGAAGCGAGATCGAAGTCGGGGAAGCGCGCCTTCGCCGGGGCTCTTCCCTGTTCTTCCTCCTCGCTTCTCTACCGTCCGATCGAGCCGCAGCTCCAGATCGCGTATCGACCGTCCGATCTTCCACGCCCAGCCACCGTTGGATCTCTTTACGAGATCTAATCTCAGACGTCGACGCCAACCGTCATCGGACGCCCTCGTGCTGCCACGTGGATAAGTGGCTCGCTCCCCGCCGCTGGATCGCGCCCCGCCGCCAGTCGTTGGATTCGTGCCACGCGTCGTCGTCGGAGCGCCCGAGCGAGGGTATTTTGCATCCCAACCCTCGCACTTTTTGTATTTAATATTTAGTATTTAAACTTTTGTCTGTAATGTAAAAGTTTTGTAATATTTGCACAAAGACCCCCAGACTTTGTTTATTTGCATCCAGGTCCTTCGCCACGTCACCTCACGTGACCTGTACACGTGAGGGGGTGGGCATTTTGCAGAAGGGCCCTCGGTCATTTGTGTATTTCGTTTATGTCCTGAAACTTTCGTATCAAGTGTAAACTTTTTGGATGTTTTGCAAGTAGGCCCCCAGGGTTTTGAAATATTGCATTTTAGTCCTCACCAGGCGTGTGCAAGTCACGCGCCCTGGTGGGAAAATTTCTAAGAGGCCCAGGCGGTTTTTGTAATTGCTTTTTGATGCTATAAATTAAATATTCAGTGTATATTTTTGTGGAAAATTGCATGTATGCCCCTGGATGTTTGATATATTGCACATATACCCCTGTCAGGACTGTTTAATGTTTGGATGTTTTCTCTAATTATTTAACCTATCATTTTAACTTCAAAAATTCCACAAAAATAGTTTTAAGCTCCTGGACATGTTTACTTTGACGCCACATATTTAGTTTTTGATTTTAATTTATTTTCATATTTATTAAAAATCAAAAACTTGCTTTTTGTGTACTGTCTAGCTTAGAAAATACTAAAAAAATATCAAAACACCTCCAAAAATTCCAAAAAAATTACCTAGTGTCTATTTTATTCTATTTTAGTGTCAGTCCAAAAATCATTAAAAATTTCAAAAGAAAAACACTAAAAATTTAAAAACACTCAAAAACTTCAAAAAATATATAAAATAGTAGAAAAATCCAAAAAATACAAACTCAGTTCCTATTTGTCCCTTATTTTGTTCTTTTCATTAGAAAAATAGTGTGAAACATTTTGAGTACTGGTTGCTATTTTTAATTCCCATTTTTATTACAGCCAGCATTATTGCCACTGTTTTGCCTTATTTCAGTTTTTAAAAATATCAAAAACACCTTGAAAAATTCCCAAAAATCACAAAAACAGTAAAAAATCTTAAAAAAACCAAAAACATTTTATTTCTGAATTTTTGAGTATTTTTGCACCATTTTATAAATATTTTAGCTTGCCTTTTATTATATTGTCTTTATTCTCCAATATTGAAAAAGAAATAAAAAAATATAAAATATAAAATATAAAAATCAGAAAATTAAAATTCAAAATACAAAAATTTAAAAATTAAAATAAAAAAAT
The DNA here is from genome assembly GCA_037367405.1 of Ottelia alismoides. Classification (NCBI taxonomy): domain Eukaryota; kingdom Viridiplantae; phylum Streptophyta; class Magnoliopsida; order Alismatales; family Hydrocharitaceae; genus Ottelia; species Ottelia alismoides. The sequence goes on from JAZKJV010007670.1 coordinate 3,677, forward strand.
TTAAATTAAAAACCCACAAAAATTCCTTTCCTTGCTTGCTTAGTGTAGACACATCACACACACACTTCAACATTTGCTTGAATTACCCTGCTTGCTCCCTGTGTTCGAACTCTCTGCATACTTGTCACTATACACCATTTGTGCAGAGTTAAAAATAAATTTTAACTCCACATTAGTTCTAATTTGTTGGTCTTTAGTGTGGGTTGATTGTTGACTTTAGTCCGAATTTAGTGTGGTCACCACACCGACTGAGTTCACGCTTTGTGTTGAACTTAAGACCACCTGTTTTCGGCTAAATCACAGAGACACCAGTAGAGGAGAGCTTGGAGAGCACATTCCTGGTCCAGGATACCGTTCAGTCGGCAGAGCTGGTTCTTGACCGTGAGACAGATTTGTTTTGTGATGACGGTGGTACTGAGGCCACCTTGGATGATACAGATCCCTCGGAGTCAGATTTTGACTGGGCAGAGTTTGATGATTACATACCAGATCTGACTTCTACTGAGCCTACAGCTAGGGAGGAGGTAGATGCCGAGCAAAGAAGAGACAGTCCATCAGGGCAGCCTTCTCCAGATTCAGAGTGTGATATAGAGTTTCAGTTCTCCCATGCAGATTTGGCAGCCTTCACGTAGAGTTTTCGGAGGCCAGATCCACCAGCACCCAGTTGCCCAGAGCTGAAGCCACTTCTTGCGTCGCTGAAGTATAGGTTCCTTGCAGGTGAGCATGAGATGTACACAGTCATTATCTCTGCCGATTTGACTGGAGAGCAGGAATCCCGTCTGATGGGGGTTCTTGAAAAGAACCGCAAGGCGATAGGATGGAGCGTACCAGATCTCCAAGGGATAAGTCCGGCCCTGTGCTCCCACCGTATCTATCTCGAGGATGAGGCAAAGCCGTCGCGTGAGTTTCAGCAGCGGCTGAACCTGAATCTGAGAGAGGTTGTCATGAAGGAGATATCGAAATGGTGGAGCACCGATTTTATCTACCCCATCTCCGACTCCAAGTGGGTCAGCCCTTTGCATGTGGTGCCCAAGAAGACGGGCATCTCTACAGTAGTCAGCGAGTCTGGAGAGGAGATTGCTACATGGATACCCACTTCTTGGCGAGTTTGCGTGAATTACAGACGACTCAACCAGGCCACCAAGAAGGATCATTCCCCCCTGCCCTTTATAGATCAGATTATTGAGAGACTGGCAGGGAAGAGCCATTATTGTTTTCTGGATGGGTACTCCGGCTACAAAGAGGTGGGCATCGCTCCCGAGGACCAGGACAAGAGTACCTTTACCTATCCCTTCGGCACATACGCCTTCAGACGCATGCCATTTGGCTATGCAATGCCCCTGCGATTTTTCAGAGATACATGCTGTCGATCTTTTCGGACATGGTAGGGGAGTGCTGGGAGGTCTTCATGGATGATTTCTCGGTCTACGGTGACGGATTCGACTCCTGTCTTGACTGCTTAGATCAAGTCCTTCAGCGATGTATAGAGGTTCACCTTGTTCTATCTTGGGAGAAGAGTCACTTCATGGTGACTCAAGGGACGGTGCTTGGCCATATCATCTCCAACAGGGGCATGGAGGTTGATCCGGCCAAGGTAGATGTCATTAGAAAACTCGCACCACCGTCCAACTTGCGGCAGTTACGGTCATTCCTGGGGCACGTTGGTTTCTACTGACGATTCATTCATGATTTCAGTAGGATTGCCCGACCGTTGACTGACCTGCTGATGAAAGACATTGAGTTCCTTGTCGATGACAAGTGTCTTTCGTCGTTTGAGACTCTCAAGCGATGTGTTGTTGAGGCTCCTGTTCTCCAGCCGCCTGATTGGTCTCTCCCATTCGAGATCATGATGGATGCCTTCGATTTTGCCGTGGGGGCCGTGCTGGGACAGAGGAGGGATAGAGTTCCATTTGCCATTCACTACGCTAGCCTTACATTGGATTCCGTGCAGCGGAACTACACAGTCACTGAGAAGGAAATGCTAGCCGTGGTGTTTTCCCTAGATAAGTTCAGATCATACATTATTGGATCTAGAGTGACCTTGTACACTGATCATACCGCCATCAGGTACCTCATGGCAAAGAAGGATGCCAAGGCCAGATTGACTAGATGGATCCTTCTACTCCAAGAGTTTGACATAGAGATTAAGGATAAGCCTGGAGTCAAGAATGTGGTGGCGGATCATCTCTCCTGATTAGAGCATCTTGAGGATTCTGAGAAGACTGAACCTATTTGTGAGACCTTCCCAGATGAGGTGATCCTTGCTATCGCCTCTCTCCCGTGGTATGCCGATATTGTGAACTTGCTTGTTGCTAAGAAAGTTCCACAAGATTGGCCCAGGCAGAGGCTTGAGACCTTCCTTGCGAAGGCCAAGTCCTACCACTGGGAGGATCCCATCCTTTACCATGAAGGAGGGGATAGCTTCTGGCGTAGGTGCATTCCTCAGGAGGAGCACCATAGCGTCCTCACTTACTGCCATAAGCTTGAGGCTAGAGGACATCACTCTGGGAGGAGAACATCACAGAAAGTGCTTCAATTCGGCCTATGGTGGCCTACCCTCTTCAAGGACTCTGATGAGTTCGTGAAGAGGTGTACTGACTGTCAGAGGATGGGCACTTGTGGACAGCGTGATATGATGCCGATGCAGCCCATTCACTTCTGTGAGGTTTTTGATGCATGGGGCATCGATTTCATGGGTCCATTCCCTAAGAGTCAGGGATTCGAGTACATTCTGTTGGCCGTTGATTATGATAGTCGTTGGGTTGAGGCCATTGATGAATCTCCATTTTATCACCTTTATTCTATCATTTTGGCCTTAAAAACCCCAGCAAATGCATGTAAATAGCCTCAATTTGTATATAATAACATTCATTATTCATTGTATTTATTAGACATAAAATAAGGTTTTTAATGCCAAAATTATAGAATAAAGAGAAGAAAAGAAAAAGGAAAAAAATATTGCAAATATTTTATGACCCTAACCCCGAGACCAAGGCCAGCATGGAATTGGTCGACAAGGAATAAAGTAGGGGGAGATAAGGGCCAAGTATACAATAAATACCTCATTTATTTATTCATTTATTTATGCATTTTTGACACCTATTTTGTACATAATTATTTATTCATCAAATAAAGAAACTTTGTACATGAAAGTTGTAGATAATAATGTAAATAAAAATACAAAATTGAGTTTGTGAAAAAATAATACTCAGTGTACATGTTATACACAAAATAAAAAGCAAAAATCTCAACTTCACAGACCCATATCTTGCAAATAAAAACTCCAAATCACCCAAACTCACCTTTAATTGTATATAGCATTCCAAGAACTATTTAATAAAATTGGTTTCATAATTTTTGGAGTTCATCTGTAGAAGTTAGGTTTTTGACCCTCCTTGTATATAGGGCTGATTAAAATATTCATTTTATTCAATATTCATTATTTGTACAAAATTATATTTTTAGAATTTTACAAATAATGTATAGAATACATGTACATATTAAAATTAAAATAAAACTAAAAAGAATTTGTAAAATAAAATAAGCCTATGTAATACATAGGCAAAATACCTATGTTAAGAATGTATATAAATAAAAAGGGATTTTAATTCTTTTATTCTTTATTCATCTATATTTTTATAATAATGTATATATTTATATATAACTTACTAAAAATACAAATCCAAAATAAAAAAAATAAAATACATTAAATAAATAAAATGTATATAATATATAGGTAAAATACCTATAAGTATACCTACATATACATATACACATTTATTTAAAAATGTAAATAAACTCATAAAAATTAAATAAAAATATATTTATACTCACAAAAAGAAGTTACAAATTTATAAAATAAGAAAACAAATTAATTAAATAAAAATAAATAAAATAAAAATAAAAATATATAAATATACTTATAAATACATTATTTTAATAAAATCGTAATAAAATACTTCAAAAAAATAAATAAAAATCATAAATAAATACTACATTAATTTATAAACATTTTTATTTTATACAAAAAATCTAATTAATTCATTTATTATGTTAAATAAATGGGTCAAGATCGGTCCAATGTGGACCAATCAGGGGCCAGGGAAAGTTGACCTCCGGTCAACTCCCCCTGCGCCTCTGACTCCCGTCAGACGTGTCTTTTCCCCCGATTTTCGCCATTTTTTCCGCTCGATTGGTTGCTCCTTCGACATCCATCTCTTCACGAAAGATATTCTCTGATCATCCTAGATTCCCGCCGTGATCCTGGATCCCTTGTACATAGCTTAGATTCGTCGATTTTAGCCGGTCAAATAAGGGTGCTCTTTTGTGTATAAATAAGGAACCATCGCCTACTCCGCAAAATTTGGTCAACCTTTAGCCAATCCTTTCCTCGCATTTGGTCCCGGTTTGTGACAGGAGGAACCCGCCGGTGCTTTGAATCGGTCGGAGAGGCGATGGTTGCACCCACGGCGGCGCTCCGGCAGCCGCCCTGCTCACTGGAGTTTCTTCAGGTATAAGAGCTGTGCACTTACATTTTTAGGTAGATTTTTGTTCCAACATTTTATTCTCGTCATTTATTTCGCTTTTAGATTACTAGTGTAGTGTAATTTAGGTAAATCTTAGTTCGCCGGAGCTCTGCTCCGGCGAACTCCGCCACCTTGTTTCCGACCGTACTCCGCCACCATTTCACCTTCATTTTGATCCCCTCCGTGTTCTCCACCTTCAGACCACTCCGTCCCAACCATATCTGCTCCAGATCTGCGAACCGAGGCCTCGACTCCACCCATCGCCGGAGGCTTCACCATTTCACCCATCCCAGCGCTAACAGCTTCAAACCCCAGGTCGAGGGTGATGCCCTCGAGCCTCTCTACCTTCCTGTGCAGGTTAGGTGTGCCACAAGGCACCAGGAGATGTTTCCAAGGCCGGCGGAGGTACCTGGAGCCCCGATCCTTCTCTGAGCTCGTGGCGGCGCTCCAGGGTGCCTCCGACCAATCTAAACCCTCCAGCAGATAGAGCAGCCCTCCAGGAAGCTTCTGGGGCCCTCAGGTGCAGCGATGATCGGCCAGAGAGCGAGATCGAGGAGGAAGAAGCTCGCCCCGACGAGCTTTCTTCCCTGCTCTTTCACGTGTGCTCCCCGCCGTTGGATGAAGACGAAGGCCCAGGTTGAGTCTCAGCCGTCAGATCCTCCAGCGCTTCGACCGTCAGATCACGCGAGTGATCTAATCTCAGCCGTGGATCGCAAACCGTCATCGGCCCACGTGGAGGCGCCATGTGGATGAGTGAATGAAGACCAGCCGTTGGATGAGGCGCCTTTGGGGGTAAATTGCATATACAACCCCCGCACTTTTTGTATTTAATTTTTAATACTTTAAAATAAATAACACGTTGTAAATAAAATGTAATATTTGCTAAAGGGCCCCTGAGTTTCTGAGAATTACAATTAGGTCCTTCCGCGCCTCACGTGTAGTCCCACGTGAGGCGCGTGAAAATTTCACTTTAACCCTAGCGGGTTTCGTAAATTGTAAAACAGTCCCAAAAGTTTAAATAATTGTTTATTTCTGTTGGAATTTTTGCACTGATGCCCCTGTCACTTATTTTATTTGCAAAAATGCCCCTGCTAGGCTGCTTGATTTTCGTGTCTTTTATCTATTTATTAAAAATACCTAGGGTGCTTCTAAAAATTCAGAAAAATGAGGATAAGTGCTTCATGTAGTGTTCTTCAACGTCCATATTTTATTCCACATTTTTTGCTTTTACCCTAATTATTAAAAATGAAAAAGAAGCCCATTTTTTACTGTCTAAATTATAAAATACAAAAAATATATAAAATGTTTTTGAAAAATTCCAAAAAAATTATATATGGTATATTTTTATATATATTAAGTCCAGAAATTGAAAAAACCTAAAAATATGAAAAAAAATAAAAAAATTTAGAAAGCTCCAAAATCCAACAAAAAATAGAAAAATCCTTAAAAATACCAAAAATACATTTTTCTCTTCTATAATTACCCATATATTATTATTAATATATTAAAATTAATTTGGGTAATTTTGTAGTTTATTTTATATTTTTAAAATCCAAATTATATTCGGCTATTTAATTAGTCCTATATTGGGGACATTTTTGAAATTAAAAATACATAAAAATTTTAAATATTCCAGAAAAATAACAAAAAATTAGAAAAATATTAAAAAGCTAAAAAATTATATCTACGTATAATTTAAGTATTTATGTCTATATATATATTTATGATAGTATTCCTCTCTCTCTCTTCTTATATATATATATATATATCTTTACATATATATATACATATCTATATATTATATAATTAAAAAATATAAACAGAAAAAAAATATAAAAATATAAAATATAAAAACAAAATAAAAAAATAAAAAAATAAAAAATATATAAAAAAATGTAAAAACCAAAAACCCACAAAAACAATAATTGGACATGAACAATGGATTGAATAATTACACAACCCATACAACCATTCGCCTCCCAGTGTTCGACCTCTACCTGTACTTACACCTATACACATTTACATGTAGAGTTATAATAAATTTTAACTCCACATTTTTGGATATTCATTGCATATATTTACTGTGGGTTAATTGTTGATCGCTTTGGGATTCTTTTGTCGGCCGCCTCAGCGACTGTGTTCCTGCTTTGTGTGGAATGCAAGACCGATAGAAAATCCCTGTCATCAAATGGCGCCGTTGCCGGGGAGGCAACGGATTTTGTATGATTTTGTTTATTTGTGAGCTTATTTGTTCATTTATTCAATTATTTGCTCTTGTCCATGATTCATTTATTTGTTTGGTTTTTATTTCTCTTTGATATTATTTGATTGACTGTTCTGACCATTTCTTTCCTTTGTCTTTTATGCGAGGGACCGCCAAGCGAAGGAGGACCTCCTAGGAGGACCTGTGCACCCAAGCAAGGCGGAGTTGGCTCTTCTACATTAGCCAACAGGAGAGAGCATCAAAGGGAGATGAAGGAGAAGTTTTGAAGACAGTCTCTATTTTTATGCATTTATTTTATTTTATATTTAATTTATTATGTATATTCATGTGAGAGAGTGACACATGAATTTTGTAATAATACAGGACTCTCACAGGTACACTCCGACTCCCGAGGCCCAGTGCCCGAGGGATTGTTCCCTTGGGGGCCTCGATGATTTTGATGCTTTTCTTTTTCTTTATTTTATTTTTATTATTTTGTGTGAATGGGCCTTAGCTTAGGAGTTGCTTGCTCGTAGAGTTAGGTCCAAACACTCTAATATATATTTGCATGTACCTATAGTTCGCTTTGGACCTTGATCAAACTCTAAACAACCGCTCATTTATCTCTTAGCCTTTGTGCCGTAGCGAGCCCCGCAAAGCGCTTTCTCCTAAACTCAAGTGTATTGAGCAGAGGAGGGGTGAGCCAAGACCGGACTTTTTGAGGCTAAAGATAAATGAGCAACTTGTGGTGCTTCACGATAATAGCAACTTCTGTACCTAGGGCGATTTCTTCGGTTTACATTTGCATATAGCATAAGGTTTCAAATTCTGTTATGCATCCCGCATGGAGAGAGCTGGGAGGCATTGTAAGTCTTCTTACTTGGCATGCATCATTGTTTTTCGACTTGCATGGCTTTTCCGATCTTCTCCCTCTGTTTTTGCCAACTTAGGATGCTTAATGGAAATTGGAACCTCGATAGGCACGTGCATTGAAAATACCCCAAAAAAAGTGATAACTTAAATAAAATCGGGACTGCTAACTCTATTGGACCTAAAAAGAAAATGTAACGGATTCCTTGTCTTGGGGAGAGAAACCCCCTCATTGTATGCGTTTTAAATTGCTTACGTGCACGCTAAGGAGTAGAGCCCAAATCCCATCAAGCCTCCTAAGTGATTGTACAATTTTTGTGGTTCTCACCTAACTCTAAAATCGAAAAGATAAATGACCGTCACCTGATGGTCTTCACTGTGTTGAGTAGGTGAATTGGGGGTTTGCCTTGTGTCTTGATTGTGACTTGGAGTCCATTGTGCTTTTCATTCATTCCTAGAGTAGTCGGTCCCGCCGGTGTGAGTCATGCATTCTTCATATTTGAGTCTCTCTATCTCCCTTATACATATCTCTCTTCATCTGCATTGAGTCGTGATATTGGCGCTTGAGCTCAATCATTCTTTGCCAAGCCCTTCATTTCCTTCTTCATCACTTTCCTCGTATTCTCCATATCATCCTCATTCTCCGGTTCGAGGAGAGCCTGCTCTTCGGACCACCATTTTGACGGTGTTCCCGCCTTGTGTGGAAAACCCAATTGTGTCTATGTTCCGATCTTCTCACCCACCCTCCTCGTACCCTCTATATCAATCTTCTACCACCCATGATATTGGCACGCACGCTCAATCAGCTTCTCCACCCCATTGTTACCTTTCTTATCCACCCTCCTTGTGGTCCCCGTATCATCTCTCCCTTTACCTGGGAATGCTGTGCACATCGATAGCCCACATCGAGGATTCCATGGTTACCTTGATCATCTGTGTAAGTCGGGACAATGATGTTGAGGATGCTGAGATTGATGTGATGGATTTGTCTTTGATATATGCATATGGGCTTCTTGAGGATTTTTGCTGATGCATAGAGCATAGGTGTGATGCTTCATTGAGGAATTCTAGTTCTCGCACACCGGATTAAGGATGTGATGTGATGCGATGATTCGATAAAGAGTTCATGAGTATTGATTGATCTATCTTAAGGTTCCACCCATCTTGATTTTGAGGATTGAATGATTATTCTGATTTGAACTTCCTGATATAGGTGTGCGGATCTTGCATGATCTCTCATCTTCCTGATTTACCCATCCTTGATCTCCTGACTCTCTAATCCACCCAGGCACTTAGAGGACTCCTGACAATTTTTCGTGCCATCTCAGCTGACTTGATTGACCCAAGGGATGTTAGGCGAATAACATGATTATGTGCTCCCTTGCATGATCTTATGCCCTCCAAATGATGGAGTGATTTATTGCTTTTGAGGACCTGAGATGACTTGCCAGCTTTCCCATAATCTACATTGATATAGCTCGCATTCCTCCCCGAGGACTATCTGCGGGAGAATGCGATAATTTCTAGGACTGTGGTTTCATTCACTACTTGGGTCGCCATTGTGATGGGACCCGAAACCGAGTCAGATGATATGATTGATTGGCCTCCCCCTATGATTGTGTGCCTGACCTGTCAGTACACGAGGCCAATGTACTAGACTCATCTTAGTCTGCTCGCCTTGACGGTCCTCGCAAGGCAGAGCTCCACTTTTCTGATTATTCCATGCCTAGCTCGTAGCTCCCCGAGGGTTATCTGCGAGAGACTATGACATATTTCCGATCTGATTGGTCTCTTCTGTTGGTAGCCGCCTTGTCGACTACTGAGACCACTATGTGGATCCGTCTGATGGATCCGGCTCCTTTGATCCATCTCTCTCCTTGACGACCCTCGCAAGGTAGAGACACATTCTGACTATTCTTTGGCTAGATTGCATTACTCCCCGAGGACTATCTGCGGGAGCATGCAACACTCTCTTTACGCTCGGTTCCCACTGCTGACTGTGTCTCCCATCTGCGGAGCACGGAATCGAGTCGTCTGATATGCACGATTTTTGGTCCCATCTTGACTTGCGTATCCAATCTGCAGATCATGGGACCCAACTGATTAGACTCTTGTGAGTCTGCTCGCCTTGACGGTCCTCGCAAGATTGAGCTTCTGGTATCTGCTATTTTCATGCCTAGCTGGCAGCACGTTCCCCGAGGGTTATCTGCGGGATGCTGCCACACTTTCCTGATTTGACGGTCTCTTCTGCTGGTAGCCGATCTGTCGCCTACCGAGATCGTTCCTTTGATCCGTCTGATGGATCAGACTCCTTTGAGCCCGCTCTCCTTGACGACCCTCGCAAGGGTGAGCTTCTATTCTGATTATTCATTGACTAGTATGTACCATTCCCCGAGGGTTATCTGCGGGAGGGTACATCAACTTGTAGGTACTCGGTTTCACTTCTGGTGTCTCATATCTGTTGGAGCACGAAACCGAGTCTTCTGAGCTTTTTACTCGGCCTCCTCCCTGGTTGTGTCTCCTCTCTGTTGGATCATGGAGCCGAGTCTTCTGATTATTCTATGATTCCGCTCACCTTGAGGACCCTCGCAAGGGCGAGCCACATATTGTGTTGTTCGGTGTATTCTTGTGACTTTCATATTATATCACCACCGTGCATCAAACAGTCTCATAGGGTTTATTTCCTATCTATCTGAGACTCTGATTGACTAGGAGGAGTCTGTACTGCTCTTTCTTCCTCCAGGTCTCATGGTATCGGCTCCGTTCCCTCATGCCGACCTTCTATGCCGATTGACTGATTTCTGCTACCGGACCTGATATCTAACCTTTCGACCTGTTGTCCCCACTAGCTGACACCCATTTGATTGCAGATTCGGGTGTATTTTCACTTTCTGATCGTGTCCTCGTTCTCACTGGGAGACGACAACGAGAGCACGGTAGTCGCTTACCAGATACCGTCCTGTACTTCACCAGGTTCTTCACCAGTTGTATATATGGGTTTTGTCTATTCCTTCTTTCTCCCGCATGTCATGTGTGCCCCAGATCTATCTCCATATCTTTGTGTCTACACTTAGGATGTACGTTGTCCTAAGTATAGGGGGGTACACCGAGTTGTTCTTTTGTCGTTGAGTTTCGTCACTCCTGTTGTCTCCTATACATAGGGATATCTCACCCTAACTATAGGGGGAGTGATGCGTATATTCTCCACGATCTTTTCATCTATATGTATATATCTATGTTTTTCTTCTTTTCTTCTTTTCCTTTTCATGTTTCTGTATCTAAATAAAAGGTGTTGCCCCTTTGTGTAAGTTTCATGTACTTAGGACGTACTTTGTCCTAAGTATAGGGGGAGTGCACCCTTGATTTATTCAATGATCTGTTTATTCCCACCCTTGACCCTCCCTGCTTTGTGTACAACCTGCTATACTTAGGATTACTTGATCCTAAGTATAGGGGGGACGGTCAATTTCACATTCGTTCATCTCTTTCGTATTTATTTTTGAGACTTGTCTATACTCAGTACGAGTTATGTCTTCTCTTTCTCTTTTCCGGTCTATGAGGACATAGCTCAAGCTAAGTATAGGGGGGTCGTATATACTGTGTATATACTTTAGCCATAACTCTTACGTTCGTAATAATATGGCTAATAATACATTAAAAATATTAATAAAAAGATGTGATTATTCCTCAAAGTCTTTTTGTATATACTGATTAATAAATCAGGTGAAAATATTTTTTGCAAAATGTTTGAAAAATAGTTTGAAAATCTTTGTGAACATTTATTGAAAACTATTTTGAAAATATTTTGTTACATGTTTTCAACCTGTGTAAAAATGTGTGGATTGTAAAATTTATTTTCTTCGTGTGAAATAAAAATGTTTGAAAAATGATTTGCAAATGGTTTGAAAAATGGTTGCAAAAATATTTGAAAAATCTATATATACTGTTTTGAAAAACCTTTGCAAAATGATTTTCAAATGTGTGTACATGTTTGTCAAGATGTTTGTAAAAATTATTTTGGACTATAGTTTTCAAAAATTGTTTGAAAAATTTGCGTCAAATAAGTTTGAGGAATAGTCACATATAACTAAAATAATATATCATATAATTATTATAAATAAAAATAAAGAAATAATAAACAAAATTCTTTAATAAGTGTACACATATACTAATAAAAACTATATTGTAAAATCTTAGTTCTTGTAAAATAAAGCGGCACGCCCGTGTAAATAGTTGTACATATTTTATACTTTGAGTGCCAAAAATTATTTGCAAAAATTCTTTGTGTAAAAATCCTTCTCTTTGTTTTCAAAATTCTTTGAAAAACTTGCATTATTCTTTGCAGATTTGTAAATAGCATTTGCATAGCATTCTTTCATTGAGATTGATGATTGAACTAGTCCAATAAAGTCGAAGATTGGAGCTTAGTTAGACCTTACTGCACCTAACTGCACTGGAATCTTATGGGAACTAGGTTTAAGGTAATTCAGGTCTACTCAGACTTAATTCTTTGAGAAATCAGGGCAAGGTTCAAGTCACCTCAACTGACTAACTAGAACTTTTCGAAACACACGTATGACTCTTGTCGACCGTGACCTAACTTGGACACTTGCACCTTTCACTTGGCTCAACTCAGTTGGAGTGGTGAGGGGGTTGGATTTGCCAGTCTGAGACGCACACGGGTGGAAACATTCGTCCTCGTCTAGGGAGGGTAGTGCACCCCAACCTGATCCAGTAGCCATGACGTCTAAAGACAGGAGAGTGTGGGTTGCAATAAAGCTTCAAAAGAGGGATAGTCTTCTGGCTCAAGAGGAAAAACTCCTTATGTAAATGCTGCTGTGAGTAGTATGTTGAAAAAAATGGTCAGGCCTGTACAAAAATAAAATGCCTGCAAAGTATGTATATATGTTGTATAGAAAATAAGCAAGCTTGCGCATCAAAGTTATACCATGTGAGCCTACAGCTGGATGACTTGACTACACTGGTCTTGCATCCCAGGTAGGTAGCTACACTGGCTACCGTCCATTCTTTTCTCTACCTCCTCCTCTTGAGTTGGATGCCACTTGAACTTAGAAGGGAATACCCCGCTCCTCGAGGAAAGAGTTGTTGGATTAGGGAATCATTGGGTTGTCATTCTGGAGAAGTCAGTCTCTTTGTCATTTCAGTTGGGGAGAGCCACTATCGCTTACACGTACAAGTCAGCTTCATAGTCATAAGGGTTTGCGTATGATGTAGGCTAGTTCTGACCTGGCTATTGAGGTGATTTGAACCAAGTTCTGTGATTATCGAAGGCTGTTGTGTTTTAAATTTGGTTCCCGACTAGGTTCCACACACATTTTCACACCAAGGTCTAACCTGAGCTCCAAACTTTGATTTTGTACAGATAAGTTTAGTAATCATGATCAATTCAATTTATTCTTTAAATTCTTTATTTTTGCGTTTTCTTCTCTTCTTATTCTTTGTTCTTTTTGTATTGCATAAGTATTTGCTAGGGACTAGCAAAGGCAAGTATAGGGGGTGATGAATCTCCATTTCATCACCTTTATTCTATCATTTTGGCCTTAAAAACCCCAGCAAATGCATGTAAATAGCCTCAATTTGTATATAATAGCATTCATTATTCATTGTATTTATTAGACATAAAATAAGGTTTTTAATGCCAAAATTATAGAATAAAGAGAAGAAAAGAAAAAGGAATAAAATATTTCAAATATTTTATGACCCTAACCCTGAGACCAAGGCCAGCATGGAATTGGTCGACAAGGAATAAAGTAGGGGGAGCTAAGGGCCAAGTATACAATAAATACCTCATTTATTTATTCATTTATTTATGCATTTTTGACACCTATTTTGTATATAATTATTTATTCATCAAATAAAGAAACTTTGTACATGAAAGTTGTAGATAATAATGTAAATAAAAATACAAAATTGAGTTTGTGCAAAAATAATACTCAGTGTACATGTTATACACAAAATAAAAAGCAAAAATCTCAACTTCACAGACCCATATCTTGCAAATAAAAACTCCAAATCACCCAAACTCACCTTTAATTGTATATATCATTCCAAGAACTATTTAATAAAATTGGTTTCATAATTTTTGGAGTTCATCTGTAGAAGTTAGGTTTTTGACCCTCCTTGTATATAGGGCTGATTAAAATATTCATTTTATTCAATATTCATTATTTGTACAAAATTATATTTTTAGAATTTTACAAATAATGTATAGAATACATGTACATATTAAAATTAAAAGAAAACTAAAAAGAATTTGTAAAATAAAATAAGCCTATGTAATACATAGGCAAAATACCTATGTTAAGAATGTATATAAATAAAAAGGGATTTTAATTCTTTTATTCTTTATTCATCTATATTTTTATAATAATGTATATATTATATATAACTTATTAAAAGTACAAATCCAAAATAAAAACAAATAAAATACATTAAATAAATAAAATGTATATAATATATAGGTAAAATACCTATAAGTATACCTACATATACATATACACATTTATTTAAAAATGTAAATAAATTCATAAAAATTAAATAAAAATATATTTATACTCACAAAAAGAAATTACAAATTTATAAAATAAGAAAACAAAATAATTAAATAAAAATAAATAAAATAAAAATAAATATATACAAATATACTTATAAATACATTATTTTAATAAAACCGTAATAAAATACTTTAAAAAAATAAATAAAAATCATAAATAAATACTACATTAATTTATAAACATTTTTTATTTTATACAAAAAATCTAATTAATTCATTTATTATGTTAAATAAATGGTCAAGATCGGTCCGATGTGGACCAATCAGGGGCCAAGGAAAGTTGACCTCCGGTCAACTCCCCCTGCGCCTCTGACTCCCGTCAGACGTGTCTTTCCCCCCGATTTTCGCCATTTTTTCCGCTCGATTGGTTGCTCCTTCGACAGCCATCTCTTCACGAAAGATATTCTCTGATCATCCTAGATTCCCGCCGTGATCCTGGATCCCTTGTACATAGCTTAGATTCGTCGATTTTAGCCGGTCAAATAAGGGTGCTCTTTTGTGTATAAATAAGGAACCATCGCCTCCTCCGCAAAATTTGGTCAGCCTTTAGCCAATCCTTTCCTCGCATTTGGTCCCGGTGGTGTTCCTTGTGACAGGAGGAACCCGCCGGCGCTTTGAATCGGTCGGAGAGGCGATGGTTGCACCCACAGCGGCGCTCCGGCAGCCGCCCTGCTCCCTGGAGTTTCTTCAGGTATAAGAGTTGCGCACTTACATTTTTAGGTAGATTTTTATTCCAGCATTTTATTCTCGTTGTTTATTTCGCTTTTAGATTACTAGTGTAGCCACCTTGTTTCCGACCGTACTCCACCACCATTTCGCCTTCATTTCGATCCCCTCCGTGTTCTCCACCTTCAGACCACTCCGTCCCAACCAGATCTGCTCCAGATCTGCGAACCGAGGCCTCGACTCCACCCATCGCCGGAGGCTTCACCATTTCACCCATCCCAGCGCTAACAGCTTCAAACCCCAGGTCGAGGGTGACGCCCTCGAGCCTCTCTACCTTCCTGTGCAGGTTAGGTGTGCCACAAGGCACCAGGAGACGTTTCTAAGGCTGGCGGAGGTACCTGGAGCCCCGATCCTTCTCCGAGCTCGTGGCGGCGCTCCAGGGTGCCTCCGGCCAATCTAAACCCTCCAGCAGATAGAGCAGCCCTCCAGGAAGCTTTTGGGGCCCTCAGGTGCAGCGATGATCGGTCGGAGAGCGAGATCGAGGAGGAAGAAGCTCGCCCCGGCGAGCTTTCTTCCCTGTTCTTCCATGTGTGCTCCCCGCCGTTGGATGAAGACGAAGGCCCAGGTTGAGTCTCAACCGTCAGATCCTCTACGCGAGTGATCTAATCTCAGCCGTGGATCGTGAACCGTCATCGGCCCACGTGGAGGCGCCACGTGGATGAGTGAATGAAGACCATCCGTTGGATGAGGCCCTTTGGGGGTAAATTGCATATACAACCCCCACACTTTTTGTATTTAATTTTTAATACTGTAAAATAAATAACACATTGTAAATAAAATGTAATATTTGCTAAAGGGCCCCTGAGTTTCTGAGAATTACAATTAGGTCCTTCCGCGCCTCACGTGTAGTCCCACGTGAGGCGCGTGAAAATTGCACTTTAACCCTGGCGGGCTTCGTAAATTGTAAAACAGTCCCAAAAGTTTAAATAATTGTTTATTTCTGTTGGAATTTTTGCACTGATGCCCTTGTCACTTATTTTATTTGCAAAAATGCCCCTGCCAGGCTGTTTGATTTTTGTGTCTTTTATCTATTTATTAAAAATACCTAGGGTGCTTCTAAAAATTCAGAAAAATGAGGATAAGTGCTTCATGTAGTGTTCTTCCACACCCATATTTTATTCCACATTTTTTGCATTTATCCTAATTATTAAAAATGAAAAAGAAGCCCATTTTGTACTATCTAAATTATAAAATACAAAAAAATATAAAATGTTTTTGAAAAATTCCAAAAAAATTATATATGGTATATTTATATATATATATATATATTAAGTCCATAAATTGAAAAAACCTAAAAATATGAAAAAAATAAAAAAAAATCAGAAAGCTCCAAAATCCAATAAAAAAATAGAAAAATCCTTAAAAAATACCAAAAATACATTTTTCTCTTCTATAATTACTCATATATTATTATTAATATATTAAAATTAATTTGGGTAATTTTGGAGTTTATTTTATATTTTTAAAATCCAAATTATATTCGGCTATTTAATTAGTCCTATATTAGGGAAATTTTTGAAATTTAAAATACATAAAAATTAGAAATATTCCAGAATAATAACAAAAAAATTAGAAAAATATTAAAAAGCTAAAAAAATATATCTACATATAATTTAAGTATTTATGTCTATATATATATATATTTATGATAGTATTCCTCTCTCTCTCTTCTTATATATATATATATATATCTTTACATATATATATACATATCTATATATTATATAATTAAAAAATATAAAAAGAAAAAAATAAAGAAAATATAAAATATAAAAACAAAATAAAAAATATAAAAAAAATATATAAAAAATGTAAAAACCAAAAACCCACAAAAACAATAATTGGACATGTACAATGGATTGAATAATTACACAACCCATACAACCATTCACCTCCCAGTGTTCGACCTCTAACTGTACTTACACCTATACACATTTACATGTAGAGTTATAATAAATTTTAACTCCACATTTTTGGATATTCATTGCATATATTTACTGTGGGTTAATTGTTGATCGCTTTGGGATTCTTTTGTCGGTCGCCTCAGCGACTGTGTTCCCGCTTTGTGTGGAATGCAAGACCGATAGAAAATTCCTGTCATCGGCCATCCCCTCCCGAACCGCAGATGCTAGGACTGTTTGCAGATTTTTGAGGAGGCATATCATTACATGGTTCAGGGTACCTCGGGTGTTGATATCTGACGGGGGGTCTCATTTCGTCAACGACCAGGTAAAGGCCCTTGCTAGCGAGTTCGGCATAGACCATCGAGTTGCCACTCCATACCATCCACAGATGAATGGTCTAGCCGAAGTGTCGAACATGGAGATCAAGACTATATTGCAGAAAGTCATCCGCCCTGACCGAAATGATTGGTCACAGCTTTTGGACTCAGTCTTGTGGGCATATAGGACGTCTTTCAAGACACCATTGGGCACATCTCCCTTTCACCTCGTTTATGGCAAGCCGTGCCATTTACCAGTTGAGTTGAGACACATGTCACTTTGGGCAGTCACAGATATACTTTTGGATCCAGATAGTGTAGGAGACCAGAGGAGGGTAGAGTTAGCAGCCTTGGAGGAGCTTCGTGATACCGCCTTCTCAAACAGCCTACAGTACAAGGAGAGAGTGAAGGAGTGGCATGATTCTCATATCAGCCACAAATATTTTGAGCCTGGACAAAGAGTATGGCTGTTTGATGCTAGGCTTCGTCTATTTCCAGGGAAGGTACAGAGCAAATGGAAGGGACCGCATCTAGTGAGAAAGGTACACGTCAATGGGAGTATTGATATATCTGAGTTGTCTTCTGAGAGTACCTTTCGAGTGAACGGCCAGCGGCTCAAGCCATTTCTTGATCATGAGCCGCGGGTCATTGATGTTGCCCCTATTCACTTTGCGTGAGATGTGGTCTCTTGACTCACATCTATTGCATCTCACGCCTGATTATCACTGTTCTCCCGACTTGTATAAATCCAGATGTCCATATCATTCCATTCTTTAGTCCTACATCCCTTTACTCATCTTTTGATTATGCTATACTTAGGGTGTACTTTACCCTAAGTATAGGGGGGATGTAGGACTCTCGGGAATTCTTTTGATTCATTTTACCCTTGTTTTTGTTGTCTATACTTAGGGATATTTTACCCTAAGTATAGGGGGGGGGTAGACCCTGTACATTCTTCACTCAGTTTTCCCTTTGTGTACAACCTGCTATACTTAGGATTATTTGATCATAAGTATAGGGGGAAAAGCCGAGGTCCTCTTGATTTTCTATTCTTTCATTCATCTTTGTTTATAGCCTTCCTTTTCACTTCCCTATACTAAGCACGAGTTATGTCTTCTTCATCGCTTTTGACTCTGAGGACATCGTTCGAGCTAAGTATAGGGGGGTGTGTATATATTCCATATATACTTTAGCCATAACTCGTACTTTGTGTGAGTGTGTAAATAAATAAAAATGGCTAAAAACCAAAAATCCATAAAAATAAAAAATTTTCCTTGTAAATAAACATTCTTTTATTTGCACATACATAGCTATTGTACAAATTTATTTTTGTAAAAATATTTTCAAAAACTTTTTGTGTAAATTGTGTGTAAATATGCGCATATCAAAATTATGTATATAGTACAAAATTTTTCCAAAATGTTTGGAAAATCAAAAGTTTGCAAAAACCTTTTGTAAATTTGTGTAAATATTTTGCAAAACTTGCATTCATGCATACATCCATGATTTCAAAACATTTTTCAAAAATTTTGCATGTTTGTAAATATTGTGTAAATAGCATCCTTGTATATATGTATATAGTTTTCCCGGATTATAGTTGACATTTAAACTAGCCTGGAATTAAATTGGGAAATGGAGCTTGATTAAGATCTTAATCCACCTAATTATAAGAGGAACCTTATAGGGCTTAGGGTTAAGGCTTTTCAGGTCCATGGTGACTTAATTCTTTGAGTCCACTAGGCTATGATCACATGTCATCTCAATGAGCCTAAGTAGAGCACTTAACAACACACACATGACTCATATTAACAATGGCTTTACTTGGACCCACACTTAGCACCGAGCTCTCTACGGATGAGGTGGTGAGCAGGCAGTCTTCCTTGACTTGGGGTAGCATATTAGGGTAGTACTTCTAGGCAGAATTTCTCTTCTTCTTTTAGTGAAGGAAGTGCGTCTCAACTTGGTCTGGTTGCCATGAGGTCTAACGACAGGAGTTGTGGGTTGCAATAATGCTTCAAAAGAGGGATAGTCTACTGGCTCAAGATGAAAAACTCCTTATGTATATATGCTGCACATGTATACGTTGTACAGATGCACTTGAAAAAAATGCAAAAAGAAAATAACTCCAAAAAAGTGGTGGGTCTGATAGAAAATGATAATCCCACCGGAGTATGTATATAGTGCAATAAGCAAAGCTTTAGACTCATAGATTCCATCTTATGTAGCTTGCAGCAGGGAGACTTAGCTACACTGGTTAAGCTCCCAAGGATACATGGCTACACTGGCCATGATCCATTCTCTTCTTCCCCCTCTTCTTGAGCCGGTTGAACTTGAACTTAGAAGGGAATACCCCGCTCCTCGAGGAAAGAGTGGCCAGACTAGGGTCATAGAGTTACCTTGTTGGGGAGGGTTGTCAAGTTACTACTTCTGAGGTGGAGAGCTAGACCTCACTTACACAGTAAAAGGAAAGACTCATAGTCTTCAGGGTTTGTGTATGTAGACTTGTTTTGATCTGGATTGTTGAGGAGTCTTGATTATAGATTAGTGGATCTTAGAGGCTGTTGAGTTTTAAACTTAAGTCCAAATAAGGTTCCGACACAATAATAATCCAAAGATCTGATCGAGCTCCATATTTCAATTTAATGAAGGCAAGTTTAATTATCAGCACTAATCCATGTATATTCTCCTCTTTTTATTTTTCTTTCTCTTTTTCACTTCTTTTTCAAATAAATGTTTGCTAAGGGACTAGCAAAGTTAAGTATAGGGGGGTAATGAATACACATTCATCACTCTTTATTCTTTTATTTTAGCTACAAAACCTTTACCAAACACATGTGGATATATGTAAACATTAATAATTAGCATTCAACATGCATTGTGTAAAAATAAATAATTAGCATGTTTTTGTGCATAAATAAAAGAATAAAGAAATAAAATAAAAGAGGGAGATATTTAGAATAAATATTGAGTGACCTAATCCCAAGGGAGGGCTCAGTATGGGCCTGACCGCATAAAAACCAAAGTAGAGAGAGATAAGGAAGCTCATGTGTATATATACCTGTATATAAATAAATAAAAATATTTATTTCTAAATAAAAATAAAAATGGGTTTCTATTTATTTGTAAATATTTGTAAATATAAAATTAAAATAAAAATGAGAAAATTAAAAAGGAAATAAAATCCCTTCACCCTTGTCCATATTCACCATGTACATAAAACCCTTTATCCATTTATTTATCCCTATAAATAAATAAATTAAAATCCAATAAAAATATGCACATAATTCCATGTCCCATAATGTAAATAAATAAAATAAAAGTCATAAAAAAATAAAATAAAAAGAAATAAAAATAAAATCATAACCAACATTGTACATATACCATATATGTATATAAAAAAAGTAATTATTTCACCCTTGTAATTAAATAATAAAAATAAATAAAAATATCAAATTATTCCAAATTTTATTATATAAATAAATAAAATATAAAATTGGAATAAAAATGTACGAAAATAAATAATTAAAAATCAAAAATAAAAAATATATAGTGTATATACCTATTTATATAATACTATATTGTAAATACCTAATTTTTATTTCAAAAACTTAAATAAAAATCACAAAAAAATAGTTTAAAATAAAAGAAACATTTTTCATGTTTTGACTTTTGTGAAATTCGGCCATTTTTTATTTATTATTTATTTTCTAAATAATTACTACATGGTTGCATCTGGTTGGTCCACAGGGGAATGTTGACCCCCGGTCAACTCTCCCCCTAGGACCACTAGAGACGGATCTAGTTGCCCCGTCCCGACTTCTTCCAATTTTCGCCACTTGATCCGATAGCCAAACCCCTTAACCCTGGGTCCTAATCCTTCCTGATTCATCCATGATCCACGCCCGGGGTGGGTTATGGGGATCCGTGCTCCGAATTCCATGCCCGACCATCATCTAGCCGGACCCCTAGCCATTTATAATCTCTGCTCCGCCACACATTTCAGGCCATCTTTGGCTCCGCATTTTCGTCCCAGGACCTCCACCACCTTCGCCTGAGTGACAGCTAGCGTCTGGTGGTGTCGTAATGAGGAGAGAGTGTCCCGGCCACTGATCCGACAGCCTAGCACCGTCGTGCCCCGCCTAGGAGCATCGCTCGAGCCTCGGGCATCGACGACCCTCGAGGCAAGGACCAGGAGCTTCAGAAGCTCATTCCCAGTCGACCTTGACCATCTGGTAAGCCTAGTTCCTCTTAGTTTTCGCTAATTTCCATTCACGCCCAAATCCCCCGTTCGTCTTCGACCATCGATTCCGATCGACCTATCCACCCATTTCGCCAATCGACAGGACCAACATCTCCACCCTTCTTCCCTGCACGTTCTTCGCCCCTTCATCCAACCCAGTTCGCCACGGAACTGGTAGTCGAGCTCCTTCGTCGTCGCATCGCCGGAGTTCCTCCGCCCGACGCATCGTTCACCCACCTCGCCTCTAACCGGGTCGAGGCATTTTGCCCTCGACCCAGGAGTCTTTCTGTGCAGCTTTGCAGGTCAGAGGAGGACCATCGTCCTCCACGTTCAGCACAGGAGCCTAAGCTCATCCTTCGTCGCTGGAGCTCTTCGGAGCCTCCCGACGTCATCGGAGGAACCTTACAGACGCGGGAGGCCTTGGCGGTCCTTTTCCACCTATCAGCAGCCCCCGAGGAGGTCCAGCGCGCTCACATTCCTCCGGCAAAGCTCGTCGGCGAGGAGTTCTTTTAGGACCCTCCTCCGCCGTTCATTCGACCCTGGAGGCCCAGATTTGATCTGGATCGTTCATTTATACGAAGAGGCGCCCCGCACCAGCACCGTCCGATCAGTATGTGGCGTCATCTGGAGCGTCTGTTGAAGAGGAGAGGCGCCACTCTTTCCAACCGTCTGATCAGCCACGTGGCGCCGCCCCAGTCCATCTGATAATAAAGGATAATTTACCCTTAGGCCCTTTGCCTTTTGTTTTTATTAAATAGTCCTGTAAATATTTTATTGAGTTTATTTTAGTTTGGTAAAATTGCATAGAGGACCTGTTAGTTTACTTCTATTGCATTTTCGTCCCTGTTAATGTTGGATACGTGCGTCGACACGCGATCTTCTGGTGAAATTGCATTCTGTGGGTTGTAGTTTTTGGTTGTTAATGAATGAGAAATACTTTTAGTTATTTGCACATATACCCCAGTGAGTGTTTTTATTGAACATGTGCCGAATTTAGTGGGTTATTTGCAATCAACTCCCTAGGCTTTTAGCACCTGTTGCTAATAAGCCCTCGGAACTTATTTTCTTTGCATTTGGGTCCCTTGTGCCCAGTACACATGCCTCGCGCGTACAAACTTGGACTTTTGCACCAGGACCCCCTGGGCTTCTGTGTTTGTTACTTTTATGCCCCCAGAAGATACTTTTATGACGAACAGGTCCTTGTTACTGTGGGCTCTTGTTTGTTTTAAATAAAATGTCAAATTGTATCCAAATTAAGTGAAAATTTGATACGTGACTCCTGCCACTATGTAGAATTTTCATCATTTTTTGGGAAAATTTTTGAGCCCTTTTATTATTTTTTAAAAATTCAAAAACATCTCTTTTTCTGACTGTTCAGACTTAAAATTCACAAAAAAATATAAAAACCCTTTTAAAAATTATAAAAATATTAGGTTTTGTGTATTCTTGTGTGTTTGATTTTCTGACCAATTTTGATCATTTTTGGATTTATAGAAAATATAAAAATTGAAAAACTTTGAATAAATTTAGAAAAATTCTAATAAATCGTAGAAAATCCCAAAAATAATAAACCTTTTTCATGATTTTTCTTCTTTATTTCTACTTTACAGGAAAAATACCTTCAGGTTTTGTTAGGGCCATTTTACATTTTATTTTGGCCCTTGAAGCCTGACTGGACATTGTTCATTAATTTTTGCCTTATTTTATTTTTATAAAATTCCATAAAAATATGAAAATTATCAAAAATTCACCAAAACAATAAAAAATATAAAACCGTAAAAATATTTTTGTTTCAATTTTTAGTGCATTCTAGTGCAATTAAATAATTGTTGAAAGTTGCTTCTTTTTCTTGTTTTATTATTTTCTTTATAATTAAAAATCCCAAAAAATATAAAAATATTAAAAATCCACCAAATATCATTTGTTTTTATTTTTCTTTATTTTAGACTACTTCGTAGGCCGCGAGGCCATCTCGTGCTCCTCGAGTTCGACCCTAGGAGCTATACCAGGTCAATCCTATAACTAGGACTGCTACTCGATTTTCTCGTGTTTTTGTCTTTATTTTGGTGGTCCGATTTTTTTCTTGTTGAGCTCTGAGTCCCGAGTGACTGAGGTCACAACGACTGTAGTTACACCTTTACCTTAGTTGCTCGGGCGGCTCATTACGGAGCATCAAGGCGAAGCTTTTCCATATCTCAGCAGCTCCAGAGGAGGACCTCGGTGCACGTATTGGACCGGAGAAGTTCGCCGGCGTAGAGTTCTTGGAGGATCCTCCTCCATCATCCGATCGACCCTGACGCTCCAGATTCAATCGCAACCATCTATTTAAGGAGCTTCAGTCACCGTCGATATCTGCTAGGGATCGATCTGGACCGTTCGCTTCAACGAAGAGGTGCCTTGCATCCACAACCGTCGATCATCCACGTGGCGCCGCTTCGACCGTCCAATAATAAATGGGTAAATATCCCTTAGGTTTTGTTACTTTGTTTTTGCAATCTAGTCTTGTAAATATTTGATTCAATTGTTTTTATTTTGTAAAAATTGCACATCGGAACCCTGTGTTTTTCTATTTGCATTTTATTCCTTATATATGTGGACCACGTGCTTCGACACGTGAGGACCTGGAACTTTGGCATGATCTATCCTATATTTCTTGTGTGTTTTGGTTTGATATTTTAGAAATAGAAATTACAATTAGGTCCCTCCGTGCTTGATTCACGTGCACTGCGCGTGACTTGTTGGACATTTTGCACGAGAGGCCCTGGGTTTTATTTTTTTGTTATTGTTTGGCCCCTAGAAATACTTTTTCTTGCATTTAGGTCCCTATGCACTGTGAGCCTTTGTTTTATTTAAATAAAATGGCAAATTAAACCCAAATTACGTGAAATTTGGACACGTGGCTCCTGCCACTGTGTAAAAATTTTCCTAAAATTTGGGTATATTTTTAAGGATTTTTGATATTTTTAATAATTCAAAAACATTGATTTTTGTGCCTGTCTGATTTAGAAAATCAAATAAAAATATTAAAACTACTTTAAAAATTCTAAAAAAATTAGGATTAGTTAATTTTAGTGTGTTTTATTTTCTGTGCAATTTTGGTGATTTTTGGATATATAAAAACCTTAAAAATTAAAAAACCATAAAAAAACTTATAAAAATTCTAAAAAATAGAAGAAAAATAAAAAAAAATAAAAACTCTTTTTCTGAATTTTATTTGTTGTTCATATTTTTCATAAAAAGTACCTTCATACTTTTATAGATCCATTTATATTATAAATGGATTTTTCAAGTCTGGCTGGACAGTAGCTTACTGTTTTGGTCTTTCTTGATTTTTAGAAAATTACATAAAAATTGAAAAATTCTGAAAAATTCACCAAAACATTAAAAAACCTAAAAAACATAAAAATATTTTTGTTTGAATTTTTGGAATGTTTTTTAGTGTTTAAATAATTTGTTGTGAGTGCTTGTTTTTGCCTTTTCCCTATTTTCCTTCATTATTAAAAATAAAAAAATATAAAAAGAATTAAAAATCCACCAAAAATATTTGTGTTTTATTTTTAGACTACTTCGTAGGCCACGAGGCCAATTCATGCTCCCTGAGTCCGGCCTTGGGTGCTAAACCAGGTTAATCTTTTAGCCAGGACCGCTATTTCTATTTTGATTGTTTTATCTTCTTGTTTGGTGGTCTGATTTTGTTTTCTTGATTGATCGATTCTCCGAGCGACTGAGGTCTCAACGACCTTAGTTATCTATCTGCCTTAGTCGCTCGTCGATTTTTCGGTCATCAGAATCTAATGGATGAGATTAAAACGACCAAAGAAAAGCTAAGAGTGGTATTCGAAATAACTACTTACCTAAGTTTAAGGAGGTGATTGAGCGTGTAAAATAAAAAATCAAATATTTTGCGATTTTTTGAAATTTCAAAATTTAAATAATTAATTTGAATTACTAGTAAAAACATTCCTAAAATAGATTATAACTTACTGTAAACCTACTGATTATAAACTGATAAGGTCGATGTGTTACTTAAAGTTACTTAGATTTACAAAAAATGGGACTACAATACAAAATAATGCAAAGGAATACAAAATAAATCCTTACATACGTGCAAATTTTGTAAATTAATTTATATTTTCTATCAGTATCATGAGGAATATCTTGACAATTTACTATATGTATGTTTTACAACACAATATAATGGAAACACAACAAATGTATTAAAGGTTGGAAATATAAGCCAATCTCGAAAAGAGCATACGTATTTGCAACTGTTATTGTCGGACTGTTTACATTAAATTGCTAAGATTTACAAAAAAAATAACACACAATACAATACAATGCAAAAGAATACAAAATAAATCAATGCCTTTATATAATTGTTGCCAATTATATTGTAATTTTAATCAATTATATGAAATATAACTCTGTGTATTACTATATGACGAAACACAACACAATATCTGTATACCAAAATTTTACCTTTTTTCTACCAATTTCGGAAAGAAATATTTCTATAACAAAACTTTACATTATAAATCAAACTTGAGGAAAACGTTTGAATTCGCAAGTGATAAGGACGGTGTGTTTACTTTAATTTACTAAGATTTACAAATTAAAACATTAAAATACATCAGAGTTCTAAAAAATACAAACTAACACCTATCGAACATGTAAATTATATCATGTATATTAAATTTATAACATTTAAATACAAAATTAATCAATAAGATACAATATACACGTAACATAATACAATATCCAATTATAATTTAATGTTATGTATCTTCAAATAATTTGAGGATGACTTTTACTATATTAAAAATAACATAATTTAAAAATAAATGTATTACATTATAAAATTTCTTTATTTATTATACATATTAAATTATCTAATCAAAAGTAAAACGATCGCTTACCAGTAGTTCCATTTAAAATAAACTGACATGGTTTTACAAAATGTAATGCTGAGATACAAAAGCATGATATAATATTACAAAACAACAACGATGAAAGTAATGCATAATGTTAAATATTTTACAATTTGTTGTGATATATTACAAATTTATTCGTAAGAATAATTAACAACTTAAAAAAACACAATACTTATAAGAAATACTTATATATAATCAAAAAATTTGTTATCAGATACTGAAGTATATATAACATAACATCAAATATAAAAAATAATTTGATCGCAACTTTTTATAATTTATTTACGAATAAATTAATATTTAATATAGAAGAACTTTTGAAATACATTCAATTAGCATGATATAAGACAAATTGATCTTACGAAATTGAACTAATAAAATTATTTTTGAATGAATCAATGTATACTATATATTAACAACGATGTATAATAAGAAAGATCTACTAAATTTTAATTTAAAATTGCATTGTAAAATTTCAAGAAGGATGAAAGTATTCAAACCTGGAACCGTGAAGAAGCTTCAGACGTTGCCGAAAGAACAATGACGAAAAAATTTTGAAATTTGAGATTTTAGTGATAAGTTAGAATAATATGTTACTATTTTAAGCTAATAAAATTTACTCTTAATTATTGATTAAACAACTACATAATTATATTGACTAAATTTACTTAAAGTAATAAATAAGACTTTAACACCGAGATTTCCTCCTTCGGTTACAAGGGAGACAGAAAACAGAGTTCCATCCCTCTGCGAAAGGCGATTGCGACTCAAGAACCCTAGAGGGTTTAACGTCTTCGATCAACGACAGCAAAGGCACGAAGTCCTCGATACTAAGAAGACTACAACCAGGTCAGACATACATCTCATATGCTATATTGTTAAGATTTCTTGGTATTTGGTTTCACAAAAAATTGTCGACACCCTAGAACATGAATAAGAACACTGTAGATATTTTTACCATCTGTTACTCTTTTAATTGCCAGTGATGGCTTTTTATATCATCGTATTATTCAGAAATCGTTACATTATTCTTTGAAAAAATATTACAGTGTAACATATTACTGTAAACATTATAACTTAGATATACTGCTGCACAAAATCAAAAGATAAAAAATTAACAACAACTTTCATGCTTGCTGTAGAAGATTTTAATTAAAGATGTATATCTTAAACGTTGGAAAAAATGCACTACTTTATTTTATAATGAGTTAACATATAAAAAATTTTAAGCAAAATTTAGTACAGATGAGCTGCAGCGAATCGGAGTTCGATGAAATAAGGAGACCAAGGAAAATGAATGAAAACTTATCCGGAAATTCTTCTGATGAGGACAAACTAAAGGAAGCGGCTGCATCAAACCGGTCAACTTCATTGGTGATGAAAGGTACATGAATATAATTTAAAACTTATTCATTAAAGACTTCTAAAAATATAATCGCTTTATTAATTGTGAATTGCAGTGAAGGGTAAAGGCCAAAGTAAAATAACTGACATAGATGATGAGGCTATTGACGAGTGCATGACTGAGAACTATGGCAGTAAGATACATATATCTATACCTTTACAAAATTTTTGAAATTCTTAATGTTTGATCTGTTTTGCGTATTTTATATAAATTTACTAAAAGAATATGTTTAATTTTTTAAAGGTAAGTGCTACATCCAGCACAGATGCTTTGTAGAGCATTTTGTGCAATTCATAGATGCACATAGACCAACAATGAAGCAACAAACTGTGATTAATAAGACAGCATTTTTAAAATTAATAAACATTGGAAAGGTTGTTATACAAAGGAGGAATCTGCAATGGATTGTGGAATAATATCAAGGAGGACGATAATTTAAATTTGGAAACATGGTTCTGAACTTCACCGATGAAGACATAGGAGCTATATTAGGAATTCCAAGCACATGATTTGCAGTGACTGTGAGAGGCAGACACCTACAATGGAAGACGTATATTTCAGAAGAGATATTTGATTCTAGAATGATCTTCAATAGGAAGAAATTAGTCAGTATTTTGATAGATTTCTACGAGAGAGATGATGATGACTCGGTGGCTGTTTACGTGATTTGCTTGATATTGTTCATGTTTTCCACGTCTTGTTTTCAGATTGTGGATACTCTTTCCCCAAGGATTTACTCCATTACGTTGAATCTTTGGAAGATACCCGATTTTTTAACTGGTCAGATGCGGTAGCAAAAATGATTTTGTTTAACATGGAAGATGTATTGCATAGAATACATCAAAGGAGGCAAGGTTCGTCAAGAACAACACTTGGATATCTTACGGGATGTGTAGCATGCCTATACGTAAGCAAACATGTTATTGATTATTTATTTATATAAATTGTAACTAATTAGAGCTTTTTTTAATTTATACCAAGTCTGGATGTTAGAATACTGATGCAAAGATCTTGTAGTAAACAGAGATCTACGTCCAAGGATAAGGAAATGAGCAGGCTCAATAAAAGGTTTATCAAGGAGACTTGCTTCACTCACAAATGAACATGTATGCAATAGTACATGCCTATAATTAATACTATATAATACATACTGTTTTTAATAGTAGTAATTGAAAGATGACATACCTTATTTTTTTAAAAAATACAATTATATCAGATTGTAAGAGGATTACATCCACAAAAAAATGAGATATTTAAAATTGGAGCAGATGAATATGTTTTCCCGTATGAAAGATTCATTCTATATAGGTTCTCAGTGAGAAGGCCACAGATAAACCTCCAAGCACGAATTCAAGTGTCTGAAGATGGGCCTGCAAGGAGAGGGAGATACAAGAGGGCATAATTCCAAATTGTAAAAAGTCAAAATCCAGAAACTAACATTCGTGCTGGAAAAGGGACTGATAAGCAATGCATGTGTGACGAATTTTCCAAAGAAATCGACAGATTGCAGAAACTACTGGAAGAGCTGAATGATATACATTAAGATAAGGACGCGAGAATTACATCTTATGAAATTTTGATAAGAAGGTTGGAAGTGGAGAATGAGGACCTGAGAGGCAAACTAGAAAAGCAAAACCAGCTGAGAAAGAAATCAATGAGGATGTGATAATGGAAGGAGAGAAAAATATGGCAGATTATGATTAAAAACACATGTGGAGGAAAATATTTCTGAAATTGTCGCGAAGTTGGATACAGAAAACGAAGGAGCAATTAAATTATCCAAAACAAATTCTATTCCATGTTTTGATCTTGGAATTGGGGAGCATGAGTCCGTTGTCACAGAGAAACATAAGATCACACCAAGGAAGAAAAGAAAGGAGAGATCAGAAGTACATCCTAGCTCATTGACAAAGCGAGTTAAAGAGAGGAATGCAGCAAAAAGAGATGCAAGGGATACAAGAGCGCCTGTTACCAATGAAACAGACTACGAGGTGTGTATTTGAAATTGATTTATAATCATACAAT
Organism: Ottelia alismoides; assembly: GCA_037367405.1. Taxonomy (NCBI): domain Eukaryota; kingdom Viridiplantae; phylum Streptophyta; class Magnoliopsida; order Alismatales; family Hydrocharitaceae; genus Ottelia; species Ottelia alismoides. The sequence goes on from JAZKJV010007670.1 coordinate 33,398, forward strand.
GATTTATAGTTGTTCTTTAATATACATATGACATATTTACATAGTTAATGATTATTTATTGAAATTTGAATTATAAATACAAGTTACAGTATCTTTGTGATCCTGCGACTGATTTTATCGGATATGATTACATAAACGAGGATCAAAGGAGATTGATTCAAGACTTTCTAAGAGACCCGACAGACAAGTAAGTTATGATTTACGTTAGTTTCTTATGTTTTAAAAAATATGTTGTTACAATTTAATGTTATCTTGATCAAAACTGCAGGTTTAACGCCACATACTTTATACCTCTTGGAATTTTTTGCAAGGGAAAAGAGATACATCATTTTATATATGAAAAAATGATAGAAGATAGCGTAATTACATGATTTTAACTCAGTTTTTATATACACCATGAACTACACTGATGATTTATTTACTTGAAATACAGATTTTGGAAATGTTCATGGATGTTCTGTGACATAGATATTGTATCAGTGACACGATCCCATTCCTATTCACGCCTATTTACAAGATGGTTAGTCACTAGAATTACATAAAATTCTCCGTATATATCATAACACTTATATCTTCTAAATGCAGCAATATTTCATAAGTACGGTTGATAGAGCTACAGAAGGAAAGATCAATCATCTGGACGACCTTTATGAAATGGAAGTTGAAAGGCTGGTGGGATTGACTAAGATTTTCACAGTGATCCATACTAAGAATCACTGGCATCTTTTGGTGACAGACTTCCCCGCGAGGAAATTTTATGCGTACAACTCGATGAGAGGGTTAAAACTTCACAAAAAAGATGCTAAAAAATGGGTATGTGTATTTACAATATGTTTTTATTAAAAACATAATATGGTTATAATGAAATATAACAAGATATATTTTATTTTAGCATGGCTGGATGTGCGAATGCTTCGGCATGAATCTGGTGGACGAAACCATGAATGACTGGGAGATAATATATGTTGTCGACAACCCACAACAACCTCCTCACAGTTTGGTTTGCGGTGTTTACGTGATGAAGACGATGGAATACTTGTGTGAAGGAAGGGCTTTGGACTTCAGCTATGAAGACATTCCAAGATTCAGGGCAGAAATAGCATGTACTCTTTTGACATGTGGCCACGTCGATAATGAAGCTTGAAATTAAAAGATAGAGGATGGTGCATGTTGTTTTCATGAAACACAAAAAATATTTCATAGATGCTGAACAATGTTGATATTTGTTTTTTGAAACAATATTTAGTAGTTAGTATTTAGAAGAATTTCCTGGAACAATGACTTGTGTTGGTTTGTTTATGTTATTTACCTTATCTAATTCAGCCATGTTACGTCTTTATTTAAGTCTATTTTGTATGAATTATATTGTGTGATGTTTTTATATATTCTAATATGCAGATAACTGTATATTCAGATGTAAAATTATCATAATTTCAATGGGGAAAATGTTGCTACATAATATATTTCTGAATATATAAAAGATACCAGTAAGTGAGAAGGTAGCGTTAACAATCTGAAGATAATCTGATGCATAAATTAATCGTCATATATGATAACATTACATTACAATAAGTATTTTAGTTCATAATTTATTTATTCATATTTTGTATTATAATGATTTATTTTACTATATTGGATTTACAGTTAATAATGTTAAATTACAATGACATGATATATCTTAATATATGTCGCCATATTTTACAATATCTGCATAATGAATACAATACTGATATTAATAATTTTACACATCACTGTAATACATTAATATTTCGTATTTTTCATTATATCTAAACCTTTTCTTTTATCATAATAAGTAAGACAATGTTCATCTCTGCATTTAAGAGTACGTTTGATTGTCTCTCTTGTATTAACATTATACAAAGATCATTATATATTACATGGATTTGACTACATTATCCGATATAAGGATGAAATTCTGAATACAAATATAATGTGATATATGGGTCTAGTATGTAAAATTATCATAATTTAAATGAGGTAAATGTTGGTACATGATATATTTCTGAATATATAAAAAATACTAGAAAGTGAGAAGGTAGCGTTAACAATCTGAAGATAATCTGAAACATAAATCAGTCGTCATATATATTAACATTACATTACAATAAGTATTTTGGTTCATACTTTATTTATCCATATTCTACATTACATTGCTTTAATTTACGATATCGTTCTTACATTTAAAAATGTTATATTACAATGATATGATATATCTTACTATATGTCGTCATTTCTTACAATATCTGTATAATGAATACAATACTGAAATTGTTAATTTTACACAACTGTAATATATTAGTATTTCGTATTTTTCATTATATCTAACACTTTTCCTTTATCATAACAAGTAATATAATGTTCATCTAAGCATTTAATAGTACGTTTGATTGACTCTCTCGTATTAAGATTATACAAAGATCATTATATATAACATGAACTTGAGTACATTCTCCGACATAAGGATGAAATTCTGAATACGAATCTAATGTGATACGAGTCTAGTATAAAAAGGATATTTAATCATTACCAACAATGAACTCCCCGAGTGTTATTTAATTAGTTGATCTTTTTTGTCGTGAATGACGTTGTGTTGTTTGACGACCGCATGACACTTTATGTATTCATCATGCATCACTTTTTTAAGTTTCATTAAAGCTTTTAAATCCTTCAAACAATTTAAAGAAAAATTACCTTTGTGGATGAACAATAATTTGTCTAAAGTATACACAAATAAAAGAAAAACTATAACATTAAATAAATAATGACTATCTATCGTTTGAGTAACATCGGAGCATACAATCAATATAAATCGATCAAAACCCTGTTTTAAGAAAAATTACAAATAAAAATTGACTTAAAACATCAGTCTATATTATTTAATGTCTGCAACTATGTACTCTTCCATCTTGATCAATGACATCCTGCAAAGAAAAAGGACACTACATCACTACAGTTGAATAAATATAATTAAATGAAAGAAAATACCATTCTAATGTATAACTTACCAGTCTGTTTATAAAGAATTGGGTATGTCATATCTGAAATATGTTCTCCTAAATAAACTCTGTAATAACAAAATTGGATAGTTAAATAGAGTAAAATAAAAATAAAAACGATTTTTTTAAAAAAATACTATCCATGCATTTAAGGAATTTGCATGATCATTGTGATTCTGACTGTCATGAATCATCACTGAAGTAAAAATTGTCAGCTTATAATAACAATTAAAAACATCTAAACAATATATAGTGTTTAACACTGCATACCATTCTGTAGTTGATTGAATCTTATTTGAAGGGCAATTCCTAGAATCATGACCAACATTGTACATCATGCAAGCTTTGCACTGTCTGCCTCTATTTCTTTTTAATTCTTATTAAAATATTCGATGACTGCTTGAACCTTTTGGTCTTCCTCCCCTTCCACTACCTTTTGTTTTTGCAGTAAGCGGAACAAGTACATGATTATTAGTATCATGAGTTTCCAAATGAGATTGATCCTGTGATGCATTTGATAATCTTTTTTTGCATTTAAACTTTGAACTTCTTCTAGCAATTTCACAAGCTTTGCTTTGACAAGAAAAAAATGTCATCATTTTCTACACTACTTTCAGCCACAATCTGAGAGCATATATTATTTAACTGTCCAGACCTTTCATGTTGGGGATTTTGGTTGTAGATTGGATAATTACCAGACCTCTTTATATCCTTAGTCCATCTGGGAAGAATAAAAGAGCTTGAGAGAAATGAATCTCCCCTGAACTTGATAACAACAAGTAAGTGTTTGCATGGTATTCCTTGAAATTTCATTTTTTTTGCATTCACAAGATAAATGGTCAGACTGATGTATTTCGGTAACTAGTCTATCTCTAACAGTCTTATCAATTGAAGAATTATTGTAACGTGACAACCCATCTTTGATTTCAGAAACACGAACATTTAACATCATTAACTCCTTCAACTCTTTCTGAAACTTGTAGAAAATCCTTTTCGAATAAACATCAACCATTTGTTCTTCTAAAGTCCATTTGGTTCTTAACTTAGGCCTTCTAGTCTTTGAATCATGGTCCATGTCATTCTCACGTTCTCTTAACCTTTGGATGGCTGTCTGGAATCTGGAAACAAACTCTAAAAGAGTGTTCTGTTTAGTAATAGAATTTTTTAAAAATGAGTTCATACTTTCACTCCTTTGGGTGCTACGCATCCCAGCAAAGAATGTGTCATTTGTATATACATCTATCCATTTGTGTCTTATATCATACTTCTTTGCTAACCATTTATTCTCGAGCAATCCAAACTCAGAAATGGCTACTGACCAACCAACTTCAAATTGATTAATAGAGTCACTCTGCTAAACAAGTATGCTGAATGTTTTAAGAGCCTTGACAATTTCCTTCATTCTGCCCAATTTAAGTTTCAGCTTTGTCATAATGTGCCATGTACAAAACTTGTGAACAGTGTTAGGAAATGAAAGACGGATTGCAGCACATATTGATGGATCTTCATCAGTAATTATAGAAATGAGGTGCTTTCTACCAGCTTCAAGAGATTGATTAAATAACCAAGTAAAACTTTCTGTTGTTTCTCTGTTAATAAATGCATTACCAAAAAAAATTGTGCAACCATGGTGGTTTACTCCACAGAAAGAGGCAAAATTAATTTGTATTCATTGGTTCTATATGTCGTATCAAAAGAAATTGTATCGCCAAAAACCTTGTAATCTTCAATGGATACACTGTTAGCCCAGAATAAATGAGTGAGCCTATTATCCTCATCAGTTCGATACGAGTAAAAAAATTCAGGCGTCATCTTCTTGCAATTATCAAAGAGATCTAACACGAGTTTTGCGTCCAAACCATCGCGACGTCTTCTCTCATCCCTATTAAGGTTGTATATATCACGTACAATGCCACCAACTTTGTTGTTTGTAATGAACCCATTATCCAAGAATGCAGATTGTTTTGAGGCAGGAATATTAACATCAGTCATGGACTTGATAAGCATTTTAGCAGCTTTAGAAAACTTTCTATTGGCACGAAAATATAACCGTTTGCTGGGGGATACAAGGTTATGATTGTGCTCCTCATTGAAAGAAAACACTATCGAATCATGATCATCAAACTTATATTTAACCGACATCATGGCCTTACAACCAGTTCGAACAACACCAACAGCTCTCTCCGATCTTTCAAACATAATTTCATCGCTGCAATCACTGTCAACTGAGTAATCATCTCTTGATGATGAAGAAGCTCTTGATTTTCCCTCTTTCCAACATACAAAACTCTTAAACACAAGTGTCTTGTTCTTAGTTAATCTATCAACTCTATGTCTTGTGCTACTTTTGCGTACATTGAATCCCTCTTTGGTAGCATAAGCTTCATAAAAATTATATGCATGTTCAACGGAACTAAAAATCATACCAACAGTGGGTATATGCTGATGATTATGACTATTTACGGTAGGGAAACTCGGTTCAACTGCATTAATTTAAATATAATCGAACAACATATTAAAATCTAATAAAGTTTTTTTTCAAATATACCGATCAAGTTTCATAAACAATATTAGTAATAATATAGAACCTAAAACATGTATATAAAGGTTTAACCATATAAGTGATGTTAGAGTGAATTAATTATACCTGAACAGGATGCATCAGTTTGTACGCACTCTGAAGATATATTGTTCGCACCAGAATCCTAATATAAAAATTACAGATACATAAATTTGAGAAGAAATAATTACCAATAAAATATTATTTGGTATCTCATTACCTCAAAATTTGGAAAATATTCTTCTGAAATATCTTTGGAATAAAGTGCTCCAGAAAATTGTCCTATGAAAAATAATAAGTACGTGAAATTCTGGATAATGTATATGTTGTCAATTTATTATACAATTTATTTATATAAATTAAACTATTTAAAAATATTGTAATATAAGGATTATAAAGAAAGTGAAATTAACTACTGTGTTAAATATATATGAACTGTAAATTGCAACATTATAGTTAAATAAAACTTTTATATAACATTAAACTTGATACCTGTAAAAAATAAAAGTAAATTGAATAATACGGTTGTATAAATTAAAATATGAAAATTTATTCTAATAATTTGTTAATATACTTATTATCGTAAAATAAATATTAATGAGGTAAAATAAGGCAAAATATATTATATTCGAAGACAACATTGTAATATACTGTTAACATACTATTCAATATAGAAATAGTATTCAATAGCAATAAAATGTAAAATATATACTCATATTTTACCGTGGATAATAAACTTGCAAATATTATAGGAAAAGATTTATTTTAAAATATAGAGAAAAATATTAAAATATAGATATGTATTGTTTTATGTATTATTAATTATAAACCAAAATAACAATTTTCTTTATAACATGGTTATGTATAATATGGGTAAATATATTACAATATAAGAGTAAATTGTGAACACATTAAGAAACAAATGAAAAGGATACATAAAAATCATATTATTTATATGAAAACGAAAAATTAGTAGCATAAGAAAAAGACCTGTTTGGAGAGAAACGATATCCGAATTCTCATGGCCTGTGTCTTTGAAGTGATTATCTTGGATCAAAAATTAGTATATACATCAAAACGATATGATTACAACAACAAATATATATAATGTAAGAACTTGGAAGATTTCTTCTAAATAATTAGACATAAACTCGGATGCAGAATCATCGTCTGATGAAGATGACGGATCATCCATAGCAAAGAACGAATGATGATGCAAAAAATTAGAACGTGAACAAAATGGAATGAAAATATTTAGACAACAACACTTACCGTAAGAAAATGGATAATTAAGTAAATTAATTATCGCATGAACTAACTAAATATAGCAAGTCGATTACGTATTGACAAAAGAGCTGATTTAACAAAAGAGCCGATTTAAATTAATTGATTGCGTCTTAAAGATTATAATTTACTATAAATAGAAAATCAGGAGTGGTATATGGAGTGGTTTCGCATGGTTTCACATAGCTGATAATAGAATTATGATAGCCGTAGATGAAGATCAGACGGCCATAAATCGTGGCTTTTCTTATAGCAAGGAAAGGTGCACCTCATCTGAAATATTTCCTATACATATATATATATAGAGAGAGAGAGAGGTTAATGGGGTTGCCCCCTTGGGGCAGCCAACATGGCTGTCCCGCGCCATTTGCGGCATTTTTTTATTTTTTTCAAAAAATTTCGCCATGTATATTCATCCCTATATCCCTCCTATATGCCATTCGAATTTCGTCAGAAACAGAGACTCCTACGGCCTCCATCTAGACGATTATTTTTTAACGGTAACAGGATTTTTTAAATCAACACCATCTCGATGGAGGCTGTAGGAGTCTCTGTTTTTGACGAAATTCAAGTGGCATATAGGAGGGATATAGGGATGAATATACATGGTTTTATTTTTCAAAAAAATAAAAAAATACATCGAAATAGGGAGCGGGGCAGTCATCTGGGGGCAGCCCCATTAAATCCATATATATGTGTGTGTGTGTGTGTGTGTGTGTGTGTGTGTGTGTGTGTGTGTGTGTGTATGGAGTATTAAAGGTTTATACATGGTAAGTGTTTAACTCTTTTGAGTTCTTAAATTTTATATATATTAAAGATAAAAAGGTAGGTGAATATGAGTTAATGAACGAAGGGGAGAAAATTGAGTTGGATTTTTATACATGTAAATCGATACATATTAGATATGAAATGGTTTAAATTAGTTTTTCTAAATACAACACGCGCGCACGCACACACACACAGAAATATTTTATTCGGGTTTGAGGCAGGTTCGGGTTTTGCTATCCACAAAACAATCTAAAATCCATACCCATACTTGCATGGGTAGTCAATTCAAAATCCAAACTCGTTCAAAAGTGAATGGGATATGTTTCTGGTCCTTAACTGGGCGGGTTTGGGCCGGGTACCTGTTGGGTAGACTATTGACATCCTTAGTTGCCATGCAAAAAGAACCTCCACTTGAAGAATGGGTCAGGTTGGGTTTGTCCGGTCCAAGTTGGGTCCAGCCCGACATGGCCCGTCCTTGAAAAATAGCAAAAGTTAAGACTCGAGCCCGATCCACATACATATCGGTTCATGTCGGGTCAGAACTAGCTCAGGTCGGGTTCGGGTCGCGTCGACCCAATGCTCCACCCAAGCCTTTACCCATATTAGAGGAAAATTGTTCTGAAATCATTTGTAATGTTCCGAGCATAGGAACCTGAACCGTTACGGAGAAAAACTGTTCCTAACAACTTGTTTGATTCGGGCTCAACCTATTGACAATCATCCAAAATGGTCAAGCTCAAATTATCATGTATAAATCCCCATAACTTGTAACACGTGTTAACACTTTATGAGTAACAAATGTGGAAATATGTTGAGATATTTACAACCTCCTCAACTTATATTCATAACATCATCGTTGCAATATGATTCATCACTCATTTCCACTAATAGTTATGATTGCGAGAAAAATGAAGGTGAGGAGAAGAAAGAATGTTTTGGATTGAGGGCTTCCGTCAGCTGCCTTTCTTGTTTTTATAGGCCCTTTGCACATTCCCGTACGCCCTCCAAAATCCTAATCGCCCTTCCCTATTTTTCTCACTAACCGCATCCGGCTAGTGTGGAAAAATCAAGTTAAGGATGGCCACTCGACCATCCGTATGTAGCCAACATCTCCCACTTGATCGATGTGATCATACTACACTCCCACTATTTGTTGGGGTGTCTATATTCTTGAGATGTTAAATTTTGAGGCTTTAATTTTCTTGAATACCTTCTAGTTTACTCATTGATTCATGAGTCCCATTAAACCAACATATTTAATATATGTACTTGCTGTAATTCCTTTTGTAAGTGAATCAACTACCATATCACTCGTGGGTATATACGCTACCTTAATTTCTTTTTTGGCTGCTATATCTTTAATATAATGATAAAGGATTTAAATGTGTACTATTTGTCTCTCTATTAATCAAGCTTATTGCGGCTTGATTATTGCAATATATTTCAACCGATCTATTAACCAATTAAAGGCTTAAGTTATCAAGAAAATGTCTAATCCAAACGACATGTGTGGCAGCCATGCTGCATGCAATATATTCGACTTCTTGTGTATGTCTACATACATAACTTTGTTTCTTGCTTTCCGAACAAACAATCACACTGCCAAACATGAAAAGGTAATCTGATGTGGATTTCCTATCATCAATGTCACCTTTGAATCCACAACGGAGTATCCCACTATATAAAGTGCTTCAGCTTGATAAACTAGCTTTAGTTGTATGATACCCTTCAGATATCTGAGAGTCCTCTTGACGGTTTCCCAATGTGTCTGTCTGGATTACTTTGATACCTACTTACTAGACTTACAGGATATGCCAAATCAGATCGAGTACATAGCATTGCATACATTAAACTAACCACTGCTTGTGCATATGGAACATCAAGTGATTTTTGTCCCTTTCCTGGACATTGATTTTTACTAAGCCTTTTTCCTATCGCAAGTGCTTTATGGGATGGAGTACTATTCTGCATTCCAAACCTCTTTAATACCGTATGCAAATACTTCTCTTGATCTATACTCAATGTTCTTGAGCTTCTGTCTCTACTGATCTGGATTCCAAGAACATAGGATGTCTATCTATCCCATATCCTTCATCTCAAATTCAGAACTTAATTTATTCTTTATATTATTTAACATCTCTATGTCATTTCCTGTAAGCAAGATGTCATCTACATGTAATGACAAAATCATAAACTTGCTCGTACTATGCATGACATATACACAATTATCTAATTTATTAGCCATAAAACCCAATTGAATAATTGTATCATGGAATTTGAGATAACACCGTCGCGAGGTCTGTTTCAATCCATATAGAGACCTTTTCAATTTATAAATCACATTCTCCTTACCATTTAACTAAAAACCATCAGGTTGTCGCATGTATATGTCTTCTTTCAATTCTCCATTGAGAAAAGTGGTCTTGACATCTATTTGGAATAATTTCAAATCCATATACGCGACCAATGCCAAAATCATTCTCATCGATGTAAATTTGGCAACATGAGAATATGTTTCTGTACTGTCAGCTCGATACTTTTTTCTTAAAGATCCATTTACATCCTTTGGACTTCCTGGGCTATCGGTAAGTCACATAGTTCCCAGAAACTATTTTTGTCTATTGAGTCAAGTTCATCCTTTACGGTGGCCGTCCATGATTCTGACTCAGATGAAGCCATCGCTTCATTAAAGGGCACTTGATCCATACAACCCACAATGTCCTCAACAACAAACAAACATGAAAGCTCGCAAGAATGCAGATGGCCGTCGTCCATCCATGCAAGTTGCGCTCTGGGTCTTTCGTTTCCAACTAAACCAGTGGGTTGACTAGGCTCACCCACAACCTCCAAAGGAATATCGATATTCATAGGTTCATCTTCTACATCTGGAAAAAATTCCCCTTCCTATTTGGTCTGTTTCCGAGTCAGAATCATTATCATACAAATCAACTAGAGGTTCCAAATCCTCTGATTCTGCTTCATTATCCTCTTTATTCTAGAGAAAAAGTAGCATCACGACTCTCAATTAGACCCCCTTTCTCGATGTAGAAACATATATCCTTTGGATTTCACTGAATAATCAATAAAAATGCACTTCATTATGTTGAAATCAAGCTTATCTCTAAACTGATATGGGACTAAGACATGTGTTTCACATTCCCTATCTACGGAGATGATCTAATTGTGGCTTTCTTCCATTGCATATCTCATACGGTGTGGATTCGATGGATTTCGGGGGAATTCTATTTGGTATATAATTTGCAGTCAATACTCCTTCATTGCACAAATTCTTCGGGAGTCTCAAATGGGAGAGCATGCACCTGACTAGGGATGTCAACGGGTCGGATTTGGGGTAGATATAAATATTTCCAAACCCGTACCCATTTTATAAAATCACTACCCATACCCGCCCATTTATTAAATGGGTAATTTCTATCGGGTATCCATATACCTGACGGATACCCATGTACCCAATGGATATCCACATATTTGATATAACAAAATTTTAAACTATTAATAAGTGTACATAAGATTTTCTAGATAAAACAGAAGAAGATCATGCAATATTGTGGTACACAAAGATGTGCAATGTGTAGGGAATGTTAAATGTTTATATATTATGTGTTTAACTGTTTTGAGTTGATAATATTTATTTATTAAAGATATAAAAATGTATTTGAATATGAATAAATGGATAGAGAGGAGAAAATTGAGTTGGATTTTTATATATACAACTCGATACCTATTAGATAAGAAGTAGATTTGATAAGTTTGATTAAATGCAACATACATATCTATATTTATATTTATTATCTATTCAGGTTTGGGACGGGTTCGAGTTCGGGTACCCACAAGAAAATCCTAAACCTATACCATACCCTCATGGGTAGTAATTTCAAAACCCAAATCCATCCAAAAATAAATGGGGCAGGTTGGGTCCTTAAATAGGATGGGTTTGGGTCGGGTACCCAATGGGTATATCCAGATTGACATCCCTACACCTGACTGCATTCATCAATGTTCAATTTTTCCTTTTCATTACAGCATTTTGTTGTGGCACATATGACATTGTTGTATGTCTAACAATGCCTGCATGTCATTAAACTCTCTCGAGTTAAATTCTCTACCTATATCCATTTCTAGCACTTTGATGGATCTACCTAATTTAGTTTCTACCTATGCCTTATACCTCTTAAAGCATTCAAAAGCTTTAGTTTTGCTTTCCAAGAGATATACAAAGATAACCTCGAATAGTCATTGATGAGCAAGGAACCTGTGAGGGTCTAAAAAAATGATCCTCACTGAATAAGCGAATATGGATTGTTGCTGGAGGCGACCACTCACGAGATCACATGGTCAATCAAAAAGTACCCACAATGTATAAATAAAAATTTGATAATAAAAAAATAGAGTAATAATTTATTATACTCTACAAACAAAGATGTATAACATGTAAGCATGTAGAGATCCAACCACATAGAGCAGGCTAGGTAGCCTAATGATTATTGCTAATCAATGTGAGTTATGTATCATACCTTTCTTTAAGCCTTTTTATGTGGGTTTTCGGTTTTTATAATTTTTAATTAAATTAATAGTAAATATATGTGTATAAGTATTTAATAATAATAATAAGAAATATATATATGCATACATATATGTAGGGATAATACAAGAGAGAGACAATTAAATACAAACAAGGTTTAGTTTTTTCTCCTTTTTTTAGGATTTTGAAAAAAATCAGGTTTTAATTTTGAAAATTTTAGTTTCTCTTTTATTATTGAAAAATCAAATAAAAGTATATTTATATAAAATATATTAGCACATAGTATAAGTATATATAGAATAGGGTTTTTATCAGTTGTGCCTCCTCCGAGATATTCCAATATCAGTTATGCCCCTCTCTTTTTGGGAATATCAGTTGTGCCCCTGACTTCTCGTCGTTCTATCACTTGTGCTCCTCCGTTAGTTGAACCGTCAATGAATTTAACTTAACTATGGTTTTTTCAAACCATGGTGCAGTTAAGAGGGGTATAATTGTCTAGACTTCTTCGTCTTCTTCCTCCACTTGTTCTTCTTCATTTCTATTCATAATTTCTCTCTCTTAATTATACCTTCATGCATCCATCAAATCGCTAAAATTTTTGCATTTTCGCAGATATATCGCTCATTATAGATCAAAGGGTGAATTTTATTGAATTTTTCGGTGAATTTTTATGAATCAATTAATCAAAATTTTATCTATACTAAACAAATGCTGAAAGGCCCTTGTTTCAGCCCCTTGCTCCTCCTCTGCCAACACTTCTTCATCCTCCTCCATTCCTGCTTCGTCACCAACTCACTCCCCTTTGCGAGTATCCGAAGCAGTATCAAGGCGGCGAGGCATGACGCGGTGGGGGAGGAGATGGGGGCGGAGAGGTGATGCAGGGGCCGAGGGAAGGTGCTGGGGGTGGAGGGGAGGTGCGGGGGCGGAGGGGAGTGCAGGTAGAGGAGCTCGGGGCGGAGGGGCAAGGCAGGGGCGGCGGGAGGAGCTGGGGGCGGAGGGGAGGTACGTTTGGAGGAGTTCGAGACGAAGGGGAAGGTACATCGACGACAGAAGGAGCTGGGGACAAAGGGGAGGTGCAGGGGCGGAGGTGAGGTGTTAGGGGCGGAGGGGGAGGGTGCATGGGCTGGAGAGGGAGGTGGGGGAACTCGGAGCGGAGGGGGAGAAGCCAGTGCGAGGGAGGAGTTATGGGAGGATGAGCAATGGGGCAGCAGTCGTGGGTGTGGGAGCAGTTGCGGCGGAGGGGGAGGAGGTTTGGGGGAGGAGATGCGGGCAGAGGGGGAGAAGTCGAGGCCGTGGGAGGAGTTGCGTGGGCGGAAGGAGGGAGGGGAGGTCCGTGGGAGGGAGGAGAGGCAGTAGCAGGGTGGGGGAGGAGCTGCGGGCGAGGGGGGGAGGCGGGGGAGAAGCCAAGGGGAGGAGGAGGAGGTTGAGGGGAGGAGCTGCAAGCAGAGGGGGAGCAACCGGAGGCGGGGGAGGAGCTACTGGCATAGGGGGAGGAGGAGGCCGTGGGGGGAGGAGTTGCGGGTGGAGGGGGGTAACCTGGGTAAGGGAGGAGTTCCGAGTAGAGAGGGGGGAGGAGGAGGTTGGGAGAGGAGGATGAGGATGTAGGAAGAGGAGGAAGATGAAGAGGATGATGATGTTCTTTTCTATCCATTTTTTAAATTTAATTATTGTTGTATCCTCAAAGATAACGCCCGTTTGTATTGGGGATAAACATCGACTAACCGGAGGGGTACAAGAGATAAAACGACAAGAAGTCAGGGGGCACACTGGATATTCTTGGAAAGGGAAAGGCATAACCGATATTGGAATATCTCGGAGGGCACAACTAATAAAAACCATAGATAATATGTATATATATGTATATATATAAGGTATATATATCTATAAATAGTCCAAAAAATCCAGGAAAAATATTTTTTAGGCTTTTTATATTTTCTAATGTTTTTGAGATTTTTTTCTGGCATTTTTGTATATTTTTATGTTTTTTTAAAGTCAAAATATCCTAAAACAGGAATTCAATAAATAGGCCGAATTGATTTGAAGATTAAAAATAGCAAAAAAGTCAAAAACTTCTTCAAATCAATTTTAATACATAGATAATAATATAAAGAAAATTTAGATATAAAATAAATATTCTTAGGGGTTTTAACGATTTTCCTATTTTTACTAGATATTATATTTTTTTATTTTTTTTATCATTTTGATTTTTCTATTTTTAGGGTGTTTGGTATGGAGTTAATACAGGGCATAATAAATAACAAATTACTTTTTTTATAATTTTTAAAGGTATTTTAATATTTTTTGACATTTTTATAGCTAGATAGGGATACCAATGCTCACTGTTTGAATTTTAATAAATCCATAAAAGCTAAGAAATACAAATAAAAAATCAGAGCATGAAAATATATCATCTAGGGCATTTACGTGTATTCTTCCAAAATTAAATACAGACAAGAGGCATTTTTAACAAAAATAAACACATAAATAATGTGCTGGCAGGGACCTATTTGTAATTAAAATAAATATTTTCATTCATTCCAGATTTTTTTTACAAAAACCAGGGGGTGATGAATACCCATTCATCACTCTTTATTCTTATATTTTAGCTACAAAAACCTTTGCAAATGCATGTAGATATGTGTAAATAGGGATAATTAGCAAAAGCATGCATTGTGTAAAAATTATAATTAGCATGTTTTCGTGCAAAAATAAAAAGAATCAAACAAAAATCAAATAAAAATAACAAAAATTAAAAATGCAAAAATATATTGTACATATACCTATATATAGCTATATAGTGTAAATATCTTATTTTTATTTCCAAAAATTAATTAAAAATCACCAAAAATAGAAAAAAATAAAATAAAAATATTTCATGTTTTGGGTTTTTGCTGATTCGGCCCCTAGCTATATGTATTTGTCACTTCTTGATTCAGCCACGTGGCCTTCAACCATTGGCCCTGGGGGATGTTGACCGCCCGGTCAACTGACCCCCCAGGACCACTCTTTCACGGGTTCGAGCACCAGACCTTTTTCTCGGATTTATACCCGCTCGACCCGATTCCCAATCACCCAAACCCCGGCTCCGTTTGACACCTCCCACATCCGACACCCTCGCCGGAGCTCCTGGCATCGGGATCCGCGCGCTTCCACGCCCTACCCGCTCTGTCTTCCCGGACTCTCCAACCTACTTAAGCAAGCTCCGCCACCGAATTTCCTCGATCTTTGGCTCCCCATTTCTTCATCCCGTGACCTCCACAGCCACCCCCGAGGTGACAGCTCCAGGTTGGCTGTGTCGCAGAGAGGAGAGAGTGGTCGGACCTCTGATCCGGCGAATAGCTCCGCCGTAGCTCCGCCATTGGTGCGAGCTCCGAGCCTCGGGCCCAGACGTCCCTCGAGGCTACGACCGGGAGCTTCCCCAGCTCCAGCCAGTCTACTCGACATCCAGGTAGTCCCTTAGCTCCCTTATTTAGTCTAATATCCATTTATCCCCAAATCTCGCTGTCGCCGTGTCTTGTCGATTCCGACCACCTCACGCACCCATTCGATCATCGGAATCCATCGTCACCTCCGCCTTCCTCCGCCGCACGTTCTGCACCCACTCACACAACCCAGCTCGCACAGGAGCTGGGAACCGGGCTCCACCGTCTTTCGCCTTCACCGGAGCCCGTCGCCCCGACGCACCCAGTCACCTCCACGCCGACTAACGGGGTCGAGGCACTTTGCCCTCGACCCGCGAGTCTTCTGAGCCCTTTTGCAGGTCAGAGCGAGCCCATCTGAGGGCTTGAGTCATCCGGGCCAGGAGCTTTAGCTCCGCCGACCTCGCCGGAGCCTCTCCAGGGCTCGGCTGGGTCATCGGAGCCTACCATCAGCTGCGGAGCTTCATCGCGGAGCTTCTCTGATCTCCAGAGGCAGCAGGACGAGGACCACCGCGTGCACAGAGGGCCGGCGAAAGTCGCCGGTGACTAGTTCTTCCAGGATCCTCGCCGACCGTCAGATTGACCTCGGCGCTCCAGATTACATCGTGTCCGTCCATCCACGGAGCTGCAGCAACCGCTAGATCCTCCCGAGGATCAATCTCAGCCGTTAGTTACTCGAGGGTTTCGTCCACCAGCGCACACAGCCGTCCGATAGCCACGTGGAGAGCCCTCAGCCGTTCGATCAGGCCCACATTTTCTAAGACAAAGGCGTCGTCATCCAGAGCCGTCAGATTAGCACGCGTCACTCATCCGGCCTCCGGTATTTAATAAGGGGTAAATTGTCTTAGGCCCCCTCTTCTTTTATGCATTTAGTGTTAGTCCTGTAAATATTTTTCGTATTTTATTTACGTTGGGTTATTTGCATCATACGCCCTTGTAGTTATGGATGGTTCTGAAATGAATAAAATCTTTTTAGTATTTGCATCTATGCCCCTGTGAATGGTTTAATATTCGCATGTGCGTTTATTTGTGGGATATTTGCAACATAACCCTTGGACTTTTGGTACGAGTTACCAATAGGTCCTCGGGACTTGTTTTCTTTACAAATAGGTCCCTGAGTGCCCCAGGCACGCGCCGCACACGTGATTTGCTGGGTATTTTGCACCTGGACCCCAGAACTTAGGGTATTTGCATTTCAGTCCTTGTGCACAGTACCCTCTTGTGATTTTTGAATACAATATCAAATCACCTCCAAATTCGATGAAAATTTGACACATGGCTCCTGCCATGTTGTAGGATTTTTGAGAATTTTTTAGGACATTTCTGAGTTTATTTGCTATTTTTAAAAAATTCAAAAATCATCATTTTTTTTTACTGTCTAGAGTTAAAAACCCCAAAAAATATAAACCCCCTTAAAATTCTATAAAAATTAGGTACCGTTTATTTTGTGTTTCTTTTATTCTAGCCAATTTTGGCTATTTTTCACTGCTTAAAAACCATAAAAACTTAAAAACACCTAAAAACCCATAAAAATTCCAATAAATAAATTAAAAACCCAAAAATAATAATTTTGGTGCTCAAATTTTCCTTGTTTTACCTAGTTTACAGGAAAAATACCTCCAGGCCCTTTTGAGGCCCTTAGATATTTTATCTAGGGCTTTTGGGCCTGGCTGAACAGTACCTTGCATTTTTATTACTGTTTGATTTTTAGAAATTAAAATAAATATCAGAAAAATCCCAAAAATTCACCGAAAATATAAAAAAAATATAAAACACATAAAAACATTTTTGTTTGAATTTTTGCTTGATTTTTTGATGCATTAAATAATTAGCTAAAGTGTGATTGTTTTTGTGTTTCTTTTGTTTTCTTCACATATTAAAAATCCAAAAAAATATAAAAATCATTAAAAATCACTAAAAATATTTTGTCTTTTATTTTATTTCATTTTTACTACTTCGTAGGCCTTTGGCCAACCCGTGCTCCTCGAGTTCGACCCTGGGTGCTATACCAGGTTGAATATTTAGCAGGACCGCTTGCCTTGTTTTTGATCGATTTTATTTGTATTTAG
This sequence comes from Ottelia alismoides, assembly GCA_037367405.1. Taxonomy (NCBI): domain Eukaryota; kingdom Viridiplantae; phylum Streptophyta; class Magnoliopsida; order Alismatales; family Hydrocharitaceae; genus Ottelia; species Ottelia alismoides. The sequence goes on from JAZKJV010007670.1 coordinate 51,058, forward strand.
TGGTCTGATATTTTTCTTGATACACATCCGAGTGATTGAGGTCGCAACGACCGTTTCAGTTACCTGATTGCCTTAGTCGCTCAGGAATCTGTGTCATCAGCATACATGCATTTTTTTGCAAAATAAATAAATTAAAAACACATGGAAGGGCCTTTTGCAAATACATACATGTTTTGGTCCTCTTTACAATTTTTCCATAAAAATATACATGGAATACACAATTTTATTTATTAAAAATAAATAAAAAAGTAGAGGGTCATTCCTGCAAAATGCCCAACTCACGCGGCAAGTCACGTGAATTGAGTTGGCATGCACTTATTTGCAAAACATAAGAAAGTTGAGGGGCTTTATGCAAATTCTACAAAATTATTTATACTACAGACACAAATTTAAATACTAAAATGAACTAAGAAAAGATAGAGGGGGCTTAGTGCAGATTATCCCTGTTTTACACGCGATTCAATAACTACAGTTGATCCACTTGGACACGTGGCAACCATACAACACGCGACACCCCTTCTACAATCTACACGCGAGATCTGATCGTGAAGCTTCATCAACAACCGAGGGTTGCAGAGATTGGACAGTTGAGATGGAGCTTCTCCTCCATGCAACAACTACTGCTTTGCTCGAAGGACATGGAAGAATGTCTCTGTCTCGAGCTTCGTTCGTCATACTCTCTCCTCCCCAAGCTCCTTCTTCGATGCTGAGCTGCTCCACTGGCTTGGGGAGGTCTTCCGCAGTGAATCGATGCTTCAAAAACGTCCATGCCCCATCGGAGGGGGCATGAAGCCTTGATTTTCTTGGAGGTGTTCTTTGACCCTTGAAACCCCTCAGACAGTGTCTTCCAGACCTGCAAATGGGCTAGAAAGCATGGCAAGATGAGGGTGACAATATTTGGGCTTCTATTTGGTGGGATTGATGCGAGATGGAGCGGGGTGATGATGTTCATGCGAAGGGCAATAGTGGAGCATCGAAATATTCGATCCAGAAGGAGTCAAAGGTGGCTGGATGGTCAGGGATGCGGAGAAATGAAGGGGTTATATGATGGAATGATCGTGGATGTCAGAGATAGAGTAGAATGATGAATTACAGTGCTCGGAGCTCTAGAGCTCCGGCGAGATCTAAATCTTAATCTAAGCTAGAACGACCGATGAAAGCATAAAATCTAGGCATAAAATGAAACCTAAAATCAAAATCTACCTAGAAAAAGATAAATGCACAGCTCAAACCTGATCGGGAAGCCAAGGAGCAGGACGAGCCGGAGCTCCATCGTGGACCTCCTTTCTCCTCGTGCAACACTCCAAACCTTGGGGAAGCTTCCTCTATCACCGGAGAACTCACACACACACACACACGACTGGAGGGGCTACAGGGCTCGGAGAGGGATTAGGAGGGAAATAAAAGAATTTGGGTTTTATTTATAGGCAAGGTTTTGGTGAATTTCGAGCTGAATTATTGAGAGGCTCAAGGCGGATCAATGAAATCTAATGAGTAGGCGTGGATGCTGATTGTGATGGGAAGACATTTCATGAAGCACTCAAGGCAAACCGTCGATCAGAGCGATTGGGCAGAGGAAAAGAAGACGGGGCACTCGAGGTTCTGACATGAGTCAGAGGCACTTGTGCATATACATGTAAGTTTTACCATATTTTCATGTATGCTCATAACATTAACATAAATTGCACATGTGCACCTAACATTAACAGAACTTACACATATGTCCATAACAATAACATAATTGCATATATGTACATAATATTAACATATATTGCACATATGCTCATGACATTTTCATGTTTAGAGTGGTCTTGATTGTTAGTTCTTAGGAGGCTTTGATGGCTTTGATGATTTACCGTCGGCACAAGCGGTTCATAAATAATACATAACATGACAGTGTAGCTATCACTGTAGAGGACTTATCTTTTGCCTCATGCTTTTGGAAGACGTTAGCTCTTTAGGCCCTTACAACCCCTTAGGTGCCAAAAATCTTAATTTATGTATATTAACAATATTGTATTTCAATAACCTCTATAAACAAATATACACATAGATTCATGGATAATATTCCATTGTTATTTATACATTTGTTAACAGATAATATCGTGTTTAATATGTTTGGTACATAAACTTAATTGGTAATGCAGAGATAAGTTATTTTCAAAATTATCATCGCTATTAGAACAAGTATGATTGTAACTTTAATTAGACACATTATAAAATAATTTGATCAATAGAATCTAACCAACGATTCAAGTTATACATAAGAAACACGTTATATATAAATGAAATCATAAGAAAAACATATTCTAAACATATATGTTGGATATGCAGGACCCACAACTCTTCGTAATGCATTAGATACAAATAGAATCATATTTTAGAAAATATAATGATTACAGTAATCAATAGTCAAACCACAATCTAGTATGGTGTCATTCCTTTTCATCAATCTTATAGTAGATTCTACATGCAGATTTAAACAATAGATGTATAATTTAAAGAATATATATACGACATTTTTTTCGGTAGGTGGACTCAAACATATGTAACATAAAAGGTGAACAGTATATCCCATAAGGTTACGACATTAATACAATTATATGCATCACGAAAATGCATGGCAAGGATATCTCGATCAAACTAAATGTGCATCATCTATTTACGTACATTAAAACGCTACTTAACGATCCTATATGTTCGACACATACATCTATACGTCATAATGCTAAACAAAGGATCAACACAAAACATCATTTACCAATCCTATGTGTTCGACATATACCTCACCGACGCAAGGAATTCGTCGACCAAGATTCCACCAATCTGGACAGTTGTCGGCCACGACGTTGCTCCTCCAATTTCGTCGGATCAAAACTCCAACATTGACGGAGAGGGTTGTCGACGTTGAATTCGGAAAAGGAACGACAAAAGAATGGTGTCGCTGGCTTCTCTCTCTCTCTCTAAACTCTCTCTCTCCCAAAGGCAATGTGTGGGGAAGTCATTGGAGTTCCATGGTATTTATAAGCACAATTCAATGAGATAAATAATAATAATAATAAATTAGACTTAATTAAGAGATAAAGAAATAACCAACTTGGGTTGTTGGCTATTTTATCTCTTTTTATCTTATCTTGTACTATCTTAAGGGTGATGTGAGGGTGGTTATGCGATTTAATTTTTATTTTAATTATTTTATTATCCTCATAAAAAAACTCATCCGTTGCAGCATAACTTTCGTTGGGCTAATACCTCTTGCGCACATGCTAGAGTCACTACGAACCGTATTTTAGAATACTTTAAGATCCTTTGGAATTGATCTAAATCACGACACGTTTTTTGTGATGGTTGAGTGGTTATGTGAGGCTGAATTTGCATATATTTTATGCTTTTTTAAACTTCCCCTCCCTTCTTTAGATTTTTGAGAGGGGGAAAACTTCTATTATAATCACTCTATCTCATCAATACAATCTTATTTACCATTAAAAAAGGATTTTTATCAGTTGTGCTCCTCTGAGATATTCCAATATCAGTTATGCCCCTCTCTTTTTGGAAATATCACTTATGTCCCTGACTTTTCGACATTCTATCACTTGTGCCCCTCCGTTACTTTAGCTGTCAATAAGTTGAACTTAACCATGGTTTGTTGATTGTTTTGGAAGGACGTCTTTATGTCTACTGGAATAAGGAGATCATGGAGATGATTTCATCTAGTTTATTTGTTTCTTTTATTCTAATTAAGGAACTCTCGGACTCATGTCCTTATTAATAGAATGGAAAAGAAGTTGTTTTAGTTCATTCTTTACTGCTCTTTTGTAGCTGATTGATGCTATGAGTAACGATCCTGAGATATCCGTTGAGTTCTCGCTTCTGCATATTTCTCGGACGATCGGGTTTCGTTACATACGCTCTCTCCAAATCCAGCACAAAGCCACAACAAAAAATGATCTCGAGGCAACATGTGTTTCTTCCCAAACTTCAATCGAGTAGGGATATTCCCAAAACAAATGATCTATAGATTCGAGAGAGTAGTCACATAGAAAGAAACTGTATTCTGAGCATATTCCACAATTTCGAAGCCTTTCTCGAGGGGGAATTTTATTTCTTACCACTCTAAAAATAACACTTATGCTCGGGAGCCACTGAAGGGGTAAAACGAGAAACCTTCATCTTCTTCCTTGTGTCGACCTTCGGGTTCCTCAGGTTGGCCTTCAGGACAGTCGACGGCGTGTGGCGGTGGCAGAGGCGACTCAAGAGGGGCCTGGGGGTGGAGACGGGCGCCTAGGGGCGACGGAGAAGAGAGGCGGAGGTGGGGGACCTAGGGGCGGAGGAGGGGGACCTGGGACGAAGGAGAAGAGAGGCGGAGGAGGGGGACCTGGGGGCGGAGGAGGGTGACCTGGGGGCAGAGGAGGGCGGCCTGGGGCGGAGGAGAAGAGAGGCGGAGGAGGGGGACTTGGGGGCGGAGGAGGGGGGCCTGAGGCGGAGGATGGGGACCTGGGGGCAGAGGAGGGAGGTTGGGGGCGGAGGAGAGGGTAAGGTGGAGGAGGAGGGAGGCTGGGGGCGGAGGAGGTCATCGGCCTGGGAGGAGGATGAGGGGAGGAATGAGGTCGTCGGGGGAGGAGCTGTGGGTGGAGGGCGACCAGCCGAGGGTGGGGGAGGAGTTCCGAGCTGAGAGGGAAGAGGAGGAGGTTGGGGGAGGAGGAAGAGGGTGGGGGAAGAGGAGGATGAGGAAGAGGGTGAGAAAAGACCACTGAACCCTTTTTTTTACATTAATTCTGCTTATGTCCTCAAAGTTAACGTCCGTTTGCACTGCGGGTCGACGACAACTAACCCAAGGGGCACAAGTGATAGAACGGCAAGAAGTCGGGGGTACACCTGATATTCCCAAAAAGGGAGGAGTATAACTGATATTGCAATATCTCAGAAGAGCACAACTGATAAAAACCCTTAAAAAATATCTATACAAATCTTGTGAGAGAGACAAATAGTTTCTTCTCAAATCCTATTCTACTAATGTCACTGATCATTTCCTTCACTCTTTATACGAAATACATAAGTCTCGACTAATGTGACACAAATCGTTTTGCTTTGAGAAATTCAACTTAACCTTCTAGAGAGGAAAAAACGTCCTAGGAAACGGCATAGTGAAAATGGACGTCTCCGAGTCAATGGCGTTCAAACGATCTGCAGACGTGGTTAGATCATCTTCGTACACGTGTCCCATTCCATGGGAAACCCAAAAGCGGTAGCACGTGCATTCACACGTGAAGGGGGAATCTCCCGTTTCGGTACAAATCATTGCGCCTTCCTTTCTATACTACCGCGTTCTCTTCTTGTTCGCCACTCCACATCTGCTTCCCCTTCCTCGATCTCGAGATGGCATCCGTCCACGAGTTCACCGTCAAGGTTCGTCTTGTTTGCGACCCCTTTTTGGTTTGTAGGTACCCATCAAAACTCCACCTTTCCTTCCCTTTCCTCGGTTTTGTTGCTACCTTTGCTGCTTTGTTTTGTTTGTTCTTTCATTGTTGGAGTAGAGACCGATTGAGGGGTTTGGAATGTTGGATCATGTTTTCGTGTTGTTTTGGAATTAGTCCTTTTGTCGCGGTTGGGGCTTAAATCCACATAATATTCTAGTTATTGTATACCTAAAAGGGTGCCTCTGATAGTTTAAGTAGTCTGGTTTTTTCTTATTATGATCTTGGTTTGATTCGATTATAGTTCTTGTTAGTTAACTCGTTGCCTATGTCAGTAACGGCTGTATTAGCTGTCAGTTTCCCACAATCAGCTGATTTAGTAATTCGAGACTTGATGTTGTGATTGATTGACCTTTGAAATTAACAAAAGTAAATATATGATATTTTGAAGTTCCATAATTCCATTAGTTATGTTTTCGGTTTATTTAGAAAACACTGGGGATTACGATTTCTATGGGGATCATATTGAGGTATGTGCGCACTTGCAGGATGCAAGAGGGAATGATGTGGACCTTGGTATTTACAAGGGAAAGGTTCTGCTGATTGTTAATGTTGCATCTCAATGGTATAATGAACTTCTTTGACTTTTCAAACGATCTTTATGCGCTGATTAAGTTAGATAAGAACAATATCATATCTTATCGGTATCTTGGTTTCCTCTGATATTTTCTCATTGTTTACTGAAGTTCTTATCGGTATTTTAATGGCTTGCTGCAGTGGGTTAACCAATTCAAACTATACTGAGCTCACAACCTTGTATGAGAAGTACAAGGGCAAGGGTATGGCTTTTCTCTAAATCTGCTATACTTATTGTTCTTTAAAAATTTATTATTATTGTGGATTCTGAGGCCAGAAACTTTGTTTGGATCTTTTTTTTTCAGTATTTTGATTAGTACATTGATTAAATTGCTGTCAAAATAGTGCACTGAGAGATTGAATGCCTATTCATCGGATTAACGACCCATTGTTGATCTTTCTTCTGGAATTACAGATTTTGAAATCTTAGCATTTCCTTGCAATCAATTTATGGGGCAAGAGCCTGGAAGCAATGAGGAGATAGTGGAATTTGCATGCACTCGCTTCAAGGCTGAATACCCTATTTTCGATAAGGTAATATTACCATGAATGCTCCCCGTGTACATTACTCCTTTTGATGCAACATTTCTCTTGAAATAAGGAGAAATCGAGGTTTCATCACCTCTCATATGTTGGAGATATTTTTACTTTTGTGATTTGCGAGTTCTATATGATTCTTTGCTCACCCAGATGCTAATGAGGGTGCTTCACAAATGATAAAATGCGCTTCAACACAAAGTACTAGGTGATAGAATCACACAAATTAATAAGTTACACTTGGATGATGCATGCTTGAACTAATTATGTGCTTTAAAATTCTAGTAGTCTGGGAAATTCAGACCTGAGTGATCTTTAATCACTCCATGTAGGTTGATGTGAATGGGAAGGATGCTGCCCCACTCTACAAATTTCTGAAGAAGAACAAAGGCGGACTTTTTGGAGACAGCATCAAATGGAACTTCTCCAAGTTCTTGGTTGACAAGGATGGCAATGTGGTCGATCCGCTATGCTCCAACGACCTCCCCGCTGAGCATCGAGGTGATCCCAAATCCGTATGATACACTCAAATAAGTTTGACTGACGATGCCTAAAATTATTCTTTATCGGTAATTGCAGAAAGACATAAAGAAGCTCTTGGGATCTCCTAAATAGAAATCACCTTCAGACTCTGTCCTGGAAGCTGTTTACGTTGTTTCTTGACATTGTCTTATAATAGCTTTGTGATTGCATATTGTTATAATGGTGTATTCTCTCTGTTGGGCAAACACTGCTGCAACGATTTGGCAAAGTTATCTGGCTTTAATATATACTGGATGTGAATAATGTACTTTTTTACATATAGGTCAAATATGACAGTGTACTAGATTTTGTTCCTTGTAGTTGTAGGGGTGAATATGTTTATGAGATGCATGTTAGGACTTAGATAGTTCCATTATGACAGTTAATCATGGAGCGAGTTGTAATTCATTTGAAAAGTTCTAGACATGAGTAGGATTTATGGTCCTTGTATTGCGTGTTATTCATCTCTACCAATGGAAAGATCATCACCTTTTCAGGGAAGGTGTGGATTGCATTTAGCATCGGAGCATTCCTTAGGAGTATACCGGTGTCCCCGAGCATTGTCATAAGCTCGAAGCAGGAGACACCATTCTGGAAGCAGAATGCAGCAAAAGTATTGCAGTGTGGCCCCTGGTGGCCCACACTATTCAAGGATGCAGTAGCATATGTAAAAGGCAGCATTGATTGCTAGAAATTGGGAGGAACCATCGGTTCTAAAGACTCAATGCCACTCAAGTTCATGCAAATCTCAGATGTATTTGATGCTTGAGGCATTGACTTAATATAAGTGGAGTGATGTACTCTTGACACTGACTGAGAAGGGAGATTCAACGAGCAGTGGATCAGAAGGTATTGTGCTTTCAGTTTTTGGTGGATTCTCTTTTCTTGATGATTGCTAGAGCTGGTGGACCCATGGAAAATTGTGAACAAATGGCATTGTGTGTGCTTTCAATAGTTAGTAACATACCAAAGATAGATATTGTCATTAATAGCCATGAACAAAAATTGTAAAAGTGGTCATGTAATGTCCCGAGCTTAGATCCAACTATTATCAAGGTAAATAAGCCTTAAGAACTTGTATTTAGACTCATGGTCGTTGCTCAAGCTAGGACAACTTGAATTTTCAAGTAGCAAGCCCTCACTTTTATAATTCATGCTCACCGTTTGTGATCGATCCATGTAGGATCATGTGTAGGTGTAAACTTATTTGCAACTTTCTCGTTGTGACATGATTATCACTTATTTTTAATTTTAGTTGATTCTCCATGCTTTAGGGTTGACATTTCCTCCTAAATCAAGTTTTTATCCCCTCAAAGTCTACTCATGTTTTGTGACGATTCCATGTTAGGGTGTTACAACTTCGTGCATATGTGTATGTTTGTGCGCATGTGTGTGTGTGTTTAACATTCCCACACTTTTTTATGGACGTTGGAGGTCGATTATCGAGATTCAAGGGGGCATATTAAAATATAGCATGATTGGAAAAGTATTATCAGACAAGTAAATCACTGTTTGTAGAGCTCTTCAATGAACGAGAAGAATGACTTCGTTATAAGAACATGTAAAAGCTCTTCATGCAAAAGAGAAGAAATTGTAAGCGATGGGGAGAATAAGATCATCAGGACGAGGACTCTTTTAAACATATACGACTATTCTTAGTAGGTGTAATCTTACTAATATTTGAGTATACTCGAGGAACGATGCAAGTTCAAATCTTTTTACAAAAAAATGTAAAGTCTAAAACATGACATACTCAAATTTTGATGAGAGAATCCAATGGAACCTGACATTGCTCAGATTTTGATAAGAGCTGGATAAATTGTTGTGAATTTCAGAAATTAGATCTACTTTACTCAATTTTAAACTGAAGCAACTATGCTAATCTGAATCGATAGCTAATCGTAAATGCAAGTAATTCCATTAGAGCCTTCATGTTCCAAGTAATGCCATTAAACCCTTATCAGGTTTTACTTGATATATTAGATAATCGAGAAGCAACCTTTGTATGAGTATGAGAAGGAGCATGCATGGATCGACTAATCATATTAATGGCATATGTGATATCGTGCCTTGCAAGTGTAAGATAAAATAGTCTATCTAGAAGTTGTTAATGACAAGTTTTCCGATTTTTCTTCATGTTTTCTTTCCATAATTGATAATCAGATGATGATTGGCTTCATTGGAAGTGGTTGAAGTTTGCATCCAAGTTTCCCTATGACTTTCAGAAGATCAAGAGCGTATTTCCTTTAAATCAAGCATACAACGTCTTTAGTCCTAGCAATTTCAATGACCAGAAAGCGTTTTAGCTTCCCTAAATCATTTAACTCAAACTTAGTACGAGTACGCTCTTTAATTTGCAGATTTCATTATTTTTTTAAAGTCACCACTAACAATCATATCATCAACATAGAGCGAAGAATAGATGTTATCCTATTAGTAATCTTAAGAAAATAAAGTACTATATCTATTTTCCAGTTTCCGGTCGTTATTTTAGCACAATAACGCGAAGGCACTCAAGTTATTCCCTTGGAGGTTGCTTAACTCCATAAAGAGATTTTTTTGTTTGTAAAATCTATCTTTTCTTTGTAATCTTTAAGCATCATCATATAGCCTTATTATTTCAATCACAATTCAAGAATGTATTCTTAACATTTAATTGTGGCATTTTCGAAGTTCGTCGAACAAAAATAGAGATAATAACTTGGGCAATCTTTATCTTGACAACAAGAGCAAACATCTCAAGATAATTTATCCTATATTTTTGACTAAACCCCTTTACAAATATTCGAGCCATGTATCTGGCGATGATTATGTTGGGGTATACATGATGTTCTACATCCATTTTGACCCAACAAGATAAGAAACGTTTGGAATATCGATAATCTCCCAATCATTATTTTTATAAGAACATTTATATCATTTTGCTTAGCAAGCAACCAATTTGAAATATTTACAACCTCACTACCATTCTTGAGAATATTACTGGAATGAAGAGAGTGATAACAAATTAATAAGAGAGCTTGGGATTGGATTATGAATCATATATGTGAATCAGATGATCTATACATCCCACATATCTAGTAAAGATCTTGACCACTCATCCCTCATCTGGTTGAAATTATTCTTATGGGTCCTTGACAAATATTTTCCTGCTGATCACTGACAACATATTATCAAAGGTAACATGTAAATCCACAAAGTCTTCTGGACTTTGATTATTCATAGAGGTCTTGGGGAGATTGAGGTTGGTATCTTCTTCGATTCCCATAACTTTCCTTGTGTGAAATTTCCTAGACAATATGTTTCCTATATTTAGTCTCCCTATAAAGAGTATCAATAGGAAATAATGCATCTATTTAAAAAAAGGGGCATCATCTTTTGTGACAGTTACTTTCCTTGAGGAGGAAATGAAAGACTTAATGTTCTTGCTGAGTAGCGGAGTACACAAGAAAGTGTAGGTAAAATGATAGGAGGGTTGGAAAATAATACGGATCTAATACAACGAGACGAACCAACTAGCGGAGGCGTGCAAAATGCACATTCCTTAAGAATAAATTCATACCTCCCTCGGAAATTCCGACGGTGCAACCGGTACCGGTACGACTATCCTCCAGGATACAACGGCGAGATCTCGACGGGCGTGCACTCGTCAACGTCAAGATCGATTGAGCAACAACGATCCTTCCTTCGGAATGAACTCACTCTAAAGAGAGAAGGGAGAAGAGAGATAGAAAATGTTGTGTGTTTCAACAAATGCTCTCGTCCCCTTTATATAGAGTGTAGGACAATTTCCGTTACAAAAGAAAACACCCTTCGTTAAAGTAAACGACGTTAGGAAAGAAATGCAAAGAGCACAACCGTTTGATCCAAATTCAAAGAAATTGAAACCTCCAAAATTAATATCTGAATAATATCGGCTATAATATGATGACCGTATGTTTAGGCTTATGGCGCATGAACGGCCATAGGAAGCACTCAGAAGCAAACAATAGAGGTGGGTGATGACACGAAAAACCGAGCGACTAAGGCAATCAGGTATCTCTACAATGGTCGTCGCGACCTCGGTCACTCGATCGTGTCGATCAAAAAGATTAGACCACCAAGATAGATAAAATCGATCAAAAATAAGCTAGCGGTCTCGCTATTTATTTAACCTGGTATAGCGACCAGGGTCGAACTCAAGGAGCACGGATTGGCCTCTCGGCCTACGAAGTAGTCAAAAAGAGATAAAAGAAAATAAAAGAAATATTTTTGGTGGTTTTTTGAATATTTTAATATTTTTTTTGGATATTTAGTGAATTAAGAAAATAAGAAAGGCAAATAAGCTCACACTTCAACAATTTATTACAAGCACTAACAATCAACCAAAAATTATAACAAAAATGTTTTTATGTGTTTTATAGTTTTTAATGTTTTTGGTGAATTTTTGGGATTTTTCTGATGTTTATTTAATTTTCTAAAAATCAAAAATGACCAAAACAGTAGGTACTGTCCAACCGAGCTAAAAGGGCCTAGATAAAATATCTAAGGCCCCCTAATTAGCTGAGAGGTAATTTTCTTGTAAAGAGAATAAAACAAGGAAAATTTAGGCACCTAATTTATTATTTTTGGATTTTTGGTTTATTTATTAGAATTTTTTATAAGTTTTTAAGTGTTTTTCAATTTTTAGTGGTTTTCAGTAATGAAAAATAGCCAAAATTTGCTAGAAAATCAAACACAATAAAATGGACAGTAGAAATTTTTTTTGTAATTTTTAGACACTATTTAATATTTTTTTGTGATTTTTAAATTTAGACAGTGAAGAAAATAGATGTTTTTGAATTTTTAAAAATATCAAATGAAAACAAAAATGTCCTCAAAAATCCTCGAAAATTTTACACTATAGCAGGGGCCATGTGTCCAATTTTCGTTGGATTTGGAGGTAATTTGCTATTTTATTCAAAAATAAAGAGGGGGCACAGTGCATAGGGACCAAAGTGCAAATACCCGAAAGTCTGGGGGGTCTGGTGCAATTAACCCAGCGAAACACGTGCTACGCGCGTGCTTGGGGCACTCAGGGACCCAAATGTAAGAAAAATAAGTTCCGAGGGCTATTTGGTAACAGGTACCAAAAGCCCAGGGGCTTATCTGCAAATAACCCAAAAAATCACGCACATGTTCAAATGTATCACGCACAGGGGTATAAATGCAAATATATAAGAACTTGCATTCATTAAGGAACAACCAGAACTACAAGGGCATGTATTGCAAATAAACCAGAAAGCACGTGTCGAAGCACGTGTCATACAACGCACAGGGGCATATCTGCAAATAAATGCAAGCACCAGGGTCTCTATGCAATTGTACCAAAAACTAAACAACTAAACTAACTAATTACAGGACTAAACACGAAATAAAATAAACAGAAGGGCCTAAGGGTAGTTTACCCTTTATTAATGGAGCGGCTGGATGGATGCCACGTGTAGCATCTAACGGTGGCGAACGACAGGGGCTCCAACGCTACGCTCCTCGGGGTGATCCAACGGTGGGGGCTAGTCCACGTGGTGCATCGGACGGTGTAGGGCGCGGGTGGCTAACCCTCGAGCATCGGACGGTCCAGATCTCTCCTCCTCAGATCGAGCGGTGACTGCTGCTCCTGCACGGACGACCCAGATGCAAACTGGAGCTGGAGGGGCTGATCGGACGGCGGCTGAAGGTCGAGGAAGAACAGGTGGCCGGCGAAGTTCGCCGGCCCAGTGCGTGCGCTCCTGACCTCCCCTGTTGCGCCTGAAGATCGGAGAAGCTCCGGCGTGGCGTTGCGCAGCTGCTGATGGCCTCCGATGGCCCAGCCGAGCTCTGGGGAGCTCCGGCGAGGTCGGCGGAGGCGAGGCTCCTGGCCTGAATGACCCAAGCCCTCAGATGGGCTTGGTAGTACCTGCAAAGACGATCAAGAGACTCGCGGGTCGAGGGCAAACTGCCTCGACCCGGTTAGGCGGAGTGACGGTGAACGATGGGGCGCTGTGGGCGAGCTCCGGCGAAGGGGGGACGGTGGAGCTCGAACCCCAGCTCCTGTGCGAGCTGGGTTGGATGGGGATATGGAGAAGGTGCGCGGGAAGGAGGCGAGGGCGATAGTGAAGCCCGATGATCGATTGGGGGTCGGTCGTGGACGGAATCGGCGAAACACGGCGGAGCGGCGATTTGGGCGTAATGGAAAATCAAAGGAAAAGAAGGGTCTAAGGGACTACCTGGGTGGACGAGGAGACTGGGGATGAGCTAAGGATGCTCTGGGTCTTCGCCTCGAGGAGCGTCTCCCTCCGAGGCTCGAGCTCCAGCTGGTGGCGGAGCAACGGCGGCGAAGCTCGCCGGATCAGTGGTCACGCTCCCTCTCCTCGCTTCAACAGCACCGGACGCGAGCTGTCACTCTCACGAGCACGCTGGAGCTCACAGGGGGTGGAATTGAATGGCCAAAGATGATCAATGAAGGTGGCGGAGCTCGGCTTTATACGCAGGGATGATCCGGAAAGAAGCGCGCGAGTAGGGAAATCAGGAGCGCGGATCTCGATGCGGTAGCTCCGGCGAGGGTCTCGGGTATGTCGCGAAGGAGTCGGACCCGGGGTTTAGGCGAGAGGGAGTCGGGTCTGCCTGGGAAAAATCCGAGAAGGAGAGTCGGGCGTTGCAGACCCGCGAGAGGTGGTCCTGGGGGGGGGGAGTTGACCGGGCGGTCAACATCCCCCAGAGCCAATGGGTGGTGGTCACGTGGCTGGATTTTGAAATTAAAATTAAGGGTAGCAAATGGCCGATTTAGTGAAAACTCAAAACATGAAATATTTTTATTTTATTTTTTTCTATTTTTTAGTGATTTTTAATAATTTTTTTCGAAATAAAAATAAGGTATATACATAATATGTTATATATAGGTATATATACACTATATAGGATTTTAATTTTTGATTTTTTTAATGGTTATTTTTATACAATTTTATTCCTATTTTGTAGTTTATTTATTTATATTATAAGATATTTTTATTTTATTTTAATTATTTATATACATAGGTGAAATAAATACATATATACATTTATATACATGGTATATTTACAATATATTTTTGTGTTTTTAATTTTGTTATTTTTATTTTGGTTTTTTGTTTTAATTATTTTTATTTAATTTATTTACACTATATAATATAGGATATTTACACAAATTTTGGAAAATAATTTTATTTATTTATAAGGTTAAATAAATATAGGTATAGTGGTCTATATACAAAGTGATAGTGATGTTTTTGTTCTTTTTGATTTTCTTTCATTTTTATCTTGTTTTTATACTTATAAATATGTACAAGTATTTACAAACCAATTTTGCATCTATTTTTATGAGGAAAATATTTTATTTTATTTACATAAGTATTTACACACATGAGCCCCTATGTCCCTCTACTTTGGCTTTGATGCGGTCAGGCCCATGCTGAGCCCTCCCTTGGGTTAGGTTGCTCAATATTTATTCTAAATATTTCCCTCTTTTTCTTTTTAATCTTTATTCTTTTATTTTTGCACAAAAACATGCTAATTATAGGTTTTTACACAATGCATGCTTTTGGTAATTATTTTTATTTACACATATCTACATGCATTTGCAAAGGTTTTTGTAGCTAAAATATAAGAATAAAAAGTGATGAATGAGTATTCATCACCCCCTATACTTAACTTTGCTAGTCCCTTAGCAAACACTTATTTGAAAAAGAAGTGAAAAAGAAATAAAGAAAAAGAAAAAGAGAATGTACATGGATCAAGGCTGATTATTAAACTTGCCTTCATTAAATTAAGGTATGGAGCTCGATCAGATCTTTGGATTATTAATGTGTCGGAACCTTATTTGGACTTAAGTCTAAAACTCAACAGCCTCTAAGTTCCACTATTCTATAACCAAGACTCCTCAATGCTCCAGATCAGAACAAGTCATCAATCACAAACCCTGAAGACCATGAATCTTTTCTTGTCCTGTGAAAGTGAGGTCTAAGCTCTCCACCTCAGAAATGGCAACTTGACAACCCTCCCCAACAAGGTAACTCTATGACCTTAATCTGGCCACTCTTTCCTCGAGGAGAGGGGTATTCCCTTCTAAGTTCAAGTTCAACCGGCTCAAGAAGAGGAGGAAGAAGAGAATGGGTCAAGGCCAGTGTAGCCAAGTACCCTTGGGAGCTTGACCAGTGTAGCCAAGTCTCCCTGCTGCAAGCTACATCAGGTGGATCATGAAACCAAACTTTGCTTATTGCACTCTATATACATACTCCGGTGGGATTATCATTTTCTCTCAGACCCACCATTTTTTGGAGTTATTTCTTTTTGCACATTTTTTTTTCGAGTGCATCTATACAACATATACATGTGCAACATATATACAAGGAGTTTTTCCTCTTGAGCTAGTAGACTATCCTTCTTTTGAAGCTTTATTGCAACCCACAACTCCCGCCGTTAGACCTCATGGCAACCAGACCAAGTTGAGACGCACTTCCTTCACTAAAAGAAGAAAGAGAGGTTCCGCCTAGAAGTACTACCCTCATATGCTACCCCAAGTCAAGGAAGACTGCCTCCTCACCATCTCATCCGTAGAGAGCTCGGTGCATAGTGCTGGTGTCCAAGTAAAGCCATAATCTATATGAGTCATGTGTTGTTGTTAAGTGCTCTACTTAGGCTCATTGAGATGACATGTGATCATAGCCTAGTGGACTCAAAGAATTAAGTCACCATGGACCTGAAAAGCCTTAACCTAAGCCCTATAAGGTTCCTCTTAGAAGTTAGGTGGATTAAGATCTTAATCAAGCTCCATTTCTCAATTTGATTCCAGGCTAGTTTAAATGTCAACTATAATTCATAAAAAACTATATACATATGTACAAAAGATGCTATTTACACAAAATTTTCAAACATGCAAAATTTTTGAAAAATGTTTTGAAATCATGAGTGATGATGCATGAAGTGCAAGTTTTGCAAAAAGATATTTACGCAAATTTACACGAGATTTTTGCAAACTTTTGATTTTCAAAACATTTTGGAAAAATTTTGTACTATATACATAATTTTGATAAGAAAATATTTACACAAACTTTACACAAAAGATTTTTGAAATCCTTTTTACAAAAATAATTTGTATACTAGCTATTTATGTGCAAATAAAAGAAGTTTATGTACATGAAAATTTTTAATTTTTGTGGTTTTTAGCCATTTTATTTATTAACACACTCACACAAAGTACGAGTTATGGCTAAAGTATATATAAAATATATACACACCCCTATACTTAGCTCGAACGATGTCCTCAGAGTCAAGAGCGATGAAGAAGACATAACTCGTGCTGGGTATCGGGAAGTGAAAAGAAGGGCTATATACAAAGAAGAATGAATGAAATAGAAAAGTCAAGAGGCTCTCGGGTCTTCCCCCTATACTTAGGATCAAGTAATCCTATGTATAGCAAGCTGTGTACTAAGGGAAAATCCGAGTGGAGAATGTACAGGGTCTACCCCCCCTATACTTAGGGTGAAATATCCCTAAGTATAGGCAGCAAAACAGGGGTAGACAGCAACAAAAGAAATACCCGAAGGTCTCACATCCCCCCTATACTTAGGGTAAAGTGCACCCTAAGTATAGCATAATCACAAGATGAAGAAAGGGATGTGGGACTAAAGAATGTAGTGATATAAACATCTGGATCAATACAAGGCGGAAGAACAGTGAAACTCAGGCGTGAGATGCATTAGATGTGAGTCAAAGACCACATCTCACGCAAAATGAATGGGGGCAAGATCAACGACCCGCGACTCATGATCTAGAAATGGCTTGAGCCGCTGGCCGTTTACTCGAAAGGTACTCTCAGAAGACAACTCAGATATATCAATGCTACCCTTGTCGTGTACCTTTCTGACCAAGTAGGGCCCCTTCCATTTGCTCTGTAGCTTCCCTGGAAATAAACGAAGCCTCTCATCAAACATCCATACTCTCTGTCCAATCTCAAAATGCTTGTGGCTGATATGAGAATCATGCCACTCCTTCACTCTCTCCTTATACTGTAGGCTGTTTGAGAAAGCCGTATCTCTCAACTCCTCCAGGGCTGCTAACTCTGCCCTCCTCTGGTCTCCTACACCATCTGGATCCATGAGTATATCAGTAACTGCCCAAAGTGACTTGTGCCTCAGCTCAACAGGTAAATGGCATGGCTTGTCATATACGAGGCGAAAGGGAGATGTACCCAATGGAGTCTTGAAAGACGTCTTATATGCCCATAAGATCGAGTCCAAAAGCTGTGACTAATCCTTTCGGTCAGGGCGGACGACTTTCTGCAATATAGTCTTGATCTCCCTATTCGACACCTCGGCTAGACCATTCGTCTGTGGATGGTAAGTGTAGCAACACGATGGTCTATACCGAACTCGCTAGCAAGGGCCTTCACCTGGTCGTTGATGAAATGAGACCCCCATCAGAAATCAGAACTCGTGGAACCCCGAACCGCATGATGACGTGCTTCCTCAAAAATCTGCAAACTGTCCTCGCATCAGCGGCTCGGGCGGGGATAGCCTCAACCCAACGACTAACATAATCCACGGCCAACAGAATGTACTCAAATCCCTGACTCTTAGGGAATGGACCCATGAAATCGATGCCCCATGCGTCAAAAACCTCACAGAAGTGAATGGGCTGCATCGGCATCATATCACGCTGTCCACAAGTGCCCATCCTCTGATAGTCAGTACACCTCTTCACGAACTCATTAGAGTCCTTGAAGAGGGTAGGCCACCACAATCCGGATTGGAGCACTTTCTGTGCCATTCTCCTCCCAGAATGATGTCCTCCTGCCTTAAGCTTGTGGCAATAAGTGAGGACGCTATGGTGTTCCTCCTGAGGAATACACCGACGCCAGACGCTATCCCCTCCTTCGTGGTAAAGGATGGGATCCTCCCAGTGGTAGGACTTGGCCTTCGCAAGGAAGGTCTCAAGCCTCTGCTTGGGCCAATCTTGCGGGACTTTCCCAGCAACGAGAAAGTTCACAATATCGGCATACCACGGGAGTGAGGCGATAGCAAGGATCGCCTCATCTAGGAAGGTATCTCGAATGGGATCAATCTGCTCAGACTCCTCAGGCTGCTCTAAACGGGAGAGATGATCCGCCACCACATTCTTGGCTCCAGGCTTGTCCTTGATCTCAATGTCGAATTCCTGGAGTAGAAGGATCCATCTAGTGAGTCTGGCCTTGGCATCCTTCTTTGCCATGAGGTACCTGATGGCGGTGTGATCTGTATACAAAGTCACTCTAGATCCAATGATATAAGATCGAAACTTATCTAGGGCGAACACTACGGCTAGCATCTCCTTCTCTGTGACCGTGTAATTCCGCTGGGCGGAATCCAATGTGCGGCTAGCGTAGTGAATAGCGAATGGAACTCCATCCCTCCTCTGTCCCAGCATTGCCCCTACGGCAAAATCGGAGGCATCCGTCATGATCTCGAATGGGAGAGACCAATCAGGCAGCTGGAGGACAGGAGCCTCAATCACACACTGCTGGAGAGTCGCAAATGACGAAAGACACTTGTCATCGACAAGGAACTCGGTGTCTTTCGTCAAGAGGTCAGTCAACGGCCGGGCAATCCTGCTGAAATCCTGAATAAATCTCCTATAAAATCCAACGTGCCCCAGGAATGACCGTAGCTGCCTCAAATTGGACGGCGGTGCGAGTTTTCTAATGACATCAACCTTGGCCGGATCAACCTCCATGCCCCTGTTGGAGATGATGTGGCCAAGCACCGTCCCTTGAGTCACCATGAAGTGACACTTCTCCCAAGATAGAACCAAATGGTACTCAATACATCGCTGGAGTACTCGGTCTAGGCAGTCAAGACAGGAGTCGAATCCGTCACCGTAGACCGAGAAATCATCCATGAAGACCTCCAAACACTCCCCTACCATGTCCGAAAAGATTGACAGCATGCACCTCTGAAAAGTAGCAGGGGCTTTGCATAGCCCAAATGGCATGCGTCGAAAGGCATGTGTACCAAAGGGACAGGTAAAGGTGGTCTTCTCCTGATCCTCAGGAGCGATGGCCACCTGGTTGTAGCCCGAGTACCCATCCAGGAAGCAATAATGGCTCTTCCCTGCCAGTCTCTCAATGATCTAGTCAATAAAAGGCAGAGGGAAATGGTCCTTCTTGGTGTCCTGGTTGAGTCTCCTGTAGTCAACACAGACCCTCCAAGAGGTGGGTACTCGTGTAGCAATCTCCTCTCCCGACTCACTGATCACAGTCGTGATGCCCATCTTCTTGGGCACCACATACAAGGGGCTGACCCACTTGGATTCGGAAATGGGATAAATGAAATCTGCACTCCACCATTTTGATATTTCCTTCATCACGACCTCTCTCAGGTTAGGGTTCAGTCGTCGCTGGAACTCACGCGACGGCTTCGCCCCCTCCTCGAGATAAATATGGTGGGAGCACACTGATGGACTAATCCCATGGAGATCTGCTACGCTCCATCCGATTGCCTTGCGGTTCTTTTCAAGAACCCCCATCAAACGTGATTCTTGCTCTCCAGTCAGATCGGCGGAGATGATGACTGGGTGCATCTCAGGTTCGCCCGCAAGGAACCGATACTTCAGCGAAGTAGGGAGCGGCTTCAGCTCTGGACAGCTGGGTGCTGGCAAATCTGGCCTCGGAAGAAGGTGCGTGAATGCTGCTAAGTCTGCCAAATCTGCCTGGGAGAAAGAATACGAGCTCTCGCAAACTGGATCTGGAGGAGGCTGCTCAACTGTGTTGTCTCTGATCTGCTCTGCCTCTACCTCCTCCTCATCTGTAGGCTCAGGTGGACTCAGGTCTGGCATCTGATCATCACAATCTGCCCAATCAGACTCTGAATCCGAGGGATCTGCATCAAATAAGGTGGCATCAGCACCACCGTCACACAAGGTGGCCTCAGTACCACCATCACTAAAAACCGTGTCGCGGTCAAGAACCGGCTCTGCTGCCTCTGTAGTATCCTGGACCAGGGCTGTGCTCTCCAAGCTCACCTCTGCTGTCATCTCTGCATCAGTGGTGTCTGGAAATGAGAGGATGGCCTGTGCTGAAGGGTCTGCCCATGCTGCCTCATCATCTGTGATCACAAAATCACAGTCCTGGTGGATGTCTAGCCCGGCCTCTGTCAGCTGCTCTGTATCTGTGCTGGTCTCTGAGCATGCTCTCTCTCTGGCTCTGTAGTCCTCGACCGTCTCTATCTGTACACTCTCTCCCTCTACGCGAAAGTATACCTTCCCGCTATCATGATCAGTAACCGCCTTGTCTGTGGCCAAGAACGGACGACCGAGGATGATGGGGGTATCGGCCACTGAGTCAGGGATCTTCATGTCCAACACTACGAAGTCCACGGGGAATTGCAGGCCCTGAATAGTGACGATAACGTCTCGCAACAACCCCTTCGGCCTCTTGACATATCGATCAGCAAACTGAAGGACTGTCCTGTTCTGTCGAAGAGTGCCCAACTCGAAGCGGTCGAGAAGGGCTGCTGGAAGGAGGTTGATAGACGATCCGCTATCCAATAGAGTACGGTCGAACCTCTGCTCACTAATCTGGCATCTGACATACGAGGCTCCTGAATCTGGCCTCTTGGCCGGCAGACGGTTCTGGATTGCGAAGCACATGGCTTTCGTCAGCACATGTATCTCTGAATGATGGTTCCTCCTCCTCCTCCTGACTGTGGTCCTATCTCTCAAAGATCGCTGAAGAAGGGGGATGTGCTGCAAAGCCTCCTGAAGAGTCAGCTGTATGTGAAATCTGTCGATCATGCTCTGGCTGAACTCCTCCTGCTCTCTCTTTTTTGGGTCTTTTTCTCTTTTCTTCCCCTTCCCCATCTGAAGGGCTCTAGGGAAGGGGATCACAGGGTCCTTCTCAGATGAAGGACTAGGAAAAGGCCTAGACGGCTCGACGGCCGGATCCGCACATACATCCATCACCACAGTGGGACCAGAAGAAACTAAACCTTTTCTTTTATTCAAAACAGTGTTCTGAGATACATCAGCATGAGGAAAAACAACATCTCTCTCTACAAAAACACCGGTGGTCTCAGTACCACCACGGGCTGGCTCTGCTGCTGGACGTCTCGCGGCCTCAGTACCGCGGGCTGGCTCGGCTACTCTGGTGGCATCAGCACCACCTCCTTGAACTGGTGAAGCGGCGGCCTCAGTACCGCCGGTGGAATCAGCATCCTTGGTCGCATCAGTACCACCATCATCATCGTGTGCGGCCTCAGTACCGCTCTCCTCCTCCTCATCTGGCGCCCTGGGTGGATCCTCGAGTCGTCGCTCAGATGAGGCACCGCCTGCTGGTGCCCTACCGCTCCTAAGTGTAACAAAATCAGCATCAAATAGATCCGAAGACATATCATCAAATGGATCACTAGGAGTGGCATGCTCAGTGGAGACTACCTGCTCAGATTTCCTCTTCAGGCTGTTCGGATTCGGCTCTATCTGTGCAGGGATGGCGGCCTTCCCTCTCATTAGGTCCCGCATCTCCTGGCGGAACTCGTCCATCTCCCGTCGAAAAGTAGCCTGCTGATCCGTGAGGATGCGGGCTATGTCATCCAAGGCGGGGCTCTCATGGGAGCCCGACGGGTAGCCTCTCTGGTGCTGAGGCTGCTGGAACTGGTGCTGCTGGTGCTGAGAGGGGTAGGAGGAAGGATGATGCTGCTGCTGTGGCTGGTGAGCCTGCTGCTCACGTCTCCAAGACTGTCCCTGTTGCTGATAGGGACGAGGAACGAAGGACGACTGCTGGTGTGGCTGGTAGGCTGGGGGCTGCTGCTGCTGGTGATCCCTCTGCTGGCTATACTGCCCTCCCTGACCGGATGACTGCTGCTGGGGCTGGGTACCTCCACTCCCCCACCTAAATCCGGGATGGTCTCGTCGGATCCCAGGCTGGGGATGGTCATACCAAATCCCGTTGACATCCATCAACGGCTCTGTGTCGTACTGGGCTGGCGGGAGTACTGTCAGAGGCTGATCCGGCTGGTATACCACCATCTGCAAGTCTGGAGATGGTGGGGACTGGTAAGAGGGCTGCTGCTGCTGATACGGCTCCGCCTGTACAAGGTGAACCTGTCTAGGCTGCTGAAAGGAGCTGGAGCGCTGGGACGAGCTGCTGCTGCCGCCGGTATCGCCTCGCGACTGAAGACGGGGCTGGGAAGCCGTCTGTGCCTCCTGGAGACACATGAGCTGGGTCTTCATGTCGCTCAGAGTCTGTGCCATCTGCTCCATCTGAGTGATGCCCTGGCACTGCTTCTTCTCGATCAGCTCCATGCGGTCCAACTTCTCGCTGATGATACCCATATCCGCAGCGGACGACTCTGCCTGTGCTGCTGCAACTGCGGATGAACTGGATTGACCGACGTCGACCCGTGCTATCCTCTGGTACTGCACGGGTCCTGGCTGCTGCTGGGGTCTCCCCTGAGTGTACAACCGGGTCTGGGACATCACCATATAGTTTTCGGCCATCTCCTCGAAGATGGCCCAGACCTGGTCGTGATCCTTGGCGAAATAGGACCCGCCACAAGAAGCATTCACCAGGCCCTGAAGCTCTGGTGTCAGCCCGCTGAAGAAGCTCTGCACAAGGTTCGGCTTCGAGATATCATGGTGCGGGCATCGGTCTGTGAGCTCACGGAACCTCTCCCATGCCTCATGGATTGCTCGTTGGGGAGCATGGAGAAGTTGCTGATCAGGGCCCTCGCTGCATTGGTCCGCCCGAGTGGATAGTACTTGTTCAAGTACTCGGTGCGGAGCTGCTCCCAGGTGTAAACAAACTTCCCCAAATGCTTCAGCCAGGTGGCTGCTCTGTCTGCTAGGGAGAAGGGAAAGGCGATCATCCGAATCGTATCCTGGTCTACATGGCGGTCGTGGACAGTACTGCAGATCATCAAGAACTCCTGGAGGTGGAGATGGGGCTCCTCGGTGGCAAGTCCGTGAAAACGGGGAAGCATCTGCAGGGTGTTCGGGGGGAACTTAAAGTACCCCACGATAGCAGGCACCACCACCCAACGATGCATCAGTGTAGATCCGGGATTGTGCAACTCCCGCATCGGTCTCGGTGGTCCTCCTGCCGCGGCGGCGGCTGCTGCTGCTGCGGCTCGTGCCTCTGCATCTGGTCCGTCCTCAGGCTCGCTCTGATCTCTCTCTGCTCTGAGTCGCTCCAACTCTCTCCTCATCTCAATCATGAAAGTTCCCTGATCCCTCAGCTGCTGCTGCACTGTCTCTAACGAGGCGATCAGGGTGGAGTTGATCGCTCCCTGGTCCATCACGATGTGCTCTGTCCTAGAGCGATCCTCTGAACTACCGGCCATGACGTCTGCAAAATCAAATGAGCCATACTCAGGTGTTGTCAAATCTGCTATTCTCTCCTCTGGCTCATATCTCTCAGAACCGAAAGAAAGGGGGTCGAGGGGGAACAGGGCGGAATCGTACTCGGGCTCGGAGAACTGGTCTCGGCTCTCGCGGGCCAACCTAGATGATTGGGTAGACGTGCCCGAAAGCGGTGCAGCCAGAGGCTGCCTAAGAGAGCATCTACCCATCATCGTGATCTGGTCGAGTAGTGCGGATGAGATCTGGAGAAACTATGATCAAAATGCAAACCCCCGGTTCACCAACGCAACGCGAGCTGAAGACCGTAAAAGCTCGGTCAAATTTATCTTGTCAATTTTTATTAGGTGAACACACAAGATATCAGAGCGCTTACGTGACCTGTTAGGATACCCGATACTACCCCAACCGACTGGCCCGCACGGAAGAGTCGGTAGTCAGCTGGAAATAGCACCGGAGGGCTCTACCTAGGGTGCGGGTCACTCTCTCGCGCAAGCAAACTAAACAATGAGGGGGTTGCTCTCTCCAAGACAAAATTTTTAAGGTGAGTGTCTTTTAGGGTCAATAGTTTTAGCCAGTCCCAATTTTATGGTTTTTCTTTTTAATATTTTTCAAATAAAAACAAACTCCTAATGAATTTTTCGGTTCTCCTGGTTATTTAGTCCAAAACAGGGGAGAAGACGAAAAAGCCGATGCACGATAAATCAATGATGCATGCAAAGTCAAAAAGGCGTACCTGTCTCCAACACTCTACATGCAATATAATCCGCGCATAAATGTAAAGACAGAAAATAAACTACCTAAATGATGCAGTGATGAAAACCGAGTCCTAGATGAGCAAGTTCTACTCGCAGAACCGTCTAACTGGTCACCGCCCTACAGGCCAAAGGTCCGGTCTTGGTCTACCCCTCCTCTGCCTGACAAATCGGGGGTAGGAGAAAGCGCTTTGTGGGGTAGACTACGGCACGTAAGCCACGAAGGAAAATGAGTCAGTTATTTTTATTAATTGATTATTAGTAGGTCCAATTAAGCGTACTATAGGAGCAGGCAGATAATTAAGTGTGGGGACCCTACTAATTACGGCACAAGCAAGCAGAAAATCCTAAGTCTAGGGGCTCGATGAAAAACCGCGTAAACACCGGAAAAGGTAGTAAAAAGGAAAGAAAATAAAACCACGAAAAAGCCACGAAAAACTCCTAAGGGTCCCCCGAGCACACCGGTGCTCGGCAAAACAGACCCGCTAGTTCAACCACAGTCCAAAGGTCCAGTCTCTGAGTCCCTGTATTATTACAATAATAATCAGAATAAAAATAAAAAATCTAACTAAACCTCTCCCACTCAACTCTCTCTCTCGCTCTCTCCTGCGGCTCCGTAAAGAAGGGAGCCGCCTCCAAGTCCTGCGGTTGCGTCGGCTCCTCGAAAGTTGCCTCCGCGGTCCTCGGGCCCTCGCAAGAAACAGAGACAAGTGGTCAGACCAAAATAATCAAATAATGATAAGAAAAATAAATGGAAATAAAATGAGGGTATATATGCAAAAATGCAAAATAAAATAAACACTCAAAATAAAATAAAAATAAAAATAAAAAAAACAAAAGAAAACAAAAATAAAATATAGACAAAAGCCGCGAAAAAGCCACGAGCACTGAAAGAGCCGCGAAAAGCCGCGAAAACAAAACGAAAAATAAAAACTACTAAGCCGTGCTCCCCGGCAACGGCGCCATTTCTGATGACACGAAAAACCGAACGACTAAGGCAATCATGTATCTCTACAATGGTCGTCGCGATCTCGATCACTCGATCGTGTCGATCAAAAAGATTAGACCACCAAGATAGATAAAATCGATCAAAAATAAGCTAGCGGTCTCGCTATTTATTTAACCTGGTATAGCGAGCAGGGTCGAACTCAAGGAGCACGGATTGGCCTCTCGGCCTACGAAGTAGTCAAAAAGAGATAAAAGAAAATAAAAGAAATATTTTTGGTGGTTTTTGAAAATTTTATATATTTTTTGGATTTTTAGTGAATTAAGAAAATAAGAAAGGCAAATAAACACACACTTCAACAATTTATTACAAGCACTAAAAATCAACCAAAAATTCTAACAAAAATGTTTTTATGTGTTTT
Organism: Ottelia alismoides; assembly: GCA_037367405.1. Lineage (NCBI taxonomy): Eukaryota > Viridiplantae > Streptophyta > Magnoliopsida > Alismatales > Hydrocharitaceae > Ottelia > Ottelia alismoides. The sequence goes on from JAZKJV010007670.1 coordinate 76,648, forward strand.
ATAGTTTTAATGTTTTTGGTGAATTTTTGGGATTTTTCTGATGTTTATTTAATTTTCTAAAAATCAAAAAGTGACCAAAATAGTAGGTACTGTCCAGCCGAGCTAAAAGGGCCTAGATAAAATATCTAAGGCCCCCAAATTAGCTGGGAGGTAATTGTCCTGTAAAGAGAATAAAATAAGGAAAATTTAGGCACCTAATTTATTATTTTTGGATTTTAGGTTTATTTATTAGAATTTTTATAAGTTTTTAAGTGTTTTTCAATTTTTAGTGGTTTTCAGCAATGAAAAATAACCAAAATTGGCTAGAAAATCAAACACAACAAAATGGACAGTAGACAATTTTTTTGTAATTTTTAGACACTATTTAATATTTTTTTGTGATTTTTAAAGTTAGACAGTGAAGAAAATAGATGTTTTTGAATTTTTAAAAATATCAAATGAAAACAAAAATGTCCTAAAAAATCCTCGAAAATTTTACACTATGGCGGGGGCCATGTATCCAATTTTCGTTGGATTTGGAGGTAATTGCTATTTTATTCAAAAATAAAGAGGGTGCACAGTGCACAGGGACCAAAGTGCAAATACCTGAAAGTCTGGGGGGTCTGGTGCGTGCGCTCCTGACCTCCCCTGCTGCGCCTGAAGATCGAAGAAGCTCCGGCGTGGTGTTGCGCAGCTGCTGATGGCCTCCGATGGCCCAGCCGAGCTCTGGGGAGCTCCGACGAGGTCGGCGGAGGCGAGGCTCCTGGCCTGAATGACCCAAGCCCTCAGATGGGCTTGGTAGTACCTGCAAAGATGACCAAGAGACTCGTGGGTCGAGGGCAAACTGCCTCGACCCGGTTAGGCGGAGTGACGGTGAACGATGGGGCGCTGTGGGCGAGCTCCGGCGAAGGGGGGACGGTGGAGCTCGAACCCCAGATCCTGTGCGAGCTGGATTGGATGGGGATATGGAGAAGGTGCGCGGGAAGGAGGCGAGGGCAATGGTGAAGCCCGATGATCGATTGGGGGTCGGTCGTGGACGGAATCGGCGAAACACGGCGGAGCGGCGATTTGGGCGTAATGGAAAATCAAAGGAAAAGAAGGGTCTAAGGGACTACCTGGGTGGACGAGGAGACTGGGGATGAGCTAAGGATGCTCTGGGTCTTCGCCTCGAGGAGCGTCTCCCTCCGAGGCTCGAGCTCCAGCTGGTGGCGGAGCAACGGCGGCGAAGCTCGCCGGATCAGTGGTCACGCTCCCTCTCCTCGCTTCAACAGCACCGGACACGAGCTGTCACTCTCACGAGCATGCTGGAGCTCACAGGGGGTGGAATTGAATGGCCAAAGATGATCAATGAAGGTGGCGGAGCTCGGCTTTATACGCAGGGATGATCCGGAAAGAAGCGCACGGATAGGGAAATCAGGAGCGCGGATCTCGATGCGGTAGCTCCGGCGAGGGTCTCGGGTATGTCGTGAAGGAGTCGGACCCGGGGTTTAGGCGAGAGGGAGTCGGGTCTGCCTGGGAAAAATCCGAGAAGGAGAGTCGGGCGTTGCAGACCCGCGAGAGGTGGTCCTGGGGGGGGAGTTGACCGGGCGGTCAACATCCCCCAGAGCCAATGGGTGGCGACCACGTGACTGGATTTTGAAATTAAAATTAAGGGTAGCAAATGGCCGATTTAGTGAAAACTTAAAACATGAAATATTTTTATTTTATTTTTTTTCTATTTTTTAGTGATTTTTGATAATTTTTTTCGAAATAAAAATAAGGTATATACATAATATGTTATATATAGGTATATATACACTATATATGATTTTAATTTTTGAATTTTTTAATGGTTATTTTTATACAATTTTATTCCTATTTTGTATTTTATTTATTTATATTATAAGATATTTTTATTTTATTTTAATTATTTATATACATAGGTGAAATAAATACATATATACATTTATATACATGGTATATTTACAATATATTTTTGTGTTTTAATTTTGTTATTTTTATTTTGTTTTTTTGTTTTAATTGTTTTTATTTAATTTATTTACACTATATAATATAGGATATTTACAAAAATTTTGGAAAATAATTTTATTTATTTATAAGGTTAAATAAATATAGGTATAGTGGTCTATATACAAAGTGATAGTGATGTTTTTGTTCTTTTTGATTTTCTTTCATTTTTATCTTGTTTTTATACTTATAAATATGTACAAGTATTTACAAACCAATTTTGCATCTATTTTTGTGAGGAAAATATTTTATTTTATTTACATAAGTATTTACACACATGAGCCCCTATCTCCCTCTACTTTGGCTTTGATGCGGTCAGACCCATGCTGAGCCCTCCCTTGGGTTAGGTTGCTCAATATTTATTCTAAATATTTCCCTCTTTTTCTTTTTAATCTTTATTCTTTTATTTTTGCATAAAAACATGCTAATTATAGGTTTTTACACAATGCATGTTTTTGGTAATTATTTTTATTTACACATATCTACATGCATTTGCAAAGGTTTTTGTAGCTAAAATATAAGAATAAAGAGTGATGAATGAGTATTCATCAGTGGGGTTGAAGCCATCCTTACTGGGAAGAATTCTCATAAAAGGATATTCTCCATCAGTAATTTTGGACGACATTTGATTCATTAAATCCACATCAACCAGAATAACTTCACTCTAGTTTATTTTGACACATTTCTTTGAAAAAGTAAGGCTCGTGTGATTTCAATAGTATGTCTATTGTTTCTTTCAGCAATGTCAATATGTTGAAGACTGTAAACATTATGAATTATTCCTCTGTTGTTAAATTGATCTTAAATAGAGTAAAACATGCACTCTTTTGCATTATAGAAATGACAAACTTTACTTTCTACATGATGTTGTCTTTCAACTAAACAAATAGATTCATTGACAATTTTGAGAGCATCACATCAATTCTACAAAGATAAACAATAGTATACCTTGACCAATCATCAAATAAACTTACAAAATAAAATTATCTTTGCCAAGTATACATATTGCAAGGTCCCAAAACATTAAAACAAACAAGTTTGTATGCGAAACTAGATTTACTTTTGGATGGTGGAAAAATGGTTCCAGTTTGCCATTCATACCATTGCTTAATCATCATAGAACTATCATTATGTGCTAGCTATAGGAGCTTGAATCATGGAAGCACACACATGAGCAATATGAGAAGGTAGATAACAAAGACCATCATTTACCAAACCAATCCCAATCTTCCTTCTCATTACCAAGTCATGCAATACACAAGAGTTCTTGCCAAGAATTATTATGCAGTTCAATTTTTTTGTAATTTAACTGATGGATGTGATATACAAAAGAGATAACATCCTTTCCGGTAATTGTGGCAAGAGATGCATCAACACCCATAACTTTATCCTTCCCCTGGATGGTTTGTTTCAACAAGTATTTTTGGATCACATGTCATTGGTCAGAATTTTGTCTATCAATGATCCACTTGGGAGTAAGAAACGATACCTTCAATATTCTCAGTAGCAAGGGATTTAATATTCTTTTAAGTATCCATGGAGCTTGAATCCTCAACTAAAGTCTTGTTCAGAAAACCTTGTATTTGTTTATATGATCTGAGAAATTTTCTTATTTTCACTGATAGGGGGATTAGAAGATTCAGTTGCAACAACGACAACCTTCTTTCCTTTGCTATTGACATGAGAATGGACCCATTAATCAATCTTAAAATGAGCTTGTTCAACAACCGTCACTTGTATGCCCATATCTTTTGCAATGGGTACATTTCCGCTTATTTTTCATATAGTCATGAGTATGACCAACAAAGACAGAGTCTTAAACATGTCATATCATTCATAAGTAGCAGGTGTTGCTCTTTTATAGTAACTTTATTATAAATTTGTTTAAGAAATCGACATTTCAAGAGTTCAAAGATGACTTCTGGTATTTTCAAAAATATAGACTTAAGCCACCAATAATAGTATATATCAGGATCCTCCATTCATGATTCTAGAAAATCTCTGTATCATGTTGACATTTCATGATGTCCTTGGAGTGGAAATCAAGATCCTCCTCTTCAGATTTCAGTAAGGCATAGTAAGCAGAAACATATAAATCACCATGTTGCAGGTTGTTAATTGCTTTGTTCAACTAATAGATCTTCACATCTCTGACCATGCAAGATCTCAATAATCCGACACATTTCTCGAGAGGGGTTTCATCCAAGAATTAGATTTTGAACATCGCCTAACCTAAAGTTAACTATCTATGCTTTAACAAGATTGTCTTCTGAAGCTAGATTTCTTGAGCACTATCCTCAGAGAAGGATTGTTTCTTCTTTTCAATAATATAACCAATCATACTACGGGTAGGCAAAAGTCGTCTCTCTGGCCGTACACTACATAACATAATTACCTAGTTTAAATTTAATAGTGGTATTTAGAAGTGGAAAGTTTTCAATTTTAAAAATACACATTTGCATCAACTTTTTCTTTGACATTAGCAAGGAAAAAACAAATCTAAGCAATAATGTAGAAGAAGAATAACAAGGCCAAAGAAATCTGCAAGGAAATATGAAGAAAAAATGGCGCAAACCCTCTGGTCATATAGTAAGGGTTGGAGCAGGGATTGATGCCTTGAAGAAACCATTGGGGAACGAAGGAGTATGTCGCTTGTGGCAGAGCTTCAAGAGGCGACAATAAGGGTCAAGACGCCCTGCTCATGGAGCAACAAGAGCAAGGATTAATGGCACCAAGAGAAGGTGACTCCCAACATCAACTAGATCAGAGCTCTAGTCATCGAAGAAGGTGACACCTACCATCATCTAGATTTAACAAGGTATTGCTGAATGAAAAAAGCTATGTTACCACATGATTGATTCAACCCAACTACAATGCCAATCATTTATGTTGAGAACTCTTCAAAATAAGGAGAGAAATCTCAATGTACAGTCTTAGAGCCCTAACATGAAGATAAGGAGAGGGTTTCCATTAAAAATATATTTCATAAGGAGAGTAGGGCAAGTTACATTATATAAATGCATTAGAGGTAAATGGGTCCTCATCCACGATCTATTTACTTGAGACGTAACCTTAATAATGCAGAAGTGAGAACAGTACTAAATAAATAAAAGGTAAAGAACATTGTAACAAAAAACTATAAATAGTCCTTAAGTTAAACTAAAACCATTATCATGTATTAAGAAAAAGTATACAATGTAAAAATAATATTTTCAACAAAATATGCTAGTTTCTTATTACCCTATTTTATGGAAATCCAACAATCTCAACTTTTAGATTTTTTTATGTCTCAAATCATGTCTAGTACTCAAAATAACGGCTTGTTACAAGCTTTCCAACGATCATAAGAATGTATTTCTCAGAATTATAGTATGAAAGTTACATGCATTTTAGCAAACTTCGGTTCGTGAAAATGGGGGATTAATTAATTTCGTGGTTGATAGAATATGCCACTCGAATTGGAGATTAATTAGGTCCCATTTGCTTCATAATTTACATCCATCATCCTTGTTGAAGCCCTACAATCATCTCCCTTCTTCAATACTCAGATCTATCTCTTTCTTATACTCACTTCTTCCTTACGAAAAACCCTAATCTCATGTCTTCATCTTTCTTAGTTGTCATCTCCAGATGGCAAGCAATGGGCTTTCAAAGCTTTGTAATTTTCCATATTTTTATTATGAATGGCACATTGTTGATATGTATAGATTATTGTTGTGTAACATTAATTGTATGATCGAAATGCTCTCCAGCATTGTACGACATCACATATGATATCACAATCTACTTATCATATTATCCATGGATAATTGTACAATAGGATAGACACCTTCATAACTCAGGCACACAATTTCCCAACTTATGTCCAGAAATATGGGCACAATCCATTGAATCTTGATATCTATGTTATCTATTTTATCATCCTCCTAACCTCGATGAAAAGTAACATTAAAATAAAACTTCATTACCTTTTTTGAAGACCGTATAGGTTTAGACATGACAACTCAATGAACAATACCTTATCTTGCTTTACTACTTAGGTTTATTATAATCTTTCTTTTATCCTTTCAATTTGACGTACATCATGTTTCCACTTTTTAAATTTATAAATCTTTACTTGTTGCCTAAAAAGATTTGAACTAAATGAATTTATTTATAGCATTTTTCTAGTATAGTTGTTGAATGTTGTTCATTAGATGTTGAATATTGTTAAATTATTTAGATTCAAATTGGGTTATTTTAATGATCCAAAAATAGACACACCATACAAAATGATTATTGAGGGAAAAGAAATTGTATGATCTAGGGTTGACATAAAGGACAAAGATAGGTACGCAAATGATCAAGTTCACCAAGTAAGTGATAAAAATGCTTGTACTTGAAGAGAAAATCAATATATGAGGATTGCCCTTTATGGAAGCAACGATTGATCTTGTCAAATTTTCTTACATCTTCCTTGATTGCATTATGACAACATTGCTGTACAACAAGGAGGCTATCACACTAAATGAGATGGTTCCTTCACTGTAGATGAATAAGTCTTGACATAGGTGAACAAGTGATACACTAGATGGTGATGGCCATGTGATGATTGTAAGGAACATACGTTCTAGATCAAAAAGAGAAGATAAGAAAATGTGTATATTCCAAGTCGTCTTTACCATTGGATACTTCTTTTACACGGAAAAGCATTATTTCTTGTCCGAGACTTGAGAATGAGAAGAAGGGGAAAATGAGAAAAGGAAGAAAGAATATTAGCGATTCAAACTCATATCAAGAGCCTATGGTTTGAAGCGAAGATTATTGACATGCTCATAGAGATGATGTGAGATTTAAGATCGAGGGGCTATTATTATAATCTGAGATGAAGACTATTGACATGCTTAAAAAAAGATGTTACATTTGCAATGGTGAGTAAAGTCGGCGTGTTCGATTTATGCATGTTTAGCCATGAAAAAATGAATAACATGTTGTAAATGGTATGCTAACAAGATATGATGGAAAATCATGAGCTTCAACATCTCACAATGTCGGATTGATTCATCATGTTTGAGAGGTAACATACACATGCCTATTTCTTAGAAAAAATCCATTTTTATGGGAGTGATCAGTTGATGACATGGACTTTACCTTGAGGACAGAGTTATCACAATGTGCATAAGAGAAATTGTTGTGATGTAAGAAAAAGGGATGCAATGAAAGAAGATTTCGCATAAAATGTACGACCTCGAGGGGAGAATTGTAGATTTGCATAAGGATGATGGAACTCTCTGATGAATCCAGTATTCATCATGCTAAAATAGGTCAAATAGGCTATGTTCCCTAAAGATCACATGCATTTAATCATTAATAGAGCATCATTAGCATACATACATATGTAAATAATATTTTCATTTCATCATGCATAATTGCATTAAAAATTCCAAGTGTAAAGTAGCCCAAAAAACTGCTAAGTTCTAATATTTTCAAGTAATTCATCCTAACTCCTATTGACCCCAAACCATCTCCATTGTGTAGATATTACTAACAAGAATAAATAAAAAATACAAAAAATTAATAACTCAAATAAGTGTCAAATAATCCTAAAGTCTAATTTCACATCTGACGGATTAAAATGCACATATCTCCCCCATACAGTGTTCAATTTTGGTCTACTCACTTTTAAAACACTACATTTTCAAATACCTTCAAAACAAGACTAATTTCGTAAAATTTGGAGATCATATGTGAAAGTTGGGTTTTGAGCCTCTTTTGCGCATTTTGACTTTTTGCTATTTTTGACCTAAGTTTTTATGTGCATAATTAACCCTTTTAATCTTATTTCTTTAGCGTTCATGTTCTTTGATGAAAGTTTTATTAAGCAACACAAAAATCCAAATCTAGATTAAAATGAAAATCAAAGAAACTGACCGTGTCCAAGTGTCCGTTGGGAGTCTGTACAAAAATCCCGTATTTCACACTTCTATTTTATTTTCCTATTTTCTTATTTATTAAAAATCCAAAAAATTAGATTAGTATGTAATTAATTGTCTTGTATTTTATCGTATTTTTTTAGATTTTTTATCCTCTTTAAAACCACCAAAAAATTACAAAACTCCAAAAAAACCGATTTTCTATACACATGGAGAACCGACAAAAATACCACTCCTCACAAATGACCTCTTTTGCTCCGGACCCTTCATGAAAGTTGTAGATCTCGTTGAGATGAACAACTTCTGTGAAGGAAATTTTTTGATTCGAGGTCCTCTTCTATTTTTTTTTCTATTTTCTTCTATCTTTATTTTTTGAAATTTTTGGGGGTGCCACGTGGCAGCCCCTAGGTATGCCACGTGGCACCCTAATTTACCCCCATTCTCTCTCTCCTCCTCGGGTACCCGACCTTCCCCTACCTCCAGCCCTTACCAACCCCTTCCCCCACCCCGCGTGACCGGCCAACCCAACCTTCCCCTACCTCCAGCCGTTACGCGCGCCGCCATTACTCCGACCTCCTTCCCGCCGTTACGCACACCACCTACGGCTGTTCTCCTCCTCCTCCTATAAAGGGTACACATCATCTACCATCCTCGCCATCAGCCATCGTGTTCACCAAACGCTTGAGCCTCGAGATTCTGGGGGGTGACAGGTCCCATAGCTTGGTTGAGAACCCACGAGCGTGAGGGAGGCGTGATCCAAGGAGCTCGAGCTCCTTGTTTACAGCAGATCCATCTGCCATCTGAGCTCTAGCAGCCAGCTGTCGAGTGGAATCTGGCCGAGGGCTATCGACCATTAGGCCACTATCCCCAGGCGCCTCCGCCCCGCTCTTCCTCGATCACCTCGCACCACCAGGTCTGCGCCTCCGCCCCGGCCATCGCCACCTCTTCCTAGGAGATCCCATCAACCTCCCCATCGCCTATAGAAACTCCTCCTCTTCACGTAATTCCCAGGTCCACCGTGCCTCCGACCTTGCAAAGGTCGAAGTTTAGCTCCTACCCACGCCCTCGACATCGAGCCCCGAACACCTTCGTTCGATTTCTTCTAACTTCTGCAGGTAAAGATCGCTCCACCCGTCGAGTTCCGACCTCCGCCGTGGAGATCCTCTGCCCACACCCCTGAGCCCCTTCGGTCGTGTGTCTACCGGCCGAGCCCGCCTCGCCGTCGCGCCTCGCTGTGCGTCAAGGTCTTCCCGCCTCGCAGCCAGCCCGCTTGCCCACCAGTCCTACTCTGCCATCTCGCACTCACCGCGCACGAGATCCACCGCCTCTACCTCTGCGCTTCCACCGCAAGTGCCCCGTCGACCGGGCTTCAGCCTCCGCTCGCCCGCCCGCTCGGCGCCTCCGCCCCGGCCTCCCTCAACTACACTTACCATCGGATTGGGCAGGCAGCCCTTGATCCGATGGCCCACCGGCCGCCACGTCATCTAGCCCGGGCCTAGGCCCCAGCCTAGAGGCTCGGGCTCTCCGAACCATAGGCTCGGGCTCTCCGAACCATAGGCTCGGACCATCCGAGCCTCCAGTCGCCGCCACCTCGGTTCGAGCCATCCAAACCTCCGCTTCGGCGCCCGAACCTCCGCTTCGACGCCCGAGCCTCCGCCTCGGGGTCCCCAAGCCTCCACCAACCGCCACCTAGGCTCGGGAACCCCAAGCCTCTACCCCGACGTCCGAGCCTCCAGGCGCACGTGCGACACGCGTGCGTTGGTGGGTAAATTACACCGTCGCCCTTACTAGTTTCTGAAATTACAAATATACCCATGCCAGGGTGAATTGCAGAGGGGCCCTCTCGAATTTACAAAATTACAGATAAGCCCCTCCAGGGACCTTTTTTGAAAGAAAAACCTTATTTTATTTATATTTTAGTCCCTTTAATTTCAATTTAGCATATCCTTCTCATACGAACTCCGTTTTTAGCATACAATATGTCATTTTGAAGTTCTTTTCATGCTCTATCACTTGGCATAATTTGTGGATATATTTGAAGTTGCTCATGGGTAATTATCATTTGAGGATCTCTATTGCTAATTGTAGGCTAATTGTGACATATTTGTGCTTGAGAAATTAACGACATCTTCTGCAGGAGTTCAGTTGAGGAATTTAATCTGATTAACTCCTTGTTATCATGGTAGATTATTCCCAATAATTTAATTTGTGTTGAGGTTAAATCATGATAAATATATTTGACTCCTTATTTGGCTATTAATTTTGAGGAGTAATTTACATGGAATTTTTGTCAGGAATATTCATTGATTAATCTATTTTCCTATAACTTGGAGTTGATAAATCTTTCTGGGTGTTAATATCTTTCGATCTGTGATTATCTCTCGAGAATTAATTGATAAATTTCATTGAGATTGAATTGTATACTTCACAGATCCTGGGCATAATCTTCTCTGTTTATTTTCCTTGCATCGCATTTTCATCATTGCATTGTATTATAGTGTCCCTATACAGAAATTAATCAAACATTAATTAATTATTTAATTTAATTTAAAACCACACAACTAAGAATCACCGTTCCCTGTGTTCGACCTTGGTAGACTTGCCAAGTATAAATACTCCACAACATTCAAGGATTGTGGTTTTTGATCGACCGATTTCTGCCTCTTATACTACAATTATCGATTATTAAAGAGGCGGATTTTACGCTCCTCACTCTCTGGTCATGAATGTGGTGCCACATCAAAAGGCTCGGATACATGTGATTTAAGAGACAATATATTCTTGCAAGAGGGATTTGCAAATAACAAGAATGGATGATATATGCTTGAGATAATATGGATGCAAGTTATAGAGTTGTACTCTATATGAAAGTCCTATATTGGAGTAGGACTTGGGCTCGATTAAGAGAAAAAAGAGCGGGATGAGTGGATGGAGGATGTTGTACTTGTTTTTTCTTCTTAGTCAATTCTCTTCTCACATGGCGTGATAGGTGCCTAAGAATAATCAAAATCATGCATTGTTCTTTTGTTTGTGCTCGAATGGTGGTCATTGAATCTACAGTCCTTAACAAAAATAATTTCTAGAGAGAGAGGGATACCAAAAATTAATCATGATTAAAGACGAAAAAATGTGTGGCTGAGTGGAATCAAAGATCAAAGCAAACATGATTGAAATAGGGGGATGCAGATACTAAGTTCTTCCACAGGATTGCAAGTGGAAAGCATCGCCACAACTTTATTCGATCTGTGGTGGTGTACGATAGACACATGGAAGGTAAGCGTGGAATGGACCTAGCTCTAGATGAACATGTCATAGTTTTTTAACCATAGAGACATGGTAATACAATGGAGATGGATTGGGGCAGGAGTAGAGCGATTATCTAAGCTTCGTGTGAATCATTGATCAAGAGCTTCACGATGGAGGTGGTCAAAACTGTAGTGTGGAATATGAATGCTGAGGGGGCACCCAACCTGGATGGCTTCCATGTTTTCTTTTGCATGGAATTGTAGCCATTGGTGGGGAGAGAGATAGTGGAGATAGTAGAAGAGTTTGCATGCAGAAATGCGGGGTTTGAGCTTGTTGACATGGCTATCCTTTTCCTCCTCCCAAAAATGGAGGTCGCAGAGAGGGTGGAAGACTTCATATCGATAGCCCTATCAAATGTGATTTAATAAGGTCTTAACAAACATGTTGAATGTTGTCATGGACTATATTTCTTTCCCAGTACAATCGTCTTTTATTCTTGGGAGGCAAATAGTGACATCCTGATGGTGGCTACTGAAATCATTGCAAATTGGAAGAGGTGGCGGGTGAGTGATATTCTTTGGAAGGTGGAATCCTCAAAAGGCATATGACGCGGTAGTTTGACGTTTCCTTTGGACCGCCCTTGTTCGGAGAGGTTTTCAAGCTGTCTGGATCATATGGGCGAAGGGATGCATCACCACAACGTCTTATTATGTACTCATCAATGGACATCCAGAACAAGGTTTTCCAGCCGCAGAAGAGAGTGAGGCAGGGCTGCCCCTGGCAACCATGTGGTTTGTTATTGCTGCAGATGTACTAGCTCATATGGTCGATCAAATGATGCAGCGGGGGGTCGTTATTGGGTATCCCATTGGAGACATTTTGACGCTTTACCTTCGTATGCAGATGGCACCATTTTCTATATTGAAGGAGGTCGAGTGGAAGAAAGGGGGATGGATGTGAGTCTTTAGATCTTCGGAGAGTTGTTGGGTCTTATGCCTAACCATAACAAGTCAACGATAATCCCCTTTGGTATGACTAATGTGGATGCTTCCTCTTGTGAGGAAGAGTTAGGGACGTCCAGTGGGAATCTGCCAATTTGATATCTTATATTGCCCCTAATCCGTGGTAGACTCAGAAACGCTGACTAGATTCCAATAATTGAGAAAATGAAAGAAAAATTTGACTGGTTGGAAGGGGGAGATGCTCTCTAAAGAAGGTATGCTGGTGCCAGTTGTTAGAAAATAAGAATGCGGAAGCGTATCAGAAATAAAGAATAGAAAATGAAAGAAGAACACATGATTTTAATGTGGAATCCCTCTCCCTAAGGAGCGGTATGAAACCACGGGAGAACGCCTCAAAGGACTGGTGTATGCATTGCACTTTCTCACTGGATACAAGGGATGAGGGGCTTCTTATATGGCCCTCACCGAGTCTCCACATCCCACAAGTGGTAGATGTGAGATCTCCCACATAAGTGACACATGCAACTTATACTCCAACACTCCCCCTTAAGCTAGAGCATGCAATGCGCAGCTTGGACAAACAGAAAGAAATCTTGTCACGACCCCAATTCCGGGCCGTCAGATCCTCCCATATTTGGATCTGGTTACTCAGCAATAATTTATTTAGCAATCACAACTAACATTCAGAAACAGACTGCAATTAAAAATACTCAGAAGGAAGTATTTCAATACTTTTCTATTCACAAATAAAGTCCACTTAATACGTGTCTGATTATATCCATTTACATGTACATCAGCTAGAAAGAAAATACTCGAAAAGATTACTAACTACCTTACAGACTGGCTGGCTGGATGACTACGTTAGCTGGTTGGATTATTAAAGTTCTTGTGATGGCTCACCGATACCTATAGGGTTTTCCATAAATCATAGGACAACAATTAGAGAGCGCTAAGTAACGAAGAAGAGAAAAGCAAACAAATGTTTAATTTTTCAAAACTTGTTATCACAAAAAGTTTCGTTCATTCTCATTAGTTTAAATCATATTCCTTTCTATTCCACATTAGGGATTAGTCTCAGGGAACCCCACCAGTAATGGACCTGAAGCTGTGGACACTTTGGAATTGGAGATTGAGTTGATCTGGTGAACTTATGCCACCGCACGTCGCCTCAACCAATCCTCCAATACTACCCTGACAATTTTCTTTTCATTTATTATTCAGAGTTCCAAACCCTCAGCCTAGCAAATAGAGAAGTACACCGTCCTCGAGGACTTGATAGCTTAAAACCTCAGGCTAACCTTTAATCATATAAACCAACGGTTTTAAGAACATGTTATCGTAATCTATCCGCTATCAAACCACCCGTTCCTTCACATGGCACGACAACATCTTCCGTCGTTCAACCCGAATATATTGACATCCGGTACCATGCATTGCAAATCATTCATTTCGTATGCACTTATCATAACAAGGCAATTGTGTACCCCTAGGTAGGGTCACACCAATACACGTTCCTTCCGACAAACCTACATGTTGCATGTCTGATATGTAGTTCTACTCCCAGTCATTCTTAACGTACACACGATCCTTTTCAGGATCCAACTTAATACACATCAATTCCCATGATGTAACTCTTTTGTTAAGTCTTCGATTTGCATAATCATCAACATTAAGTATAGCCTCACATATATATAAATTCATATATTTATATACTCATATTTATGCTCATTTTAACTTCCCAACCCTATCTTTCCAAGCCATTGCATCAATTTGATGCTTAGACCTTATTTTAGTTGAAATCACAAAGCAACTTTTCATATTTTTTCAAAAATAGCCAAGCTAGGGTTATTCATAACAAAGAACATAAAATCAGGAATCTCAACAGTCTCATATGAAAACCCAACAGCAAAAGGAAGGATTTCGTTACCTAATCGAGCTCCCTCTCGCGTATGCAATGCTTTATCGTGATTCTTTTTCAAAAAGGATGATTTATAGCTTCTGAAATGATCGAATTTCATTTTCGTATCAAAACGCTAAGAACGCACCAAAAACGTGAAGAACGAATGAAGAACGCAAAGAACACACAAAGAACACAAAGAACAGGAAGAACATATTTTTCTCTTAATATTTCAACAGAGTTTCACCTTAAACGAGGTGATACTTCTAGAAAAATTTTGGTAGAGTTTCCCCTTATATCGAGACATTTTTCTATAAAAATTTCAACAGAGTTTTCCCTTATATAGAGACATATTTTGAAAGAAAATAGAAAGAGTTTCCTCTATAAAATCACCAAGAGGGAAAAAAACAACGAATATGGAAAAAATATAATCAAACTGCAAGAGATGAAGAATCGGTAGACACCACGCATCTTAGGTGAGTGAAGATGTGACAAATCACAGGGTTTACTGACGTGCATAGCTGTCCGTACCTAAGTAGGGAATTACACAGATTTTTCCATCAAACAATAAAAGCAGAATCGAAAGAATAGAACCATAAGCGATGGAGAATAGGTAGAAACCACGCATCTTAGGTGAGTAAAAGTGTGACGAATCACATGGTTTGAAAACAAAGCTAGAAGAAGAAGATGAATCGAAAACCTAGCTTACGAAGAAAACTAAGAGATGATCGTATCTTCCTCCTCCTCGTTCTCCCAGCAGCACTTCGCCAGCGTTCCTTTCCCGCCTCCCTTTCCTCCTCCGGACCTCTCGACCCTAGCCCTTGGGGTAGTAGTGGTAATGGAAATCATAGAGAATGAATGAGTTGGGGGGTATTTATAGGCTCCAGAAAACTACTAACCATGGTTCGTAAACCATGGTTTAGATCTTAACCGCGGTTAACATCCCATGGTTTTGGCCAAGTCTTATCCAAACTTAAGGATTAAGTTAGAATATTCCAGAATATTAATGATTCTTAATTAACGCTAATCGTGATTTAACTTTCGCAGTTTGCACTAACTTTTGCTAACCATTGATTAGTGTTCGTTAATGGTCATTAGCGATCCTCAATCCATCACTAGTTTCTTTAATCATGTTAAATTAGTCTTAATATAGTCATTACGGGTTAATGACATCTTAAACCTCCTTACTTCTCCGTCTTCCAAAAATCATAACAACTCGAAACAAAGTCTGATTCATACAAAATAAATTCTATTGGTTTCCTCTTGACGAGACGGATCTTATGATTTAGGATCCGATAGACGATCAAGTTCGAGGCTTTACAATTATAACAACCTTAAAGAAAGTCTCATCCTCGAGACTTACAATATAGGTATAACAACCTTAAAGAATATTGAAACCATAACAACCTTAAAGAGAATGAATGCCATTTCATTTATAATAAAGATATACACAATACATGGTGTTATAATTCAAATAAGTAGGAGTATTTCTCTCTTATTTCTACCTCAGGTTCCCATGTGGCTTCTTCAAACTCTTGGTTACGCCTTTAACTAGAGGTACCTCTTTATTTCTCAACTTCTTGATATCGTTGTCTAGTATTTGTACAGGTATTTCTAAGTATGCCAAGTCTGACTCAACATGCAGATCATCATATCTTATCTTATGTTCATGATCCTTAATATACTTTCTCATATTTGATACATGAAAAACATCATGTATTGCCGAAAGATGTGGAGGAAGCACAAGTCTATATGTGACTTTCTCAATCCGTTGAAAAATTTCAAAGGGACCCACGAACTTGGGTGTCAATTTTCCATGCAAGCCAAACCTCTGAACTCCCTTCATAGGCGATACTTTTAGGAATACAAAGTCACCTACCTCAAACTCAAGATCTCTTTGCATGGTATCACTATATTTTTCTAGAGACTCTGAGCAGTTATTAGTCTTTTTCGAGCAAGCTCTACAGCTTCCCGTGTCTCTTGGAGTCTATATGAAATATAAAGGTTCTTTATCCTAACCTCTTTCCAACACAAAGGAGTAGTACACCTTCGTACATATAGTGCTTCAAACGGTGCCATGCCAATACTTGTATGGTAACTATTATTGTAGGTGAATTCTGCAAGAGGTAAATGTTTCACCCATGATCCTTTTCATTCTAAGGAACATGCTCGTAGCATATCCTCTATAGTCTAAACCATACATTCTGATTGATCATTTGTTTGTGGATGATATGATGTGCTCAAACATAGTTGTGTGCCTAAGGATTTCATGAAGTTTTCCCAATAGTATGAGGTGAATCGTGGATCTCGATTGGAAACTACATCCTTTGGGATGCTATGGAGACGAATTACATGCGTAATATATAACTCAGCAAGCTGGTCTAGAGTGGAAGATAATCTTATTGTAATAAAGTATGCTACCTTGATCAAATGATCTATTATAACCCAGATACTATCTTTACCACCAGTCATCTGAGGTAAGCCAATAATGAAGTCCATGGAAATGATTTCTCATTTCCATTTAGGTATAGGTAGGAGTTGCAACAATCCTGGTGGCTTTTGGTGTGAAGCCTTTACCTGCTAGCAGGTAAAACATGAATTCACAAACTTAGCAACATCCTTCTTCATTCCTGGCCACCAAAAGTTTGAACGAAGACCCTTATACATCTTTGTAATTCCTAGATGACTGGATAATCTAGAAAATACGTCTCATGTAGGATTTCCTTCCTCAATTCGGGTGTGTTTGGTACACAAACTCTGTGATGATTATGCAGTAGCCCTGCTTGTATATGGAATCCCTATATCTCATTCGTCTCAAGTTGTTGTCTCAAGTCTTTAAAGACTGGATCTTCCTCCTGTCCTTTCTTTATTCTATCCCAGATCTCTGGTTTGTATCTGTGAGGAATAGTTATAGTATCGACACTACTATCAAATGGTTTTCATTCACTCAATGTTGATAGTAAACCCCAAAAGTGGACAACACTCACCAACCCAAGTGAATAAGTTCTTCTACTAAGGGCATCTGTTACGATGTTCACCTTACCAGGGTGGTAGGAGATGGTTCAATCATAGTCCGTCAACAACTCTGGCCACCATCTCTATCTCATATTGAGCCCCTTCTTAAACGGATATTTCAAACTTTTATGATCAATGGAGACTTCAAAAGTAATGCCATAGAGGTAGTATCTCCGTATCTTTAAAAGAAGACTACGACAATTAATTTAAGGTCATGTGTCGGGTAGTTCTTCTCATGTATCCTGAGCCATCATGTTGAATATGCAACTACTTTACCATATTGCATAAGAACTGCACCAAGTCCTTCTTTAGATGCATCAGTGTATACTTTAAACCCTTCAGTCCTAAAGGGTAGAGTTAGGATAGGTGCAGATGCTAGGCATTCTTTCAGTGTATAGAAACTAGTTTCACATGCTTCTGATCATATGAATGGGACTTCCTTCTGAATCAGCCTAGTCATTGGCAACGTTATTTGTGAAAAGTCCTTCACAAATCTTTTATAATATCCAGCTAAACCCAGTAAATATTGTATTTCAGTGATAGTCTTTAGACGTTCCCAACTCATCACCGTACTAACCTTTGTAGGATCAATTGATATACCTTCCTCAGAAATAATATGGCCTAAGAAGGATACTTTGGAAAACCAGAAGTCACATTTGCTATATTTAGCTTACAATTTGTTCTTCCTTGTGTTTCAAGTGCCTGCTGGAGATGGTATTCATGCTGATACTTATCCTTGGAGTAAATAAACACGTCATCAATAAAGACTACCACAAAGTGATCTAGGAACTTCTTGAATACTTTATTCATGAGATCCATGAAGTTTGTTGGGGTGTTTGTCAGTCCAAAAGGCATAGCTAAGAATTCATAATGACCATATCTAGTTTGAAAGGTTGTCTTGGGGATATCCACATCTTTAACTTTCAACTGATGGTATTCTGATCTTAAGTCAATCTTGGAATACACAGTTAAACCATGCAACTGGTCAAACAGATCATCTATTCTTGGTATATGATACTTGTTCTTTACTATTTTCTTGTTTAGTTGTCTATAGTCAATACACAACCGTATTGAACCATTCTTTTTTCTCACAAACAATATAGGTGCACCCCATGGTGAAGTAATAGGACGAATGAATCCTTTATTTAACAGTTCTTGTAACTGTACCTTTAACTCTCGAACTCAGCTGTTTCCATCCTATATGGAGGGATAGAGATAGGCTGAGTATCAGGTGTGAGAGAGATTTCAAATTCCATCTCTCGCTCATCTGGAAATATATCAAGAAACTCAGATACTATAGGTACATCTTCTATCATTATGTCTGACCCTGATGTAGTGGATACATAAGCTAAATAGCACCGGCACCCTTTCTCTAGCAATTGTTGTGCCTTCATAGTAGAGATGTATTTGACATTATCATTGGATGTCTTTCCAATGAACTGGAACTCTATCGAGTTACGAAGGTGAAAAGTTAATGTCTTCTGAAAACAGTTAAGGCATGTATGATGCCTTTCTACCCAATCCATCCCCAGGATGAGATCAAAATTATTCATATTTCAATAAGTAGTAGAGAAGCTGGTAAATGATGTCTTACAATCTATATCACATTGTCGTGTAATATCTGTTGGATTATAAATACTTTCCACCACTGTCCTTTAATCAAATAATGATTTTGTACTTCTATCGAAATCTTATATTTATGGTAGGATTCAAGCAATTTTTTTCTGCCTATGTAGGGCTTCCTACATGGCTCCTCCGATAGGAGTAGGGGTATACTCTATGGAGTTACGTAACTGGATTCTTCCTAAGAAAGATGAGCATAACCCTTAGCTCTAGCATTCAGGGGTCTGGATGACTTTGATCTCTCACTGTGGCATTGAGTCTCTACTCTAATGCATGCTACATTTGCCCTATCTCGTGGGGCATCATCATAATAGATGCTAATTTCCTAGACACATCTTGGTTAGCCATTGGGATCAGTCAGGCCAAAGGTTACGTCCTACACATCTTAGCATGATGCACATAAGGGACAATGACTTGTGAATGGTGTTGCAGTCACTTATTAAGATCAAAGGATCTTAAGACAACCTTAGTTTCTGAATACCGCTCATAGTTATCAATTATTGAGTAAATTACTGGAGTAATCTGGCTCTGATACCAATCTGTCATGACCTCAATTCCGAGCCGTCGGATCCTCCCAATCATAACTAACATTCAGAAACGAACTGCAACTAAAAATACTTAGAAGGAAGTATTTCAACACTTTTCCATTCATAAATAAAGTTCACATGATACATTTTCTCACTATAACCTTTTACATGTACATCAACTGGAAAGGAAATACACGAAAAGATTACTAACTACCTTACAAAGTAGCTGGCTGGATGACTATATTAGTTGGCTGGATTATTAAAGTCCTTATGATAGCTCACTGACACCTGTTGGGTTTTCCATAAATCATAGGATAATAATTAGCGAGTTCTAAGTAACGAAGAAGAGAAAAGCAAACAAAAGTGTAATTTTTCAAAACTTGTTATCACAAAAAGTTTCATTCATTCTTATTAATTTAAGTTATATTTTTTCAATTCCACGCCAGGGATAAGTCTCGGGGAACCCCACCATTAATGGAGTCCGAAGCTCTGGACACTTCAGGATTGGAGATTACATTGATCTGATGAGCTTATGCCACCACACATCGCCTCAACCAATCCTCCAATACTACCCTGACAAATTGCGTTTCATTTATATCCAAGGTTCCAAACCCTCAGCCTAGTAAACAAAGAAACACACCATCCTCGAGGATTCGATAGCTTAAAACCTCAGACTAACCTTTAATCATATAAACCAACGGCTTTAAAAACATGTTATCGTAAACCAGCCGCTATCAAACTACTCGTACCTCCACATGGCACGACAACGTCTTCTGTCGTCCAACCCGAATATATTGGCACCTGGTACCATACATTGCAAATCATTCATTTCATACACACTTATCATAACAAGGCAACCGTGTACCACCTAGGTAGGGTCACATTAATAAGGATTCCTTCTGACAAACCTACAGGTTGCATGCCCGACATGTAGTTCTACTCGCAGCCATTCTTAACGTAGCACACGATCCTTTTCAGGAACCAACTTAATACACATCAATTCTCGTTATGTAATTCTTTCATTGAGTCTTTGATTTGCATAATCATCAATATTGAATATAGCCTCATATATCTATATATATATTAATTCATATATTTATATACTCATATTTATGTCCATTTTAACTTTCCAAGACTAACTTTCCAAGCCACTGCATCAATTCGATGCTTAGACCTTATTTTAGTTGAAATCACAAAGTAAGTTTTCATATTTTCCGAAAAATAGCCAAGTTAGGGATATTCATAGCAAAGAACATAAAATCAGGAATCTCAATGATCTCATATGAAAATCCAACAACAAAAAGAATGATTTCGTTACGTAATCGAGCTCTCTCTCACGTATGTAGTGCTTTATCGTGATTCTTTTTCAAAAAGGATGATTTATAACTCCTAAAACGATAGAATTTTATTTTCGTACAAAAAATGCTAAGAACGTGCTAGAATGTGAAGAACGATCGAAGAACACGAAGAACACGAAGAACACATGAAGAACACAAAGAATGTGAAGAACATATTTTCTCTTAAAATTTCAGCAGAGCTTCTCCTTAAATGGGGTGATATTTCTAGGAAAATTTTAGTAGAGTTTCCCCTTATATCGGGACATATTTCTATAAAAATTTTGACAGAATTACTCCTTATATGATGACATATTTTAAAAGAAAAAAAGAGTTTCCTCTATAAAATCACCGAGAGGGAAACAACATCGAATATGAAAGAATATAATCAAACTGCAAGGGATGAAGAATCGGTAGACACTAGGCATCTTAGGTGAGT
Organism: Ottelia alismoides; assembly: GCA_037367405.1. Classification (NCBI taxonomy): domain Eukaryota; kingdom Viridiplantae; phylum Streptophyta; class Magnoliopsida; order Alismatales; family Hydrocharitaceae; genus Ottelia; species Ottelia alismoides. The sequence continues at coordinate 97,589 of JAZKJV010007670.1, forward strand.
GAAGGTGTGACGAATCACAAGGTTCACTGACGTGCATATCCGCTCGTACCTAAGTAGGGTATTACACAGATTTCTCCATCAAAATAATTATAAAAGCAGAATTGAAAGAATAGAAATATAAGCGATGGAGAATTGGTAGACATCACGCATCTTAGGTGAGTGAAAGTGTGACGAATCACAGGATTCACTGATGTACATAGCCTCCCGCACCTAAGTATAACAACCTTAAAGGAAGTCTCGTCCTCGAGACTTACAGTATAGGTATAAAAACTATAAAGAATATTGAAACCATAACAACCTTAAAGAGAATGAATGCCAGTTCATTTATAATAAAGATATACACAGTACGCAGTGTTATAATTCAAATAAGTAGGAGCATTTTTCTCTCATTTCTACCTCAAGTTCGCATGTGACTTCTTCAAACTCTTGGTTACGCCTTTAATTAGAGGTACCTCTTTATTTCTCAACTTCTTGATATCCCTGTCTAGTATTTGCACATGTATTTTTAAGTATGTCGAGTCTGACTCAACATGCATATCATCATAGCTTATCTTATGCTCAGGATCCTTAATATACTTTCTCAGATTTGATACATGAAAAACATCATGTATTGTCGAAAGATGTGGAGGAAGTGCAAGTCTATATGTGACTTTTTCAATCCGCTGAATAATTTCGAAGGGACCCACAAACCTGGGTGCCAATTTCCCATGCAAGCCAAACCTCTGAACTCCCTTAATAGGTGATACTTTTAGGAATACAAAGTCACCTACCTCAAACTCAAGGTCTCTTTGCATGGTATCACTATTAGCTTTTCTGGAGACTCTGAGCAGTTATTAGTCTTTTTCAAGCAAGCTCTACAGCTTCCCGTGTCTCTTGGAGTCTATCTGAATCGTAAAGGTTCTTTATCCCAATCTCTTGCCAACACCAAGAGTAGTACACTTTCGTACATATAGTACTTCAAACGATGCCATGCCATGTGAATTCTGCAAAAGGTAAATGTTTCACCCATGATCCTTTTCATTCTAAGGCACATGCTCGTAGCATATCCTCTAAAGTCTAAATCATACATTCTGATTGACCATTTATTTGTGGATGATATGATGTGCTCAAGCATAGCTGTGTGCCTAAGGCTTTCATGAAGTTTTCCTAATAGTGTGAGGTGAATCGAGGATCTCGATTGGAAACTACATCCTTTGGGATGCCATGGAGACGAATCACATGCGTAATATATAACTCAACAAGCTGGTCTAGAGTGGAAGATAAACTTATTGGAATAAAGTGTGCTACCTTGGTCAGATGATCTATTATAACCGAGATAAAATCTTTACCACCAGTCGTCTGAGGTAAGCAATAACGAAGTGCATGGAAATGCTTTCCAATTTCCATTTAGGTATATGTAGGGATTGCAACAATTCTGGTGGCTTTTGGTGTGAAACCTTTACCTGCTAGTAGGTAAAACATGAATTCACAAACTTAGCAACATCCTTCTTCATTCCTGGCCACCAAAAGTTTGAACGAAGATCCTTATACATCTTCGTAATTCCTAGATGAATGGATAATCTAGAACAATGCATCTCACGTAGGATTTCCTTCCTCAATTCGGGTGTGTTTGGTACACAAACTTTGTGATGATTATATAGTAGCCATGCTTGTATATGGAATCCCTATATCTCATTCGTCTCAAGTTGTTGTCTCAAGTCTTTAAAGACTGGATCTTCCTCCTGCGCTTTCTTTATTCTATCACAGATCTCTGGTTTGTATCTGTGAGGAATAGTTATAATATCGGCACTACTATCAAATGGTTTTCATTCACTCAACGTTGATAGTAAATCCCAGAAGTGGACAACACTCACCAACCCAAGTGAATAAGTTCTTCTGCTAAGGACATCTGCTACGACGTTCCCCTTACCAGGGTGGGAGGAGATGGTGAAATCATAGTCCTTCAACAACTCTAGCCGCCGTCTCTATCTCATATTGAGCTCCTTCTGATCAAACAAATATTTCAAGCTTTTATAATCAGTGAAGATTTCAAAAGTAATACCATAGAGGTAGTTTCTCCATATCTTTAAAAGAAGACTACGACAACTAATTCAAGTTCATGTGTCGGGTAGTTCTTCTCTTGTTTCCTGAGCTGTCGTGATGAATAAGCAACAACCTTACCATAATGCATAAGAACATGCATCAGATAATACCTTAGACGCCGACATGTCTTAGACTTGACATGGAATCTAATATTTGGTAAGGATGAGTGGTTTGTCTTAGAGTGTATTTGGTACTGGGTTAGTCCGAGTTAAACTGGGAGAGGGTAACTCATTAGTGTTTTGGTGTTTGGATAAAGGGTTAGGTAGGGGTCGAGTGGGTTTGTTGTGATGTGATTATATTGAAGTTTGGAAAAGTGAGTAGATATTGTGACATGATTGTATTGAAATTTGGAAAAGTGAGTAGAAGTTGAGTAGTTTATAATTTTTAGATGATACGATGGTATAATATATTATTTTTGATGGAATGGATGAAAAAAATAATTTATTTAATGTTTAAATAAAGAAGGGAGAGTAGGATTCACAAGTGAGAGAAAAAGGAGGTTTTGAGGTGGTAAACCCCCCCTAAGGAGGGGGTTACCCCCAACCGAACGACGTCTTAGGGTTTCAGAATCCCTAAAATTCACTTGAGGATCTTCTTCTTTCTTTGAGAACTGATCTGAAGCATGAAATCTTGATGACTGGAACTAGGGTTCCAATATGAACCCTAGAACTTGTAAGAACTTTAACACCAAATTTCTAGAACTCAGAATCTATCATGAACATGAATCAAAAAATAAATTTACAAAATAAACTCATAATTGAACCCGCAGAATCATCTAATCTGATACCATGTTAGAAAATATGATGTAGAAGCGAATATCAGAGAAAAAAGATTAAAACATTTAAGAACTCAGGGAGGGGTATCGCCGCTCCTTGATAAAGAGGAATGCACGGAGGAAAGGAGCCTCCACTTGGAAGCAGAGAGATGGAGGGCGAAGGTTCGCGCATGTTTGGAGATCACGCTGCCTGAGGATCGTGCCGCTTGGGGATGCACTGATGGGTTTCGAGATGGAGTGTGCCACCACCGATCTGGAGTGCGCAACTTTTGGATGAAGGCGGTGCCGACGAAGACTTGCTGGATCTACGGTGGTTGTCGCAGCCTTATACATGGAGAGGCACGATGGTAGCTGCCATCTGCACGAAGGGGGCTGAAGGAGGAAGGTGATGCCTGCGTGAGTGCTTTGTGCTCGGAGGAATTAGAACTACGACGCCTTCGGTGCTCGTTGCATCCACCTGGATGAGAGCGGCTGGAGGTTGAGCAGTACTGTCTGGGAGTTTTGGATAAGGGTGAGTAGACCTGGAGGTAGCGGTGCCGCCTGGGGAGGCATCGCGATGGACTGGTGCAACATCGTCATGCCCTCTGAGCTTAAGAAGGGACCAAGCCTGGAATTTTATTGACGATCGTGTTCTTCAGAACATGACAAGATCTCCATCATAATAAACTTACAAGAATACATAATAATTGAATCTTGACCAAAAATGCAAATTAGGATTTCAACAACAAACCCTAGATTTAAATCGCGATCTCAAACAAAATATGAATAAAAAACCCTTAAGAATCGAACTCACTTTGATACCATGTTAGAAAATAGGAATGTGGAGGCGTATCAGAATTAAAGAATAGAAAATGAAAGAACTCGTGATTTTAATGTGGAACCCTACTCCCTAGGAGCGGGATGAAACCACAGGAGAATGCCTCAAAGGGTTGGTGTATGCATTGCACTTTCTCACTGGATACAGGAGGTGAGGGGCTTCTTATATAGCCCTCACCGTGTCTCCACATACCACAACTGGTAGATGTGGGACTAAACAACTGGATGGGGTAAATGGATCCTAAAGAGATCCATTTAGGATCCATTTACCCATCTCCCACATAAGTGATGCATACAACTTATGCTCCAAAATCGGTAAAGGTGATCCTCTCAGCAATCCATGTGTTCTTCATGTCATCTCATCTCCTCATGGTTGGAATTTGCCGATGCCTTGAGATGATTGTGAGGAGATTTTTCTTGAGCAAATCTAGAAATGTTGGTACATGCATTCACTTGGCTGAGTGGGAATATGTTCCACTTCCCAAGGTTGATGGAGGCCTTGGGTTTACACGCCTTAAGACCATGAATAAGGTGTTGCTTCTTAAGTGGGTCACTAGAATTTGGGGTAGAAATGATTTTTGCTACAGACTTATCTGACGGATTTATGGCATTGGAACCAAGGTTAGTTTGTCGGGCCACTCATTAGTTTACAATTAGGATTTTACGACGGGCATTAGGTCGTCGATGCCTCAATTTCCAGAGCTCTTTTGACATGTCCTAGATGATGGTCAGTCTATGTTTTTTGGATAGACGACTGGACGAACGATAGCCTGTTGGCAACCTATTTTCGCGTCTCTTTGCTCTCGCTGCCATTGGGAGGCTAGGGTGGTATATTGCCCGGAGAATGGCAAGTGGTTGCCCACTTTTTTAGCAAATTTCTCCGATCAGTGGTTGGAAGATTTTCTTTAGCTTCTGGGCGTTCTAAGCATGGTACTGAGTCACTGAGCCCTACAGATGGAAGAGACCAGTAGACGTAGATTGATGGAGATTTTCCAGTTAAATGAGTTGATAGGGCAGTGGATAGATCGTCAACCCCTTCAGCGGAGCATCTCGCTCGTGACTACAAGTTTATCCGGGAACTAAAATTGCCAAGTCGCATAGGGGTACTCTTATGGATGCTACAAAGGGAACGTATTCTGACTAGAAATTGTTGTTCCAGGTTTCTTGTTGATGTTCCTCAGACTTGGCCACTTTCTGCCAATGAGATTGAGACAATAAATCACCTCTGAGGTGTGGTAGCATCTTGGATTTGCTTGGCTAAATCTCCAAGACCTCCGGAATTGTCGGGACTCTCTGTTTGGGAATAAGCACAATCCTAGGATGGAGATTCTCTTCATTGTCATAGTTGTTTAGGTATTGGTTAGCAAGAAATGGGGTGATCTTTGCATCTAAGCAGTCTTATGCAGAGAATGTATTCTTTCAAGCCAAGACTTTATCCTAGTCTAGACTTTTGAGAAGAGAGATGAATGAGATATTTTTTCCATAAAGCTAGGGTCTCTTACATAGAGAGAAAACTCTAGAGAGTACAAGTGTTACGGAACCCGAAGGGTCACAGGAGGTTACGGAACTCGAATGTCACAAAGGGTTACGGAACCCGAAGGGTCACGAGGGTTTACGGAACCCGAAGGGTCATATGCATGTAAATACAATAACTCTAACACTCCCCCTCAAGTTGGAGCTGAGAAAGCTACAGCTTGTAACAAAAAGAAAAAGTATACACCACATCTTCACACGATGCACCATAAGAACATATGTCTGTTGCTGGTAGAAAACCTCGCTCGAGGACGGGTCTGTGGCTTTCAGGTCACCGGAACGTATCTCGGTCATGCCTGTAGAGTCACTGCAATATCAGGTCACCGTAACGTATCTATGTCGTGCCTGCAGGTCACCGGAACATATCTCTGTCGTGCCTGGAGAAGAATCACTGTAGAAGAAGTCCAACGCGGAGTAGTAGTTGGGTCGTAAAAGAAGTATACGCCTTGACGAAGAAGTCGATGCTCGGTGAAGACAGATGATATTGGGAGAAATAAGTCGTGGTGAAGTAAGGGTTGTTGGAGAGGAGGGGCTCCAGGCGGTGCTGACGACGTAGGAGATGTGGCTGGAGCTGCTGGAGCCTCGGGCGGTGCTTTAGGTGCTGCTGGTATTGCTGGGGACTTGGACTACCTTGCGCGAGACCATGGAATCCATGAGCGATGCGGGAGGTCCAGCCCTCTCTCCTTGTCGACGGAGAGAGGGCTGGTGGGTGCTACGGATTTAGGGTATTAGGCTTCGATCTAGGATCGTTGCTCTGATACCATGTTGAGAAGAGAGAAGAATGAGATATTTTTTCCATAAAGCTAGGGTCTCTTATATAGAGAGAAAACCCTATAGAGTACAAGTGTTACGGAACCCGAAGGGTCACAGGAGGTTACGGAACTCGAATGTCACAAAGGGTTACGGAACCCGAAGGGTCACGAGGGTTTACGGAATCCGAAGGGTCATATGCATGTAAATACAATAACTCTAACATAGACCTTTGTAACTTTTTTCTATAACTTTATTTTAATGCATTTGGGCCGGACACCATAGCATGTTTCCTCTTTTTTAATCTCAGAAACAACAATGATTTCTAACAATTCACGTGCAAGTGCTGCTCATAGGTAGCTACTGTTTTGGACAGATGCATTCATCATTAGTGTTATGCATCTGTTTTCATCCAAACTATTATTGAGAAAAAAATAACTTATTGTATTTGGATTCAATTGCACACGCAGCCACCACCACCAAACCGTTTAAACCTATATTAACTTCAGCATTTTTCTTTTCAAAATATGATAATATACTTGCAGTGCTACAGCTGTTTTGAGTTTAGTGACATTGAATAAGCAGCATGAACAAGGACATGTTAGAGAAATCAGCAACTTTAAAAACTCACTGCCTAAAAGAGTTCAAGTCTAAATAGGTTAAAGATGTAATAGTCATCCACTCTGATCCCTTTTAAGCATCTAACATCATACATCCACATACTAACAAACCCCCACTGTCAGCCATGGGCTAGCTACGGCTTTGGTTGATGTCTATCTGGCCTGCGCTGGTCCTCTCTATTCCTGTCAAGAGGGGCCATGCTACATCAAGTGGGACCGTATCCTCCTCTAGGGAGATCGGTGCTGGCCCTCGCTCACTATCCCAAGACAGGTCAGGCACAGGTTTGGATTTTGGCTTGCTCTTGACTTTGTTGCCACCATAGATAAAGCTGCCCACCATCACCTGTAGAAACAAAGGCACGCTGAATTCAAGAAAGCATTGTAATCAAACAGATTATTGAGATAGCCATCTGAGAAAGGAATATGGCAAAGGAACCATCAAGAGACAGATTTTCTGTGGAATATCCTGCAATATAAAAGGGATAAATCATGGATAGAGAAATGTCGCATTTCTCAGAAGGTGAGTTTTACAAAGGAGTTACATAGAATAGATTTTAAAGGAGACATTTTGTCCAAAACATACTCAAAGTGTCAATCAGAATCTGTCAAAAATAGGGGATGTACTACCTGTCAATTACAGACTTTATTTGGAGCAAGTTTCCAACTTCATTCGTATTTAACTGGATATTCGAATAATTGGGCAATCAGATCCTATCCAACTTTCTACAGTGCCTCTGTCCCCACCCTTTTTACCTGGGTGGCAGGATCCATCCAAGTTTTTCATTGATTGGAGCTCTGTGTACAGTGTAATCTGATTATATTTCAAGGCATAATCATCAAAGATTATGATGCATGTGCATTTATTAGATCATTTGCAGTTGATTGTTATTTTGTATTCATTAAAGCAGAGCTTAGCTATTGCCAATGTAGAACAAGCGACCAAAGACAGGAATTTTATATGGAAACCCTCCCGAACAGGAGGGTGAAAACCACAGGGAAATGTTTCTGTTGCTCTGTATAGAAAACAAAGGGGGTTGAGTTGCACGTATAGTTCCCAAAGGGATAAATTGGCCCATGACCCATTTACAACAGTCAATAACCAGCCAAGACAAGTGATAGAACTCCTTACTATTCTACTATGTGGATCTTGTCTTATAGAAATTTTCAGAATAATAAATAGAGAACCAAGATTTGTTAAAAACATGTTTTTGCAATCTCAAAACGGACAACGATAGTGGGAGAATTAAGTCACAAACACTGCCAAGCTGTGTCGCATGGGTATACTGCCAAAATTAGAAGAAACAAAGATGAATACTAGAAAGTAAAACCCGCCAACATTATGTGAAAGCTCTTGTGAGAAACGAAGGAGCGAAGAACATGGAGGATTATACTTTAAAGTACTTTGTATAACATGTGAAAGTTATATTTCACGTGGGGTAACCTTGCATGTACAATTGCCAATATCTATCATATGTGGCGTACTTAAATGCATCCATTTAGCACGGTTTCGTGAAACTAAATATTTATTGCTGCTAGCAGTTACTAAATATATGCCAGTAAGCAATAGAGCAAAATGGCAAGAACCTGAACAGGACTAGCAGCAATCAGCTGTCCTCCAACTGCACCACCTATCACACGGCCATCTGGACTGGTAAGTTGGATGCTTAGGCCACCTGCTCGGCTACGAGAACCTCCATAGTCTGAGAGGAAGTACGATCCAGACAAGGACAGTATCTCAAAGCGTCCCTACAAGATCATAAAACCAAATAACTAGTACTATGCACATCCGGAAAAAAAGACTGATGGTAGAAGCACTGTTCCAATCTTTCCACATTTTTAACCATGATGAAATCACAATCATTTTTTAGTGAGAAATAAAAGAAGCGTCTATCTTGAGGCATTACTCCTGTAGTAATGTAGATGGTCTTAAATAAGATAGCTTTTATGTATCTTGAGGCATTATTTCTGTAGTAGTGTAGATGGTGTTAAATAAAATAGCTTTTATGAAGTTCTGTAAACTACCAGTATGTACAAACAATCCCATATATTCGCAAACCAAAATCCTTTCTCATGGAAAAGAAATAGAAATCCGTATTTTTTTTCTTTCCTTTGGCTTAAGGCTCAAACAATGGCACGATCAATGTGATATATATATATATATATATATATAGGATTTTTATCCAATGCGCACAGGGCTCATTAGCGTTTCAATGAGCATCCATTCTCGGCCATACACGTGTATTACTAATTAAGTTGTTCCCTATTTCGAAGGATGTTGTTTTTGGAAGGAGATTAATATGCAAAACGATTTAACAATAAGTGATATTCCAATTATATCGCGTCCTAAAAAATAGGAAGATCATTTTGGAAAGAAAATATTTGAATCGATGATTTCTTGCAGAAATTCGAGATCCAAATGTTCAGGTCAGTAATATATACACAATGAACAAGTAAGCGCTTGTTGTGAAGTCAGTAATATCCAAACAACGGTCAGTAATCTACATTCATTTTATTACATGGTGCAGATTTCAGTAATATATACACAATGGACAAGTAAGTGCTTGTTGTGTAGTCAGTAAAACCATAAGAAATGATCAGTAATTTCCATATATTTTATTACTTTGAACAGAATTTAGTAATTTAGATATGATACTCAAGTAATATATACAGTTATCAAGTAAATTATTGTTTGTGTTCAGTAATGTATATATCTATGTCTTATACCACATGTTCAGTAATATGTGTACGATTCTCAAGTAATAGCTACTATGAGATCAGTAATAACAAAGTAGTGGTCAGTAAGTCATGGACATTGCTCAAGTAAGAAAGTAACCATTTGTTAATGCAATGCACATTACATAAGCATTGGTATTACTAACCACATGTTCAGTAATATGTGTGTGATTCTCAAGTAATAGCTACTATGAGATCAGTAATAACAAAGTAGTGGTCAGTAAGTCATGGGCATTGCTCAAGTAATAACAAAGTAATGGTCAGTAAGTCATGGGCATTGCTCAAGTAAGAAAGTAACCATTTGTTAATGCAATGCACATTACATAGACAATGGTATTACTAACCATTTTTTATGTTATTACTGATCTCACTACACACATTTACTTGACCATTTTATACATATTACTGAATTCTGTATAATATAACTATTTGGATGTAAATTACTGATCATTGTTCTTGATATTACTGATCTCACAATAAGCATTTACTTGACCCAATTATATTTATTACTATCATAGCATTCGGATCCTTAATCATCCGCGTGGAATCATTTATTTGAATCGTTTATTTCCAAAACCGTCTTCCAATTTTTAAGGACGTTATATAATAGGAAATATAGGATTTTTTTAAATACGTGGTAACCTATAATTAGAAATATAGGTATTACTAATACACGTGTATGGCCGAGAATGGGTGCTCATTGAAACGCTAATGAGCCCTGTGCGCAGTGGATAAGCCCTATATATATATATATATATATATAGAGGGCCTTTCATATGAGACTTGGTCCTTCCATTCAAATAGAAGGCCAAGCATTCTAACCATCAGATCTAAAATCAACGTATATGATTAAAACCGCCCTATTCTACAAAAATCAGATTAGCAATAACTGTCGTTTCCTAAATTTAAGGGACTCCTAAAAAGAAATTACACATTTTAGAACTGACAAAAATGGCTGAATAACGTGTGTTTTTTAATACAAAACAATGTAAATATCCTACAAAGAAACAATATAAAATACTAATCAAACCATGATTCTGAGAAATGAAATATATAATATACAAAACATAATATTACGGTTTTCATCATACGCTAATTTTAAGGAAAGGCTTTTGCTGTTTGTTTCTATATTTATGGGAGTTTTAATAACGAAATTTCAGTTTAAGTGGTTTACCGAAAATTAAAAATGAAAATTCCATACGAGAGGTTATGAAAAAATGCTTTAAATACAGCGTATCTAGAATACAATTATTCATGCGTATTATACAAAACAATCATTATATATACAAAAACGAATGTACGTGGGATACAACAACATTGTGAAATACAAAAAAATTGGCCCCGTACTATGGAAGACGAGTTTTTTAAAGTAATGCTAACAAACAATCCCTATATTTAATGGATGATTGTAGATGGATTAAACACACTGTAAAATCACGATTTAATATTAAATTCAACTAAATTATTTTATAATAAAATGGATGTATTATATGAACTCGAAAACAAAAACTGGGAAAATGACGCGTATTGTTAGAATTACGGACTTTAATGGAGCATGAATTGCAGAAACAGTTGCCATTGAAAAAATATTCCATTTTTGGATGGCACGTCCCTCATAAGATTAGTGGTTTTGCTTATGGAAGGTGGTTTTGTTAAAAGCCGTTGATAGAAATATGGATCAGATCCAACGAATGGGATGCTTGGCAATCTATTTGAATGGAAGGACCAAGTCTCATATGAAAGATATCCTATATATACATATATATATATATATACACGATGGCAGTCATAATTCCTAGTTGTGGATGTGAAGTAAATAGAAGATGGTTCCAACCATATGATGAAAACAATCATTTTTTAGTAAGAAACAGTAGAGACGTCGATCTTGATGGTGTATTTCTGTAATAATGTAGATGGTGTTAAACAGGATAGCTATTATTAAGTTCTGTAAACTATTCATTTACACAAACAATCCATACAAATCGAAGTTGTGGATATCCATATTATTTTTTCTTCTCATTGGTTTAATGCTTAAAACACTTGCATGATCGATGTGATATCTATGTGAATGAATCATCAGCATGAGAGTCATAATTCCTTGTTCTGGATGTGAAACAAATAGAAGTTGGGAATCTACATTACTGACCTCATAAGTCATGGTTCCACCAGAAGTATCAGGTTGGCGTAGAGTTGCAGATGATACCACGCCACTTGCAGACAGTATACAGACAGCCCTTGGACCCTGCTGTGAAAATGACATAATCTTTGCGGCCATGTCCTGCAGGAAAGATACAAGTAGATGATGTCTTTCTAAAAAACAAAGTAAAATAAGGAACTTATGTCAAAATTGGCATGACGCGGTCATTTGGTGTTGAAACTCTAAGATGTAGCAAATAGTGCTGAAGCTCTTGATTTCCACTTTTAGATTCAACTCGCGTACCCCAAATTACGAGGACGTCACCTCGAAGTCTTGTTTGTTGACATGAAAAAGATAAAAAGAGATATTTTGGACTGTTCTAGACATCCAAAAAATTCACGAAAACGAAGAACCATAAAGTACAAGGATTGGCAGGGAAATCCCTTCTAGAGTAACGGGGGAGAAATCACAAGAAAAGAAGGTGATCCGGTGTATGAAGGGAAAAAAAGTAAGACTTGACACAAATTGCAGGCGAAGCTTCCATCAAGTAGCAAATGGTGCTAAACTTGTTGGTTTCCACTTGAAGATTCAATTAGCATAGCCAATTACGAGGACATCACCTAGAAGTCTTGTTTGTTGACATGAAAATAATGGTTGAACAAAGAAGATGCCGAGGGCTATTCTAGGCATCCAAAAAAACTGTTGATATGCCTTGAATCCTAACCATCTGACCGAGGTTGAAGAACCTCGTATGCATCCTTTCCGGCCGTACCATACCCCAACAAGACAGGGGTCTTGTTGCCCAGTCAGTGAGCCTTGGGGAGGGAGGGGGTGGGGGTCGAGGGGGATCATTGTTGGATAGGTTCTCCTCCTTGTGGAAACCTAGTCCATATATATAGGACATTGGTAGTCCTATTTGGAAAAGAAAAAATTAATTACTAATTGGAGGAGGAGATCAATTACCCTTTTAGGATTATGAGTCATCTTTTCCTATTCCTATTAGAAGTAGGAATTCATGTTTCTTTATTTGCTCATCTCCATGGAGTATAAATAGAGGACATGAGGTGCACTCCAAGATCATCCCAACACGATCTCCTAGCACAAGAAGGAAATAAGAGAGAGAGAGAGAGGAAGAAGAAAGAAGGTCCATGGTTTCTGCAAAGCTTGGAGGGAGTAATCTTTGTAGCAGTTCTTCTCCAGCATTCTTTCCTACAGTTTGGCAACGGATTCATCGTTTTGGTGATATTTTTCCTCTCCATTATTCTCCATTTTTTGGTGATGTATAGCAACGTATAGAGGGCCAGCCTTTTGTAAGCCCCTCATGGGAGATTATTCTGATTATAGTGCTTGATTTTGGGTTGCTATCAACCCCATGATTTTTTCCCTTACATTGAGAGTTTTCCATGTTAAAATCCTCGTGCACTTGTGATTGCTTTTGTTCTTGCATTTACAGTTATTTGCTTGCCATTCAGATTGTTCCTTCCGGTGTTCTCCACGCAGAAGTCTGAAGCCAAAAGCGATGAGGAATGAGAGTTTGAACACGAGCAGGTCTGTGGCTTCATAAGATAGTTTGTTGATGAGAATGTCTACAAACATATCCAAGATGAAAGTCATGCTAAAAGCTTGTGGTTGAAGTTGAAAAATGTTTACACCTCCAAGGCGAGAAGTAACAAATTGTTTCTTCTCAAGAGATTGGTGAACTTGAGGTTCAAGGAAAGTATCTATGTGCTATATTTTCTAAATGAATTGCAAGGAATTACAAGTCAGTTGACGAGCATGGGAATAAAATTTGAAGATGAGATGTTGGGACTATTATTACTTGCTACTCTACCAGATGCTTGGGAGACTTTCAGAGTCTCACTTACTAACTCAGCAACTAATGGGGTTGTTTCTCTGGAGGCTGTCAAGTCTGGCATTTTCAATGAGGAGATGCGGAGAAAAACCCAAGGAAGCTCTTCAATCAGAGATTCTTATCGCAGAGAATAGGGGAAGGAGCATGATTAAAATGATAAGGGCATGGATAACAGCAGGAGCAAGTCCAAGTCCAGATATCAGAACATGGAGTGCCACTATTTCAAGAAGAAAGGGCACATCAAGAAGTATTGCTTCCAATTCAAGAGAGATAATAGAAATGGTGGCGACAAGCAAGAAAAGAAGAATGATAACGTTGTTGTAGCTGCACAACATGAGCTCCTCATTGTCTGTGATGAGGAGATGGTGAATGGCGCACAAGATGGTACTTCTTGGCTTGTTGACAGTGGTTCTGCTTTACATGTTGCATTTCAGAGAGAGTTTTTCTCTTCATATACAGCTAGTGATTTTGGCACATTGAAGATGCAGAATGGTTCTTTGTCCCATATTGTTGGCATTGACAATATTGCATTGAAGAATGTCAATGGAGCGGTGTTGACGCTTCAAGATGTGAGGTACGCACCAGACATGCACTTAAATCTCATTTCTGCAGGCAAGCTTGATGATGATCGATACCTCAACACTTTTGGTGGCGTGCAATGAAAGCTTACCCAAGGATCCTTGGTTGTTGCTCGTGGCAAGAGGTATAGCAATAATTTTTACATCATGAATGCATCCATTTCCCATGATGTTGCATATGTGACTGGAGATATAAAATCCGTTGAGTTGTGGCATTGAAGATTCGGGACACATGAGTGAGAAGGGGCTGCAGTGTTTGCTGAGGGAGAATACATTTTGCTGACAGATAGTGGTGAGCCTGAATGCTATGAAGAAGCGTTGCAAGATGCAAACAAGGAGAAATGGGCAGAGGCTAGAGATGGAGTCCCTTCATGATAACCACCTTTGAGCTTGTGAAATTGCCCAAAGGCAAACACGCATTGAGAAACAAGTGAGTTTATAAAGTGAAACATGATTAATACTCTACAAACCCAAGGTATAAAGCTAGGTTGGTTATGAAAGGTTTTAGCTAAAGGAAGGGAGTTGACTTTGAGGAGATCTTTTCTCCTACGGTGAAGATGTCTTCTATCAGGGTGGTTCTCAGCTTGGCAGCTAGCCTGTACCTGGAGGTTGAACAGATGGACATGAAGACGACCTTCCTCTATGGTGACCTTAAGGAGGAAATTTACATGTTGCAACTAGAGGGCTTCACAGTTAAGGACAACGGAGATAAGTTTGCAACCTAAAGAAAAGCTTGTATAGCTTAAAGCAAGCACCAAGGCAATGGTACAAGAAGTTTGAGTCATTCATGGAGAAGCATGGTTATTCAAGACTACTCAGACCATTATATTTTCATGAAGAAATTTTCAGGTGATGACTTTATCATTTTGTTACTTTATGTTTATGATGTGTTGATTGCTGGCAACAACAGTGGTAGAATCTCTTACTTGACGAAAGAGTTGAGCAAATCCTTTTCTATGAAGGACTTGGGACATGCAAATCAAATTTTGGGCATGAAAATCATAAGGGATAGAATGGCAATGAGACTATGGATTTCCCAAGAGAAGTACATTGAGAAGCACTTTAAAGATTTCATATGGAGAAGGCAAAGCCATCTAGCACCCCTCTTGGAGTACATTTCAAGTTAAGCTCTAAAGACAGTCCACAGAACAATGAAGAGAAGAAAGACATGGAAAGACTTCCCTATACATCAGCCATAGGTAGTCTCATGTATGCCATGGTTTGTACAGGACCAGATACTGGTCATGCAGTTGGAGTTGTTAGTAGGTTCATCTCGAATCTAGGGAAACAATATTGGGAAGCAGTTAAATGAATCTTGAGATATCTTCGAGGTACTAGCAGTTACTCTCTGCAATTTGGAGCAGAGAAGCATATTCTTCTTGGATACACAGATTCAGACATGGTTGGTGACATTGATGGGAGAATATCTATATTGGATTACATGATGCCCTTTGCAGGTGGCGCAGTTTCTTGGCAGTCTAAGCTTCAGAAGTGCGTGGCACTATCAACTACAAAGGCTGAATTTATTGCAGCTATAGAGGCATGCAAGGAGTTGTTATGGATGAAGAAGTTCACTCATGAACTTGGTTTTCATCAGGACAAATACGTGTTATATTGTGATAGTCAGAGTGTTATTCACCTTGGCAAGAACTCTACATTCCATGCAAGATCGGAACACATCGATGTCAGATATCATTGGATACGTGATGTGTTAAAATCGAAGCAGCTTGTACTTAACAAGATCTACACAGATGACAACGGTGCTGATATGATGACAAAGACTTTGTCGCTTGGAAAGTTCGAGAGATGTTCCATTGCAGGTTTAGAGCAGTACCCACATCATCGGTGAGGGGGAGATTTGTTGGATAGGTTCCCCTCCTTGTGGAAAGTTAGTCCATATATATAGGACATTGGTAGTCCTATTTGGAAAATGAAAAATCAATTACTAATTGGAGGAGGAGATCATTAGGATTAGGACTCATCTTTTCCTACTTCTATTGGAAGTAGGAATTCATGTTTCTTTATTTACTCATCCCCATAGAGTATAAATAGAGGGCATAAGGTGCACTCCAAGATCATCACAACACAAGCTCTCCTAGCACAAGAAGGAAATAAGAAAGAGAGAGAAAGAAGATAGAAAGTTTGTGGTTGGGGCAAAGTTTGGAGGGAGTAATTTTTGGAACAGTTCTTATCCAACATTCTTCCCTAAAGTTTGGCAAGGGATTCATCGTTTTGGTGATATTTCTCCTCTCTACTATTCTCCATTGTTCGATGATTTATAGCACCGTATAGAGGGCCGACCTTTTGTAAGCCCCCTCAAGGGAGATTATTCTGATTATAGTGCTTGATTTTGGGTTGCGATCAACCCCATGGGTTTTCCCCTCACATTGAGGGTTTTCCATGTTAAAATTCTCCGTGCACTTGTGATTGCTTTTGTTCTTACATTTGTAGTTATTTTCTTTCCATTCGGATTGTTCGTGGTTCTTCTACCATTTGATTTACTCATTTACAGTTAATCAGTCAAGTGGTTGTTTCGATAACGCTTCCGCAATATCCTTGGTATTGATTGTTACAACATTCATGTGTGCTCCCCCAACGACGGCATGGGGGCATCGCTCTGGTAAAATTTTTTAATGAGCGGTTCTATATGTATTCAGGTTTATTGATACATTTGGTTCAGGGATCCATCTGTACGGGAGTAGTATATAAACTCCCTACGATTACGACTCTTTGTATCCTATGTATTTTTTCTTCTTTCTCCACATAGTGAAAGTCAATCACCATCACCCAAGGACGTAGCCAGTTACGGGTAAACCTTGTAAAAATCCATGTGTTTGTGCCTTGCTTGATTGATCGGGTTTGTATATGTTTGCTTCCACGATTCGCAACAAAAATCATGAAATAATGAAACCATGAAGCACAAGTATTCACAAGGGAATCCCTTATAGAGTAAAGAGGGAGAAACCACAAGAAAAATGTAATTCCACTGTTTGAAGGAGGAAAACTACGACTCGACAGAACTCGTAGGAGAAACTTCCATCGATTGTGCTTCGAATGACATAGCCATAGATTTAATTGCATGTCCACTAGGAATGCTTCTTAGAAACATGCAAGCGCACGCATAGACACATACACATACACTCACGCATCCACATGAGCACGTACACACACGGATGTGCATTTTACTAAGGCATGTGCTTGTTTTGCTTGTCATTCTCAAGGAGCATCTTACACGCTGATGTTGCACACCTAGTAGGGATCTTCTTTGTTTATTTCCCCTCCCATTCTCAAAGTGAGTCTCACATGCTGATGTTTCACATACACACATGCATACATACATGTGTATAGGGGACTATTTAAATGAGGTGATGTGTTTTTTGTGATTGAAGAAAGCTCGTTATAATAGGACATTAGATCTCAATCTTTGATTTCATCCATTTTCCTTTTCCAAAAAGATATACCAGTCATCTATTTGCGAATCAAATTTAATTTCAATTTCATTTAAGTCATTTGATTTGGCATCTTTTTGTTGATATTTGAAATTCTTTTATCAATATAAATTGATTTTCAAATTGCAGGAGAAACTTCCATGGAGTAGCAAATGGTACTAAACTTGTTGGTTTCCACTTGAAGTTTCAATTAGCATACCCAAATTACGAGGACATCACCTCGAAGTCTTGTTTGTTGACATGAAAATAGTTAAACGCAGAGGATGTCAAGGACTGTTCTAGACATAAAGTTTAAGAACCACGTATGCACCCTCTCCTGGTGTACCATACCCAAACAAGATGGGGGTCTCGCCGCCCGGTTAACGAGCCTGGGAGAAGGGGGTGGGGGTCGAGGGCGATCATGTGTGCCCCCCTCCACGAGGGCATGGGGGCAACGCCCCAATTTTTTTTTGAGCAATTCTATTTTTATTCGAGGTATATTGATCTGTTTGGTTCAGGGATCCGTCTGTACGGGATTAGTATATAAACTCCCTACGGTTACGGCTCTATGTATCCTATGTACTTTTTCTTCTTTCTCCACATAGTGAAAATCGATCACCGTCGCCTAAGGACGTAGCCCAGTACGAGTAAACCTTGTAAATCTGTGTGTTTATGTCTTGCTTGATTGATCATGTATGTGCATGTTTTCTTTCGCGATTCGCAATAAAATCATGACACAATGAAGCCATAAAGTACAAGGATTGACAAGGAAAACCCTTATAGAGTAAAGAGAGAAAGCACAAGAAAAAATGTGATTCCATTATTTGAAGGTGGAAAACTACAACTCAATAGAACTCGCAAGAGAAACTTCCATCGATTATGCCTCGAATGACATAGCCATAGATCTAATTACATGTCCACTGAGGAATGCTTCTTAGACGCATGCAAGCACGCATGCGGGCACGTGCACACACAGATGTGTATTTTACTAAGGCATGTGCATGTATTGCTTCTCATTCTCAAGGCTTGTTTGGTAACTGGGTTGGGTTGGGATAACCTCCTATGAATATTAGGTGTTTGAATGGTTAGAAGGGTTGGAGAGGTTGGGATGATAAATGTGATGTCACATTGATTATGTGTTATATTGACTTTTAATGATTATAATATAATTTTATGCTATCTTTTTTATTTAAACATGGTTAAAAAATATGATAACAAAGAATTGTAGGGTCCATACAAGTAATCCCAACCCAGGAATGCAGGGTTGGAATTGGGGGTATGCCAGGGTACACCGATGTACCCTGATAACCAAACAGGCCCAAAAAGCATTACACACTGATGTTGCACACCTAGTAGGGATTTTCTTTGCTCATTTTCCCTCTTATTCTAAAAGTGTGTCTCACATGTTGATGTTGCATACACACACATGTATACACACACGTGCATAGAGGATCATTCAAATGAGGCGGTGTGTTTTTATGATTGAAGAAAGCTCGTTATAATAGGGCGTTAGGTCTCAATCTTTGGTTTCATCCATTTTCCTTATCCAAAAAGATATACTAGGTATGTTTTTGCGAATTTAATTTCAATTTCATGTGAGTCGTTTGATTTGGCATCTTTTTGTTGATATTTGAAATTCTTTTATCAATATCAACGAATTTTCAAATTGCAGGAGAAACTTCCAACGGGTAGTGAATGGTGCCAAACTTGTTGGTTTCCACTTGAAGATTCAATTTGCATACCAAATTAGGAGGACATCACCTCGAAGTCTTGTTTGTTGACATGACAATGGTTAAATAGAGAAGATGTAAAGGATTGGTCTAGACATACAAAAAATTGTTGATATGCCTTGAATCCTAACCATCTGACCCAGGTTGAAGAACCCCATATACACCCTCTACATCTGTACAATATCCAAACAAGATGGGGGTCTTGCTGCCCAATCAGCGACCCTGGGGGAGGGGGGAGTGGGGTCAAGGGGGATCATGTGCGCTCCCCCCACGAGCGCATGGGTGCAGCACCCCCGGCAATTTTTTTTGTGAGCGGTTATATTTGTATTCGGGTATATTGATCCATTTGATTCATAGATCCATCTGTACATGAGTAGTATATAAACCCCCTACGGTTAGGGCTCTATGTATCCTATGTATTTCTTCTTCTTTCTCCACATAGTGATCGATCACCGTCGCCCAAGAATGTAGTCTAGTTACGGGTAAACCTTGTAAATCTGTGTGTTTGTGTCTTGCTTGATTGATCGAGTTTGTGCATGTTTCTTCCATGATTCGCAACAAAAATCATGAAACAATGAAACCATGAAGTACAAGGATTCACAAGGAAATCCCTTATACAGTAAAGAGGGAGAAACCGCAGGAAAAATGTGATTCCACTGTTTGAAGGAGGAAAACTACAACTCAACAGAACTCACAAGAGAAACTTCCATCAATTATGCCTCGAATGGCATAGCCATGGATCTAATTACATGTCCACCGAGGAAAGATTCTTAGACACATGCAAGCGTGCGCTCGCACACGCACACACTCACCCATCTACATGAGCATGTGCACACACAGATGTGTATTTTACTAAGGCATGTGCTTGCATTGCTTGTCATTCTCAAAGAGCATCTTACACGCTGATGTTGCACACCTAGTAGGAATCTTCTTTGCTCATTTCCCTCATATTCTCAAAGTGTGTCTCACATGTTGATGGTGCACACATACATGCATACACACACGCACACGTGTATAGGAGACCATTCAAATGAGGTGGTGTGCTTTTGTGATTGAAGAAAGCTCGTTATAATAGGTTGTTATGTCTCAATCTTTGGTTTCATCCATTTCCCTTATCTAAAAAGATATATCAATCATCTTTTTGCGAATATAATTGCAATTTCATTTAAGTCATTTGATTTGACATCTTTTTGTTGATATTTGAAATTCTTTTATCAATATGAACGGATTTTCAACCAACATTAAAGCAATTTCATGATTTGTGAAATGAAAATCCTCTTTGTAAAGTTTTGTATTCCCTTTGCAAATATATATAGTGCTTTGTAAAAGAAAAATCAATTAGTAAAATTTCATTTATTTTTACATTTGTAGCCAACATTTCATTACGGGTTGTAGAGTATTATTTCGTATATTTTTCATTAGTAAAGGAAAATTGAATTTTAAAGTAAAATGTGTATTCTCTTTGTAGATTTCGTATAGTGTTCTAAAAAATGAAAAGTCGATTAGTATTTTATTAATTATTGTCAAGATAACACGTAAACAGGAAAGTACATATTTGTAAAAAAACTAACTATGTAATATATTAATCAACAATGTAGAATGCTAATAAATTATGCAAAAATAGTAAAATTTGTAATGCAACGTTGGTACATTCTTGCAGGTTATTCAACCCCCGAATTAACCTTGTATTTGTAAAATAAAGAAAAGGAGAATGTGGTGAAGCCTTCTCCCACTATAAGTAGGGTCAGCTACATGGATTCTTGCTCAAATCCATGTTGAAAGATTCAACTATTTTTTACGCTGGTTGTCGACTATCTAACGCAACCCCCTCAAAAGGGGATTTGAACCCTGGTCTTTTAGGTGGTAGGTACACTACACTACCACCGGACCATTTAAGTGGGTACGCCAAAAGGATAATGTAATAGGAAAAATAAAGGAGGTCTGCCAAAATGCATGTGCGATTAGGCAACCAAGCTTGATCCTTACCCACCATGACAAGTAGAAAATCTTAATTTGAAATCATGATTGATTGAGGTTCATCATCAATAGTTTTTTAAAACCATGGATTTGATGTGTATCTTAGTTACTTTATTGAGATAAATATACCACGAATAATTTTTTGAAGTATTGAAATGTCAAGTAGAAATTAGACAGTTATTGTTTCACTATATATATCAAATGATAAAGTAGTACTATTATTTAGATTTATCCTGTGTAGACTGATTGGCTGAATACTAGCGGGTAACATTGCTGATGTGGTTGATCTCCCTCCTACCTTCCGATTGGTGAGAATATTTGGGTTTGCTGAGGTGTCTAATATATTTTCTGCATCCTAATTGACCGAGAGCTGTTGGGCTGGATTGCTGAGGTATCTGATCCACCTCTTAGATCCTGATTGGCTGAGAGTTGATGGTGGAGATTGTCGGCATAATTGGTATTCTTTTGTTGTAATATAAAAGGGGCCATGGAGCACCACATATTGTATCTCAAAAATCATTCAAGCAATAATATAGAGTATGGTGTGAGCATGTAGAGTATGCACATTGCCAAACCACCATAAATCCTCACCTTGTGCGATTGTGCATGCTTTCTTCTTCGATCGTGGTTCTATTCATGCGGTGCTTGATCGGATCCATCTCCAATAACTGGTATTAGAGCAAGGTTTGGAGATCAACCTCTATACGGATGGCGGAAGAATCGAAGGTCAGGATCGAGAAGTTCAATAGATCGAACTTTGCATTCTAAAAGATGCAGATCGAAGAAATGTCAAGTAGAAGTTAGACGGTTATTGTTTTACTATATATATCAAATGATAAAGTAGTACTATTGTTGAGATTTATCTTGTGAAGACTGATTGTTTGAATACTAGCAGAGAGCATTGCTGATATGGCTGATCTCCCTCCTGCCTTCTGATTGGTTGAGAGTCATTGAGCTAAATTGCCGAGGTGTCTGATCTACCTCCTGCATCCTAATTGACTGAGAGTTGTTGGGTTGGATTCTTGAGGTGTCTGATCCACCTCTTGCATCCTAATTGGCTGAGAGTTGATGGTGGAGACTTTTGAATACAATTGGTATTTTTTTGTTGTAATATAAAAGAGGCCATAGGGCACTGCATATTGTATCTCAAAAATCATTCAAGCAATAATAGAGTCTAGTGTGAGCATGTGGAGTATGCTCATTGCTGAACCACTATAAATCCTTGACTCGTATGATTGTGCGTCCTTTCTTCTTCGATCGTGGTTCTACTCATGTGGTACTTGATCGGATCTGTCCCCAACAACGGGTATTAGAGCAAGCTTCGAAGATCAACCTCTACACGGATGGCAGAAGAATCGAAGGTCAAGACCGAGAAGTTTAATGGATTGAACTTTGCGTTATGAAAGATGCAGATCGTAGATGTTCTATACCAGAAAGATCTCAATCTTTTGAATGAAGGGAAGAAGCCCGAAGCCATGGAGGATGAGGAGTGGATGGTCCTATATTGAAGGGCTCTAGGAACGGTAAAGCTCGACCTCGCTCCATCGATGGCTTCAAATATAGAAAAGGGGACAACAACGACGAATATTTTCAAAGCCCTTAAAAAGATGTACGAGAAGCCATCTGCATCAAATAAGGTGTATTTGATGAAGAAACTTTCAATTTAAAGATTGAGTGAAAACTCTGTAGTGGTTTCATACTTGAATGATCTGAACAGTATCATCAACTATTTGAAGTCTGTGAAGATCATGTTTGATGATGAGGTAAAAGTCTTTCTACTTCTTTCTAGTTTACATGATAGTTGGAATGTGTTAGTTGTAGTGGTTAACAACTCCTCTGGTTCTACGAAGTTGAAGTTGGAGAATGTTGTTGGTCTTCTTCTTGGAGAAGAGACATGATGGAAGATGTCTATAGAAGAACATTCGTCAGGCTTTGCCTTGACTACAGAAGGAAGAGACAAGAATAGCTACAAGAATCGAAAGCATTTCAAGGGAAAATTGGCAAGAAGAAGATCCAAATCCACAGATCCAAAGTCCATGGTTTGATGGAATTGCAATCAAAAGGGACACTACAAGATAGAATGCAAGACTCCAAGAAAGCAGAAAGGAGAAACTGACAAAGGTAAGAATACTGTAAATCTTACTGATGATGAGTACAACGATACCTTAATATTGTAATTCATCTGCTCGAAGTGAGTCTTGGATTGTAGACTCAGATGCTACATTTCATACCACTCCACAAAAGGATATCCTCCAAAATTATGTGAAGGTGATTATGGAAAGGTGTATCTGGGAGATGATAAATGCTGCAACATAATAGGAAAGGGAGACATTGACATTTTCCAATTCAATGGTGGCTTCTTGAGATTGAAGAATGTTAGACACATACCCAGTCTAACAAGGAATCTCGTATATGTAGGATAGCTATAAAAAAGTGGCATAATGACATCATTCGATTCAGATTCGTGGAAGATGTCTAAAGGATCATTGATCCTTACTCGAGGTAAGAAAGAAGGAGCCCTATATATTGCATCATGTTCATATGACATGATAAATATTGCATCCTCTGTGTGTGATGCTAACACTTGGCATAGACTTGGTTATATGAGAGAAAAGGGAATGAAGATCCATGCAGAAGAAGGGAAAGTTGATACGATTACAGACTGATGATCTAGACTTATGTGAAGATTATATCTTGAGAAAACAGAAGATAGTCAGTTTCACAAAGACTGTAAGAATATGAAAGACTGCAGCTAGTTCATACTGATATACGAGGTCCATCTCAGATACCATCCCTTGGCGGATCTCACTATTTTATTACTTTCATTGATGATGCAACTAGAAAATTATGGGTTTATTTTATCAAACATAAATCCAATTTCTTTGAGACATTCAAGATCTGGAAGGCCTTAGTTGAGAATGATATATGTTTAAAGTTGAAATGTCTCTAGTCAGACAATAGAGACAAGAACATGATCAGGAGATCGAAAATGATCTCAAGAAAGTTCAGATAGAATGGTGTTGCTGAATGGATGAACACGACTCTTCTAGAGCATACGAAAATCATGAGGTTACATGTAGGTCTACCAAAGCAAAATTGGGTTGATGCAGTGAATACATTAGCATACTTAATAAATCAAGGGTAATCTATTGTATTAGATGGGGATCTTTCTGAAGAAGCATGGACATGAAAGGAGATAACACTTTCTCATTTACATGTCTTTGGATGCACACTTATATTTACATTGAGCAGGAAGACAGAGGAAAAAGCTTTACCCCAAAGCAAGGAAGTGTACCTTTGTTGGCTATGGTACAGATAACTATGGATATAGATTGTAGATTTAAAGAAAAAGAAGACAATCAGAAGCATTGATGCCATATTCAATGAGTCTTCCTTACATAAGGATGAACTGATAAAAGAAAGAAAACTAAAGAATCGGGTTGTTTGGAGCATGATGAAACTCCCGAACAAAGAACAACACAACCAAATGATGACAATGTGCAACCCATCCTGCAAAATAATCCGAAGTTCTTGTGCTACGAAAATCTTCCAGAGTCAGCAAACCCACTGCAAGGTATTCACTTTCCTTAAATTACTTATTACTGATTGATAATGATGATCCTAAATGCACAAGGTATCGGTGGGAGATAGCCATAGATGATGAGATGGACTCTCTCACAAGAAACAAAATATAGGATTTAGACCCGCTACCGAATGGAAAGAAGGCTATGCACAACAAGTGGGTATACATGGTGAAGGAGGAAGCCGATGGTTCCATTAAATACAAGGCTCAACTAGTGACAAAAGCTTTCGATAGAAAATAGGAGTCGATTAGAGGTCTCAATCATGAGAGCAGTATTAAGCATTGTTGCAGCTGAGAACCTACATTTGAAGTAATTGGATGTTTAGACGACATTTATCCATGGAGATCCTGAGGAGGACATCTACATGCAACAAGCAGAGGGCTATGTAGGTACTGGAAAAGAAGATATGGTATATAAGCTTAGAAAAAACCTTTATGGATTGAAGTTGGCTCTAAGATAATGTCAAAAAGTTTGATGATTCCATGGCAAATATAAGATTCTGTAAGTGTCGTGCTGACCATTGTTGCTACTTCAAGAAGCTTGATATGTCTTACATCATTCTATTATTGTACATAGATGACATGCTTGTTGCAAGGAGTTTGAGATGAAGGATCTAGGTCCTGTAAAGAAATCCTTGGAATGGAGATTAACAGAGATATGAAGAATATAAAGCTGAGATTGTCTCAGTCAGATTACATTGAGAAGTCACTTAAGAGATTTAAAATGCAAAATCTTTCTAATATCTTTAGGGATCCACTTTAAACTATTAAAGGAGAAAGAACCTACTACAAAGGAGGAACATGAGTACATGCCAAAAGTATCCTACTAATCTGTTGTTTGAAGATTGATATACAAAATGGTTTGCACAAGACCAGACATCTCCCATGCAGTGGGAGTTGTGAGCAGATTCATGGCAAATCCTGGTAAGGAACATTGTGAAGCTGTGAAGTGGATTCTACGCTATCTGAGATGTACCTCTAGCATGGCATTGTATTATGGAAACACTGACATTTCCATTCAAGGTTTTGTGAGCTCAGATTTTGCAGGAGATATCGATGACAGGAAAAACACAACAGTGTATGTATTTACCCTAGGGGTGGAGCCGTTAGTTGGATCTCTAGACTCCAAAAGATAGTGACCATCTCGACCATAGAAGCACAATATGTGACGACAACAAAAGTTTGCAAGGAAATGATATGGCTGGAAGGTCCGATGAAAGAAATGAATAAAGAATGTGAAGATTTTCAATTATTCAACGACAGTCAAAGTACATTTCATCTTGTAAAGAGTTCCGTGTTTCATTCAAGGACTAAGCACATTGATGTAAAGTACCATTCTATTCAAACGCAACTAGAAAATGGATAATTTAAGTTGAAGAAGATCCACACATTGGAAAATCATGTTGATATGTTTACGAAGTCCGTAACGATGGAGAAGCTGAAGACATGTTCAGCTTTCATTGATCTTCAAGCACGGAAGACAAGGGAAAGCTCACACCAGGACCGTTGAAGATGTGGCATGTATCATAAATCAACCTTCAAATGGGAGATTGTTGAGATTTATCCTATGAAGATTGATTGGTTGAATATTAGTGGAGAGCATTGCTGATATAGTTGATCTCACACCTGCCTTCGAATTGGCTGAGAGCTGTTGGGCTGGATTGCTGAGGTGACTGATTCGTCTCTTGCATCCTGATTGGCCGAGACCCGAGAGCTGTTGGGCTGGAATGCTGAGGTGTCTGATCCGCCTCCTGCATCCTGATTGGTTGAGAGCTGATGGTGGGGATTGCTGAATACAATTGGTATTCTTTCGTTTTAATATAAAAAGGGCCCTGGGGCACCACATATTGTATCTCAAAAATCATTCAAGTAATAATAGAGAGAGTTTGGCGTGAGCAATTGGAGTGGTCACATTGTCAAACCACTATAAATCCTCGTCTTGTGCGATTGTACATGCTTTCTTCTTCGATCGTGGTTCTATTTGTGTGGTGCTTGATAGGATCCATCCCCAACCACTATTGTTCTACCAAGATATGGATTGATTGATCATGTTGGACAGAATAGGATATTGATCGATAAATGGAAGAGAGATGATCAATCAAGCTCCAAACAAGACCAAGGGTCGATCGATCAATTGTAGGAGAGAGATTAATCACCCTTAAACAATCAACTAATTCTTATGCTAGCATGCTCCATGAGAGATCTATCATGTACGGAAATGTGATCGATCACACCTCCAGTCTGGATGAAGACTTGTAGATGGCCATGATCGATCAATTAGGTGATTGATCAAGAACTGATTACGATCGGAGGAATGGCCCCAAGCAGAGAGAAATCACCATTTACTATAAAATGTAAAGACACATTTTGATTGAGATTCCACCATGAAGATCAGATGTCCCATTGTGAGAAGGGCGAAAGTCTTGAATCGCATGGAACCAAGTATGCAAATACTTTAACGTGTATCAAGTACAAAGAAAGCCTCCACAAGAATGACTAATCCCTGATCGAATAGGCTCTGCATGTGAGAATTCAAGCAAACATGCAAATTATATAAAACATAAAGAGAACCCTTCTTAACAATAAAAAACCATGAGGGGCCAATTTAGAGTCAAATTCCTAAGTAGTACCTGGGAATTACTTAAAAACCCAGGTACTACTTAATGTTTTTTTTACTCAAAAACTACAAGGGTGTCGCATGTTGAACATGCGACACTCCTTAAGTTTTTTTTACCCAGGAAATACATATGTGTCGCATTTTGGATATGCGCTATAGATAACGCATATTCAATATGCGACATATATCCAGGGAATTCCCCTCGAAAAGGACCGGTCTCGAAATGTTCTGTACAGGTAACGCATGTTGCATATGCGACATCTTTCCAGGGAATTTCCCTACAGATAACGCATTTTCAATATGCGTCATCTTTACAGGGAATTTCCCTCGAAAATGACTGGGCAGGTGTGGGCTATGGAATTTCAACATATAACACATTTTCAATATGCGACATCTTTACAGGGATTTTCCCTCGAAAATGACTGGCCAGGTCTGGGCTATGGAATTTCATGTTTCTAAAAACCCTTGAAAAAAGCATGCCAATTGCATGTTTCTAATGTAAATAGACATCTTTTTGCAAACATTCCAGACATTGCAAACATTCCAGACATTCCAAACATCAAATGTTTCTAATGAAAGATGTATGACCCAAAGAAGACATTCCAAATATTTAATATAAGTAGACTTGTTCATGAATATACATTACATTTTTTGCATCATATTAAAAATTACAATGATTACAAGTCAACGTTTTTCCTCCGCTGGTATGTAATCGTAGAATCTGGAGGATGGAACGGTAATAGACGGTTCGCTTCATCTATCATGTGGATTTGAGAGGGTCCTGGGACATCTTCCTCGAACGTTGGCATCGACGGCGGCGTTAGTGTGCAGTAAGTTGGTCGTGTCTGGCTGGCGTCCAATCCATGCCTCAACGGTGCCTGAGGCGTTGGCAAGTCCTCTCGTGGTCGCTCGGTGGCAGGTGTGAAGTAGTCTCCTTGCGCAATGTTATCATCTTCCGCAGCGGCTTCTTCAAAGTCCATGGGTTCCGCGACTTGTTCACGCGCCCTACCTCGACCTCTTCCTCTTCCTCGTCCTCTTGCCCTTCCTCGCCTTGCCTCCTCCCTAGCCACATCTGCACGCTCGTCATGTAACGTGACCGCATCTGCAAATTGTAATGACAGCCACTCCGTCATTTCCGCCTTCGCTTGTGCCGCAATCTCGCGGCATTCCTCGTGTCCAATGTCGTAGACACGACTCCACAAAGCGAGCTGCATCCAAGGAAAAGACGTAATTACTTACATCGCCAGCCCAAACTCGACGTGAACGATGTCGCTCCTGAAGGTGCAAAACTGAAAATTACAATATTCAATGTTACACAATACAATCTAAAAAAACAATATCCGACAAAAGCAACAAGTATTTACCACAATGAAAATTAATAATATACGAGGGAAGCACACTTACTCGAACTTAGACATTTACGTCGGTTGTGATCTTGGCCACCACAATTTCCATATTTATTCTTATTCCTGGTCGCCGTCGGCGCATTTGATGTGGATGCTTGAGAATCCCTTGCGGTTTTGTTGGGACATCCACGGTGTGTGTGACCCAATATCCCACAATAGGAACAAGTATTTTACCGAATCACATCTCTAACATCCATTTCATTATGTATTCTTGTTGTACGTGGACGACCTTTACCGCGTTTACGCTTTGGGTCCGGTCATAAC
This sequence comes from Ottelia alismoides, assembly GCA_037367405.1. NCBI lineage: Eukaryota > Viridiplantae > Streptophyta > Magnoliopsida > Alismatales > Hydrocharitaceae > Ottelia > Ottelia alismoides. The sequence continues at coordinate 126,470 of JAZKJV010007670.1, forward strand.
TCAGGATATTCGAGGGGAGCCCATGTTTCACGATCACAGATGGGAAAAAAATTGCCCTCCATAAACCTTCAACTGTTTCTCCCAGGTGTACCACTCTCCAACATAGGAATCCACTTCAGCCCGACGCTTTGAAATGACTGCAATGGCGTGGGAACATGGGATACGATATATTTGCCACTTATTGCAAGTGCATTTCCTTTGTAGCAAATTTACCGTGTACTGTTTGCGCCCGCGAATACCAGTAGACGTCCGTCGAGCCCTGGTAGACACCTCGAATAATATTTCTGGTTGTACTTGTACCTGAGTTACTGTGTGCCCATTCGCAGCTGCAGTCCAATGGGTCAACTCTGTGGATGCGTAATGCGTGAATTTTCGACCAGCAGCAATGGTTGCGCTTGCTTCTTCAAAATGCTGAATGAAGTATGACACATAATTATAAAAGGTCTTCTCAATTAACGCAGAGATTGGCAAGCAACGGGCATCTTTAAGAACTGCATTGTAGCTTTCGCTCAGATTTGTAGTCATCTGACCAAACCTATACCCACCGTCATAGGCCAAGGTCCATTGCTCACGACGACAATCATGAGTTGAAAACCATCTAGCTGCTCCATTATTCCACTCTTGTAATTTCCTCATGAAGTACGCGAACTTCCTAGGTGTCGTCTGTAATGTTGCGGCTTGCACCAGAGCTTTCATGGAGCCATTTTTAAAGACGCTATTGAAGTTGCTCGCGACGTGCCTCGTACAAAACCGCCAATATGCAAAGGGTTCTAATAAATCCACGTCAGCATCTTTCATAGCGGCTTTTATACCAGAATGCCTATCAGAGATGATACATATCGGTCCAGCTCGCATGCCGATTACCCTTACACGTACCAACGAAAGAAACCACTTCCATGACGACAAGGATTCCTCGTCGACGATCCTGAATGCAAGGGGAACAATATGTTTATCCCCGTCAACACCGCAAGCAATGAGCAGTTTTTGTTTGTACTTCCCGTACAAATGTGTCCCGTCAACACTAATCAGAGGCCGACAATATTTGAATGCTTCAATGGAAGGACCAAATGCCCAAAAGCATCGTTCAAATCTGCGGCAGAGAGGTTTCCGAGGATCGGGATGGTCGTTGTATTCAATATCATTTTCAGTCCCTGGAATAGCAGCCTTCATTGCATGCAAAAGAAAAGGCATTTCAGCGTATGACTTCTTCCAGTCACCAAATACGATTCCGATGGCCTTCCTTCGAGCATCCCAAGCCCTTTTCCTTGAAACCCATTAGTTGTACATCTCGTGGATGTGAGCTCTACAACTTGATACACGAACATTAGGGTCATCCCTAACAAGAGTTAGCAATGATCTGGACATGAATTTGTAGTCCAACTGAGGTTGATCCTGATTAACTGTTGGGTTTATACAAGTGTGTGCCCCAACAACCTTGGAGATTACCCACAGTCCATCAAATTTTCTGAAATGTCCTCGTAAATACCAAACGCAACTATTTGATCTTTGCGTACAAAAAACCGACCATATCAAGCTGGTGGATTCCTTGACAATGAAGTCATAATGTGATAGAATGTGGAACTTCTTCACAGCGTAAACCAAATCCTCCCTACATTTGAACGTCCTACCCTTGCGGATTTCGTCAGCAACACCATCAAGTCTAGACTTGCTTCGAATGTCGTCTTCATATGTTGAACGAGTATTTGACCCTCTAACCCCAAAAAAGGGTATACGGGGTGTAATAGTATGCGTGGTTTGTTCATCAGTTGGGAGCTCCTCGTCCATCAGATCATCTTCGACATCTTCGCCACCTTCTTCCAGGTCATCATCGGTCCCCCAAGGGATGAAATCCTGATCCATCCGGTTAACCTCTCGCAGCAACGGCTCACTCAAGCCCAAATCCTGAACCGTGCTTGGCTGCGTTACAGGCGCATCCGTATCAAAGTAGGGTCCCATGGTTGGGACATTTCTTGGTGGCGTGCTGCGGACAACTGCTGCTTGTGTGCTCGGGACTCCAGACGGTCCCTTGTTAGTCATAACAGTGGGGACTTCGCTCACAGATACATCTTCAACATAAATATCGGTAGGCATTGATTTCCCAATGGTCCGAGCGTACACAAGAACTGCCTGCACATCATCATCATCGACAATAGATGAAAATGACGGTTCCTCCCCTGGGCCTCGAGGGATGCGATGTAATAATCGGATTTTTTGACTGTCAACATCCAAGTTGAACTTACGGTAAACCAAGTTCAACATCTCATCGAACGTCATATTAGGAGTCAACACAAACCCCCTCACGTTTGTTGACGATCCGCACATGAGTGTACTACTCAAATGACACATACAATACAACTGCTCCATTCTAACCTAATACATGTGTTGAGAAGAGAGGCAAATGAGATGTTTATTCCATAGAGGTAGGGTCTCTTATATAGAGAGAAAACCCTAAAGAGTACAAAGGTTACGGAACCCGAAGGGTCACTGGAGGTTACGGAACTTGAAGGGCCACAGAAGGTTACGGAAGCCGAAGGGTCATCGGGGGTTACAGAACCCGAAGGGTTACAAATATAAATGTAAATATAATAACTCTAACACTCCCCCTCAAGCTGGAGCTGAGAAAGCTGCAGCTTGTAACTAAAAGAAAAAGTATGCACCACATCTTCACATGATGCACCATAAGAATATATGGCCGCTGCTGGTAGAAGACCTCGCTTGAGGATGGGTCTGTGGCTTTCAGGTCACCGGAACGTATCTCTGTCATGCCTGTAGAGTCACTGCAATATCAGGTCACCGGAACGTATCTCTGTCGTGCCTGCAGGTCACCGGAACATATCTCTGTCGTGCCTGGAGAATAATCATTGTAGAAGAAGTCCAGCGCGGTGTAGTATTCGGGTCGTAAAAGAAGAATTATACGCCCTGACGAAGAAGTCGATGCTCGGTGAAGACGGATAATATTGGGAGAAATAAGTCGTGGTGAAGTAAGGGTTGTTGGAGAGGAGGGGCTCCAAGTGGTGCCGACGACTGGGAGATGTGGCTGGAGCTACTGGAGCCTCGGGCAGCGCTTTAGGTGTTGCCGGTGATGCTGGGGACTTGGACTGCCTTGCGTGAGACTATGGAATACACGGGCGATGCAGGAGGTCCAACCCTCTCTCCTTGCCGGCGGAGAGAGGGCTGGTGGTGGCAGCGGATTCAAGGTATTAGCCTTCGGTCTAGGACCGTTGCTCTGATACCATGTTGAGAAGAGAGGCAAATGAGATGTTTATTCCATAGAGGTAGGGTCTCTTATATAGAGAGAAAACCCTAAAGAGTACAAAGGTTACGGAACCCGAAGGGTCACTAGAGGTTACGGAACTTGAAGGGCCACAGAAGGTTACGGAAGACGAAGGGTCATCGGGGGTTACAGCACCCGAAGGGTTACAAATATAGATGTAAATATAATAACTCTAACAACATGACACAACGTACAAGCAAACGTCATACATTCGAGAAATGAAAATAACATGCATATGATATAAACAATAACTAAAGAAAACGTTTTACCAAGTCCAATTGTTCGCAACAAGTGATTAGCCCTAATGAGAAGCGGGGACGGCTAGGACGGTGCCAATCAGTGAAAACACGGAAAAGGAGTGTTCCGCGGGGCTAGGAGTGACCAAAACGGACGCTTTTGAGAAAGGAGGAGATCACAAGATGCAGGTGCTGAGGTTGGCGTCGGGGGCGGCTGGGGTGCTGGAGAACGAAGGGCACGGGGGCAAGGGCTGGGAAATGGGGAGGCCGCTGGGCGCGGGGCTTAATTAGGCTCAATATCGCATATTGAATATGCGTTATCTATAGCGCATATCCAACATGCGACACATACGTAGTTCCTGAGTAAAAAAAACTTAAGTATCGCATGTTGAACATGCGACACCACTGTAGTTTTTGAATAAAAAAACAATTCGTAGAACCTGAGTATTTAAGTAATACTCAGGTAGTACTTAGGAATTTGACTCGCCAATTTACCTTATTAGATTTAGATTAGAGCTGATATCTTTAGATTTACTTTCTAAATCGTATGGGGTAGGAAACTTCTTTCCACTATTTAATTTTATATTAAACTTATGTCAGTTCTCCTCGCACTAACTTATCCATACAACAAGATGAAATGGGATAATGAAAACTATTTTCCCCGTGTTTCTTCTCCATCAACTAGTCCCTGCTCTAGATCCATTGTGTAGGTCTTACTTGGTAGGTGTTGTAGAATATTTAGGTAATATGAAATAAATATGCAGTCGCCACCTATTATGAAGATTAGGTGCATTTGGATGGAAGACCGGTGTTGTTAAAGGCGAGAGGTGCTCCAAGGCGCTGGGGGTGCAAAACGCTCGAGGCACTAGACACTCACCTAGGCGCTCACATGAGAAAAGCAAGGCACCATATATAAAAATAAGTAAATTATACCCAAGTCTATAAAATATGTGCACATACACACGTGTATGCATGTGTAATTGTAAATATATGTATGCATGACTTATATTTCATTCTAATATCAAATCCAATATTTTTGTGGGTGAGTTTATATGGGTGTATATAAATGTGTACATGTACATATGTATATGTATATGTATATGTATATATACACTATCACCAAATTATATTTTACGATCAATCTACTATTTATTAATATGTGTATGTGTAATGCATGCATGCACTTGGTGTGTATTATTTATTTGTATGTGTGTCTATTTTCACATGTATGTCTGGCTGTATGCGTACATTTTTGTATACATGTGTATGTGTCTATGTATATTTGTGTGTGCAAGCCTATGTATACATGTGTACCTGCATTGTTATTTGTACATGTGTTTTTTGTTTATTTATATGGATGTGTACGTACTTATAGTACTTTAAACTTATATAATATGCAAATGTAGAAGAATATATACTTTTTTTGAGTCAAAAGTATATGTGATAGAACTAAAGCATGAATGTATATATACATATATGTAAAGGAGGTGTATGTAAATTACATATATATGTGTATGCATATGTATAAGCATGTGTGTTAATGACACTTAGAACTAATATTAACTAATATAAAAACCTAAACATGGATAAAAATCACAAAAAATGGGCAAAAAGCACTCTTTTTGCCTCAGGCGCTCGCCTTGAGCGCCCAAAGTCTCAAGCTAGGTGCTCGCTTGAGCAGTGCTTGAGACAAAACACCTCAAGCCAGGTGCTCACCCAAGGCACTAGGGCCTCACCTCACCTTGCCCGGGCGCCTAGGAAAGCGCCCAAAGGGCTTTTGACAACACTGTGTAAGACTACTAAAAACCAAACTGTACTTAATAACTTCTGTATTATGGTAAAGTCCTAAAATTTTAATTACAATGATAGTGATAATTCCAATTTACATGTACCAACAGTAATCATTTCCATCTCCAAGTACCAATCTCACCTAGTGAAATACCTTGTCTTTAAACTAAGCATATGACTGAAACAGGAGTGAAAAGCTCCACCTCAGTAACATCACAGATTCCAAAAAATGTTAAGAGAAATATGTAGAAAGTCAGAAGAAAAAACTGAGGACCATATAGTAGGTAATAAATGAGAAACACTTTCAGATGAAAGAACAAATTCACGGACCTCTCCTTTTGAAATTTCGATAGCATGTGGCATAAATCCCATTCCAGCTGAAGAAGAGAACCATTCACCTAAGAGAACCGGCAAAACTAGGATGTTAGACCTTCGAAATTAGATGTTAATATGATGTCACCACCACAATTCAGATTTATACAAACCAGAGACAGAGCTTACTAAAAAATCATACTGGAAGAAACTGGCGGCACGCGAAAAAATAGAGTAGATATTCCTTGTGCTTTTAAATAAGACAAGGCTAATTGTAATAGCAGTCCAATAAGCCTTGGGCATATTTTGAAGGATTTGTAATTTTGGATATTGGTATTTTAATGACCCAAAGATATTTGCAATAGAAAGAAAGCAACAAGAAATTATTCTCAACTATGCATATGATCATTTACTCTGGGTGTTTGTATCTTGGACCGCATATAAGGCCTTCTACAAGCTGTTTTACAACTTACTTGAGAAAAAGTATTATTTCTCTCCAGTGTAGTAAGCTGGCCCGGCAACATTAACAACAGTAGACAATGTTGCTTAGCTGTTGATTTATCATATATAATTATTCTTATTCTTTCATGCTAGCCCTTCAAAAGAGGTCTTGAACAAGGATGTTAAACGCACTTTGCAGTTGGCAATCCCTCCTACTGGTGTCATTCTTCATGGCATATTGGCATGCAATGCAAATCCTTGTAATAAAGTTGAATTCAAAAACTAATGAGAACAGAACGCTGGATTAAGTTCGCTGTTGATGTCATCAGAATGAGAAACTTAATGCTTGCTGGCCCAACCACAAGATGATTTGGATCCCACAAGTGGGCTATTTCTAGTGTCCAACTATTCAAGTCAGTCCAATTATTTAAAATGCACAAGTCGGACCGAGAAAGCGGAATAGCTTGACCTTGCATTTTAGAGCTCATTAAAGCTCGATTTGCATCATTATGCTCGATAAAAAGAATGAGGGAGGCTCCAATATCTGACACGTTTGCAATCAAATTACATTGCGTAAATGGATCTTGGCTGACTCGATATGTATTATAGGGTTACGACGTGGGTTATCAGAGAGTCTCATTCTGGTAGAGCCGCCGCCTCCTATGGTTCTTATATATGTACTCATATTTTCTCTCGTAATCTCTATTTGCCCATGGTTTTTTTTCCCACTACAACGATGGGGTTTTTCCATGTAAATCGTGTGTATTATCTGTGGTCGATTGCTTGTGGTTGATTGCATGTTTTGATCATCCTCGACATGCTTAGAAGATGAATCTGTTCACAGGCAATAGTTAGGAATTCTTGATGGTATCGAGCTCTAACAGTTTGTTCTTCCTGAATACCTTTGAACTTATACATTATGCTTGCTTTGGTTGCCGATCTATTTTTCTTCTCTCTGGTGCAGCTCTAGCATCTTCAAGATGGGTAACATAGTTGGAGTATTTGTTATGTGCGCCTATTGGGTTGTAGGAGGGTAAATGGATCCCCTACAGGATCCATTTACCCCATCCAGTTGTTTAGTCCCACATTGTCCAGTGGTAGGACTTGGAGGCTCGGTGGAGGCTATATAAGGAGCCCCAGACCTCCTGTAGCCATTGAGAGAAAAAGCAATGAAACATTGCCCCTTTGAGGACTTCTTCCGTGGTTTCATCCCGCTCTTCACGGAGTAGGGTTCAACGTAAAATCTCGATGTTCTTATTTTCTTTATCTTTTTCCATGTTTTCGTTTCCGCTTCCAATTTTCTAACATGGTATCAGAGCGGGTCGATTCTCGAGGATTTCATGTTTGTTTTTTTTCTGTTCGAGATTCGAGACTCTATTCTAGGGTTTCTATTGAAACTCTATTTATTCTCTTGATGATTATTTTGAAGATTTTATTCAAGTTCTGCCATCAAGTTCGATGATCTCATCAACATCTCCTACGATTAGTTCTTAAAGATTCAGAAAATTCTAGAATTCTATGAACCCTAATCCAGTCGGCATTTGAAGAAGCCCATGCCTTGGCGTGGACGGCAGGATTTGCATTTGAAGATCCATGCGGCAGACTTCGAGGTGTTGATTGCGCCGCCATCCTCTTTCCATGCCTTGGCGTCGACAGCAGGAGCCCTACACCCCATGACATGGTGTCGAACCTTCAAGCCCAGGCCAAGGTGGTGGTGTAGATCCACCGCACCTCCTCCCAGCAAGGCAGCGGTAGCCGCAAGTCTCAGACGCAAGGTCTTCAATCCCTTGCGCACCTCCTATCCCTTGGCGCACCCGCTACATGCGTATTGCAGTCAGGCCCCATGCGCGACCTGTCCAGGCGACACATCAGGCCGATCTCCATCTCTTCCTGGGCTAGCACCCACCAGGCCGATCTCCATTTTCAAGGTACAGGCCCAGGCGAAGCCTCCCCGAGCCCCTCTTCCTGAGCTCGCACCCAACGGGCGGCGGGCCCTTCCCATTCAATCAGGGCGGAGCCACCCTTCTCCAGGCGCAACAATTCAGGTGGCATCGCTGCTCCTTCTCCTGCGTGACAGCGAGCGACGCGCGATTACGCGCGTTCTTCGATCGTCGAAGACCCCCACCCTTCCTTGCCTCCCTCGCGACTACATGCGGCACGTCTCCACCCTCGTGCTCCAGCGGACTACAGGCGCGAAGCTCCAGCGAGCGGCACTCCTGCAACTGAAGGCGATCTGGCGCCCACCGTGCGTGAACCCCCCTCCCGAATCCTGCGGGGCAGCGGCCTTGAAGAGATAGGGTGCCTTCGTAGGAACCCTAAGGGTGGGGAGAACGGAAGTATTTAAAAAAATCTTTTTTTTGTCATTTACTATATGGGCCCATGAGCCCAGCCGTGTCATTAAAAAAAGAGGGGGGGAGCACTGAGCTTAAGCCCAGATTGGGCAGTTGTATTTAAAAAAAAGAGGCCAGAGGAAGCCCAAATGGCCCTTGAGAGTTCGGAAAAAAAGGGGACAGAGAGAAAAAGGAAGAGGAAGGGCCCAAGTGGGCCAATGGTTAAAAAAGCTGAAAAAAATGATTGAAATGGCTTAAAAAAACGTGATGGTTTAAAAAAATTGAAAAGCCGCAAGAAATTTTTGTGAATGTTCATGTTATTTTCCCCATATATTTATATATTATCTTGTATTCTCCCAACTTTGTCGATGTTCATTGTCTGACAAGTATGAGAGAAAGGAGGAGTATATGTAGAGTCACATGTCTATTCTTTAGATCCAGATACAGATATTCCAGATCAGTCAGATTTCCAGACTCGACAACAGATGTTCAGACTCGACGATTGTTTCCGAGTCTCCAGTTTCAGAGACGCACATGTATGCGATCTCCAGTTTCGTGGTCCCCATCATTCTTCTTGTGTTGTCAGGCCAGAGTTTTCATATGGTATCATAGGTACTCCAAAGTAGAGCACCATTCTCTGAGCCAGATGGGAGAGACCCAGTTCTCTGACGAGGAGACTCCAGGCGCAGTTTCAGACTCGATGGTCAGATTCCGAGTCTTCAGTAGACTCACACTCTATCTCGTTCGTCTTCCTCACCTGCACGGCATGAGAAGCAACGTCCTCGACAGCAGCAGTTTTGTGCGTTGGGTTGATATTGTCCGTAATGTCCTGTAGCGTTGAGTTGAGTCTCTTTTTGTTTGTCCAAGCTGAGCATTGCATGCTCCAGCTTGAGGGGAATGTTGGAGTATTTGTTATGTGCGCCTATTGGGTTGTAGGAGGGTAAATGGATCTCTACCCATCCAGTTGTTTAGTCCCACACTGTCCAATGGTGGGACTTAGAGGCTCTGTGGAGGCTATATAAGGAGCCCCAGACCTCCTGTAACCATTGAGAGAAAAAGCAATGAAACATATACCCCTTTGAGGGCTTCTCCCGTGCTTTCATCCCGCTCCTCACGGAATAGTGTTCCACGTAAAATCCCGTTGTTCTTATTTTCTTTATCTTTTTCCATGTTTTCATTTCCGCTTCCTATTTTCTAACAAACATAAAGTTCCTTATTTGCATTTTTCTTGCATCTTTTGTGGAACTCCATAGACACATATGGAGTACATATCTGTAGCTGATAACATCAGAGATTGGATGTTCTTATATGGATCAAAGAAGCATTTTTAACAACTAAAGTCAACCACATTTCAGGAGCACAAATGATGCAAAACAGCCTCACTAGATCAATCATACAGCAAAAAAAAAACTTGGTAGAACAAATTGAACAGAATCATCACCATAAGAAGATAGCTGCTGCTTCAGTCCAGTCCCCGGCGGCCGTCCCCTCCTGCGTTTCTGTGTGCCCGACTCTCCCACAACCGGCAACGCATTCCCCTCAGGCTCATACTTCCTAGGCTTCTCCCTCTTCTTGCCCATAGATTCTCCTCCTTGTGGCACCTCAACTCCACAACCATCACCACCATATCCAGGAAAAGGTGGCGAATCCTCATGGTAAGTGGAATCACCAGAGAGGCCTTCACTGCTGTTGGGTGATTGCACCGGCAATGGCATGAACGGGGAGAGGCATTGGGGTGCTGCCATTCCAAAGCCTCCATGGATGAAGTAGGGAGGACGGCCTGACACGGGCAATCCTTCCTTCCTATCCATCACGAATGGGAAGCTTAAGTGGTCTTACAGAGGAAAAACTAGATCATGGAGGCAAAGAAATATGTTGGTCATTGAGAATAGACGAGATTGGTTTGTGGGTAACCACTTCAGAAAATAGGAGGAGATGGAAAACCTACACAGCAATGATCACAAAGATGTGAAGAGATGTGGGGAGAGGAACAGAACGGTCCGCTGCATGGCGTCAAAGCGCACAGCCTTCTTTGTGGGCAGCAGTGGAGCAAAAGACAGGGATTGTTGGTTTTCAAAGAAAGCACAGGATTTCAAGACCAATGGCAAGGAAAGAAATATAGGACAAATGTGAATGGAGAACAGGGTAAAAAGGGCTGCTCTTTTCGAAATCTCTGTCAAAGAACAAGGGTAAAAAAATTCAAAAAGTTACATTTTTTTATTTTTTTTACCCTGGTAATTTCTGCAGGGAAAAGGGACCTGCTAGTGCTCTAGCTAAACATGTGATTTGTTATTCGTCGCAGCAGGGGAGCTTTGACGGCCTTTGTCACAAACTTGGTAATTATACAGAGGCAAGGAAGCAAATTTTACTTGACGCTGTAAAAAAAACAGAAGCAAAAAACTGACAAGCATAAGATAACAAAGAGAGTGGTCGATTCGCAGAAAGGAGGCAGCTTTGGATCGTCATCAGGTCAGGAGGGGGGAAAGGAGAGGACCCCCCATGCAGAGCTTCCCAAGTTTCCTTCGCAGGAAATGTGATTCCTCCGAAGGTATGCAGCAGAACAGTGAATTAAACGACAGCTGCAGCAGCAGTAGAAAGAGAAGTTGAGTTGGTTTCCTTGAAGCATCATCATCATGGGTTTTGCATTCAGAAGAAAGAAAGAGATATCACGAGAGATGGCGTCATGGTCTTTGGTGCGCATATGACCAACATTAAATGCGCATCGAACCCTCTTAATGGCTTGAAGATCGATCAGTTCAACTGCTCAATAGGATCTTCTTCCTTTAATATGAAATCTGCACTAAACCAACTTAAATGAATGGACTGCATACAGCGGTGAGGATGTATGCATAGCGCAGGTGAGGATGTGAAATCTCACGTGTGTTTTTTTTGGTAAGTATATCACTTAATTCCAGAAATGAAACAAGTACAAAAAGGGTCATTTTTTATTGTGGTAGACAGAGTCGAATGAGGTTGGGGTTATAGGAACATAACAATAAGAGGTCCAAGGGGACAAAAACTTGGACCTCCCATTACAACCATAATAGATGAGTAGTCTCACTGATTGAGGCCACGAGTTTCTCGGCCACAAACATGTCTGCAGATTCCAAACAACCAGCGGTCCAACGAAGATTTCTTTCTTTCCACAGTACCCAGACCGCTATTGCAAGAGCTGAGCATTGGTTATCACGAATCGTAGAAGAAGGAAGGTTGCTAATCTAGCAAATAGTCTCACGGAGGGGGAGGGACGGTGGGGGTGGCAAATTGAGTCCCAAGCACGCGTCCTTCCAAACAGCCGAGGCCACCGAGCAGTCGAGGAATAAGTGGGAGTGAGACTCGTGATCGGCAAGGCAGAGGTAGCAAGAGGACTGAGGACAGATTTTGAACCTCGCGAGCAGGTCCGTGGTGGGGAGGTGCCCCATGACCGTCATGTATAGAGTGCAGGAAAACTTGGGGGAAATCCTTCAGCCAGACGAGGGGTGGCCCTCTAGGCCGAAGCAAATCAACATCATCAGAGAAAGAGAAGCACTTTGGGTTGCACGTCCAAACGTGGTGGCGGTGGGCTGCTCCAACATGCACGTTTGGTTGGGGATGTGGGTTGGGTTGGGGCAATCTTGTCAGTGTAGATTGGTAGGGTGGATAGCTCAGTTGTAATAGTAGGTATTTGGATAGGAAGATGGTTGAGTTAGTGTTGGATGTGACAGGGTGTGATGTATTGATGGATTGGAATGGGGTATTTTATGATTGAGTTATGATTGTATATGATGGTAATTGAATAATGATTTCTTGAATTTTAAAAGGTTATCTGAAAATATCTTGTATGCATGTGATTTTAGCCGCATGTTGTGGTGTATTTGCAAAGGTTATCCTCGAAAATATTGTACTAAGATACTAACAAAAGCTTCAAATTGATGATCATAATTATTTAGGAGGGGAGTTTCTCTGCATAGGATATGGTTACATATTTGGTTGACAAGGCTTCCTTTGCCCCGCATTACAGAAGCGTCATTCAAGGACGTGTTTGTCCACTATGACGTCATCAACCGTCGAAATTCCTGCATCGTGCAGCTGCAGTCGAAGTGTCTCAAACATCTCCTTCATCGAAGAGGTTTGTCCACTTTCCTCATCCAACTCAGAGTACAGGAAACTTAGTTCGAGTTCCTTGTCCTCCACTTCCTTCTTGCAAGATTCCACCGTCTGAGATAGTTCCCTGTTCAAAATTTCTTGTTCCCAAAGACGGTCCACAATGAAGAAAAATTCATCCGCAATTTTTTGCGAAGTCCAACTACTGCACGTGTACTTAATCCGCGTGTCGCATCGACCGGTGGAGCATACGTAGAATAGGCGTCAACATGGATGTTGCGAGCCCTCCTCGTATCTGAGAATCATCGGATAGCCACATCTGCACTTATCCGCTGCCGGTTCCATTTCTTTGCGCCTATAATTAGAGAAGAAGATCAAATTGAGAGGCACACTTATAACTAAAAAAATATTCGATACATTTAACTGATTGGAATGAGAAGATAGTTATCGGAGATATTCAAGTAAAAAAGTATAAATTGGTACACATCTTTCCTATAAACCAATACACGACCCAATGTACTATGATTGCGTCATCCGTCTATTATTCCACATTGCGGTAGCAATTCTATCTCGCAACAGTTGTCCACGCCTGATGTCGTCACGCAGTATGCCGACAACCCGATGATGCTCCTCATTCGGCTCCTGAGGCAATACCTCCTCCTCGTCATCATCGGATGCTGAATCTCCCACATTCAACTGTATGAAGTTGTGTATAATGCACGTTGCCCTAACGACATCTCTTTGTATGTTGAAAGGATATGCAGGCATATCACGTAGGCAACGGAATCTTTTCTTCCAAACACCGAACGTACGCTCCACAACATTGCGGAGACACGCATGGCGATGGTTGTATAGGTCCTTGTGGTTTTCGTACAAACACCTGCGAGCCCTCCATGCAGGAAGATGATAAAGGGAACCTCTATATGGAGCTAGGAATGTGTCGGTGTTTGTGTAACCACAGTCGACCAAATACTTGCAGCCTTCTGGGACGACGAAGGAACCGCTCTCCACAGCATTTCGAAGTACCGTCATATCTGCATAAGAACCCTCCCAGCCGGTGACGACATACGTAAAACAAAGGTTGAAGTCAACAACGGCCATAACATTCTGAGCCGTGAATAACTTCCTGCATCGATATGCTCCTTGTTCCTCTGGAGCGACCTGTGCTGGAATGTACGTCCCATCAATGGCACCTATAACACCCTGTGGATACAAGGTCATTTAGGTTACGTACATCGACCGCAAATATAGAAGCAACGTATGTAGGTATTTACTTAAAAGTATGGATAGTAGCGTGGGTTCGATGTGATTATCTCAGGCGTCACAGGGGGTGCCAGTCTTATATACTCTCCTTCCAAGGTTAGTATCTTCGAAAGAATATTTTTTATATGCCTCGATATCATCTCAACGCTGTGTTGGAAGGCCTCCTGAATTACTCTATTTGAGTGTGCATTAGCGAATGCATACAAGAAGATGCAGACCTGCTCATCGACATCCATGTGTCTCGTCGGTGATAATCCATGGTCTGTAAGGACCCGAGCGAATCGTCTGAGCATATTTGGCTTCATGCGGAAATTTTGATAAGCACGATCATCATGACCAGCTAGCATCTCCCTTATCCACTGTCCCCCGGTGAGTGACCTCGTATGCAATGGCCAGGGGATTTGTCTTCCGTTCGCTTCCCACTCCTCTATCGTGATAGCTCCAACTATCCCAACACACGCTACTAGGATTGTGTCTCCAACATCCGTAAAACGATTGTAGGACCGAGTACACATGCCTATGGAAGTACTAATAGGAATCAATGGGCAAGCAGAGGCAAAAAATGAAGAGTACTATGAACTTGGAAAGATAAATTTAAATTTCTCTGAATGATTGAGTTCGTTGGTAGATAAATCAACAAGGAAAGTATCATACGCCAATATAACACGTCAATAAGGACGGATTTATTACTCATCCCTGCAAATGAAGCAAATGACCTGCAAATAGAAATGACCTGCATGCGAAGCAAATGAACTGCAATATAAATAGTTTTCACGTGCACTTGACCCGGGATATTATTCATCCCTGTATATGAACCAAATGACCTGCAAATAGAAATGTCCTGCATATGCAGCAAATGAGCTGCACTATAAATTTTGTAGACCTGCAATTGGCATGTGTGATGCAAATGACATGTCAATAAGGACAGATATATAGCAGTATAAATTGTTTGCAATTGACCTGCAATGCCAATTGTTTGCAATTGACGTGGGATATTACTCATTGTTGAACCCGAAAATCGGTGATCTTAAGTTCCACACAAGGCGGGAACTCAGTCGCTGAATCGACCACGCGAAATTCGAATTAAAACAACAATTAACCCACGACAAATAAATCAAGCAATGAAAGTAAATGTGCGGAGTTAAAATTTATTATAACTCTACAACAAGATGTGTATAGGTGCAAGTATTGTAGAGGTCGAACACAGGGAGCAAATAGGTTAGGTCGGGGCACTAAGGCATAAAATATGTGAATGATCAAATTGTCTACTATGCTATTATTTTGTGGGTTTTTAATTATTATTTTTTTAATTTTTAATTTTATATTTTTTTGTATTTTGATTTTAAATTTACTGATTTTGTATTTTCTTTTTATATTTTATATATTTTTTTATTTTCTTTTTCAATTTTGGAAAATAAAGACAATGTAATAAAAGAGAGAAAGAGGTATTTATAAAAATAGATAAAAATATTCAAAAATAAGCAAATAAAGTCTTTTTGGTCTTTTTATACTTTTTTACTGTTTTTGTGATTTTTGGGTAATTTTTAGAATTTTTTGGTATTTTTGATTAGCAAAATAAAGCAAACAGTGAATAAAATGCAAGGCTGAAACTTAAAATGGAGAAATAAAATAGAAAACAGTAATAAAAATTCTCCAAATTAATTTTCAATGAAAGATAATGAAATAAGGAAAATTTAGGCACAAAGTTTGTATTTTTAGGGATTTTGTAGAATTTTTAATATTTTTATAAAGGTTTTTAGGGTTTTGTAATTTTTAAGAGTTTGGCTTTGTATTTTTTAATGATTTTTGGACTGAAGTTAAAACAAACTAAAAGACACAACATATATTTTTTTTGGATTTTTCTGGAGGGTTTTTAATTTTTTAGGTATTTTATAAGCTAGACAGTGCACAAAATGACTATTTTTGAATTTTTATAAATATAAAAATGCAATAATTATGGAAATAAAAATATGATGATAAACCACTATGTAACAGAGATCTACACTGATTTTTGGGGATTTTTTTGTGTTTTTATAGAGGCATGCATAAAATGCTAAAAGCGTAAAGAAAATGCATGCTTGCAGGGGCACGGATGCAATAATCAAAAAGACTGAGGGCTCTTTTACAAAATTCCACAAGTTTTTATACCACAGACCAATGTTTTAGCATTAAAAGCACACAAGCAAAAAGCCAGGAAGGGTAGCCTACAAAAACGCCAAGGCTCACGTGCGAAGCACGTGAGCTGGCGGGGACCTACTCGCAATAAATAAAAGTGCAGGGGTCTGAATAAAGTTATTACAAAAGTTTTAAACATGCAGATGAAAGATTTAATATTATAACGCAAATGCAAAAATGCGGGGGTGATGTCTGCAAAATACCCCAGCTGCTGCGGGCGTCGACGGTTCAGATCAGCCACTTAACACGTGTCAACACAACGTTGCGCGATACCTCTTCGCGTCCCAACGGCCTGGATTAGATCGGGAAGGACGATCAGACGGCCGGGCGCACGCACGATCTGATGGTTCCTGTACGAACTGGGCGCGGGCCAAGATCCGACGGCACACGGCGAAGGTGGAAGAACAACTGAAGAAACTCGCGTGGGCGAGTTTAAATCAGAATCCCAGGGCTCTTCCGCCCTCCGACCACTGTCCAGAACGCACCAGGAAGCTCCTGGAGCAAGGGTCTACCTTCCGGCGGCGCCAAAATGGCCGGGAGGGCACGGATGCGCCGCCGCAAGGTTTGGAATGGCGCAGCTCCAGGTGCTCCTTTCTTTGGGCAAAACCGGGCTCCAGACAGAGCCCCTCGTCCCCTGGGACCTGCAAAGAAAAAAAAAACAAAATCGACAGTAGCGGGATCTCAGGGTGAACGATGGGTGAATGGTGGTGTATGGTGTGAAAAAGACGCCGGAGCTCAAGAGCTCCGGCGAGGCGTTTGATGGTGAGATCAAAGCCAATAGTTGATTTAATGCGAAGCTAATTACAGGAAAACAAAGCTAAGGGCTACAGCTACATATTACGTAAGAAAAATCAGGGAGAAACGACCTCGAGGGCTGAGAAGAGCCCAAGGTTGGACCTCAACGGCCACGGGTGGCCGGAGGTGAGGGAAGCACCTCCTTGGTCGACTAGCACCGCCCCTGAGGAGTTGGAGGATCTCCTGTCACAAGACCTGATCCAGAACTCGCAATCAAAGAGTGGGAAGAAGGTCAAAGAGGGTTCAAAAGGCAATGGAGGGAAAGAGGGGGTTTTTGAAAGAACGGCTCTAGAGCGAACTTCGAGGGCCGATCACGGGCGAAGGGAGAAGATCTTGGAGAGTCCAAGTGGTCGGCGCGAATCCTGGATGTACAGGGTACAACTTTCATGAAGGAAGCGTCTTCAAAGGGTGAGAGATGCGCCCTCGAAAAATGGGCGAAAGAGGGGCATGGGCGCTCTGTCGCAGCTACAGGAGTAGGGCCAGGGAGTTGACCCGAGGTCAACTCTTCTGGCCCCCTGGTTGGTCCACGTGGACCAACCAGGAAAAACTCCTGAAAAAAAGATTAAAAAATGATTTAAAAATAATAAATGACTTTATTTATTTTAGGTTATAAAATAAAAAATGCTTATTATTTTATATAGTATTTTTTCCGATTTTTAATTATTTTTATGAAATATATTTTTACAAGTTTGCACTTATACCCCTATAGGTATCTATATCTATATCTTTTAGTATTTTATTTTTATTTAGGTATTTTTAATGTTATTATTTTTATTTATGATTTTATAAAATTATAAAATATTTTTATCTACACAAATATATTTTTATTTTATTTTTATGAAATATTTTGTATATTAAATAAAATACAAATATGTTTTGTATAGGTATATGTACAGGTAATGTATCTATGTATTTTATTTTTAAGTATTTTATTTTTGTTTTTATTTAGGTTTTTATTCTTATTTTAATGTACATTATTGTTATAAGTATTATTTACAACATTATAAAAATATAAAATTATAAAAATAATAAATAAATAATAAATTGAATATTTTATCCGGTACACTGTACAATGAGGGTCCAAAAGTCAACTTTCAAACCGTAGCTCCGCCAAATGCGAAACCACTGCCATTAATTAGCTTATTTTCTTATATATACAATTAAAGGTGAGTATGTTGCATTTGGAGTTTTTATTTGTGAGATACGGGTCTGGGAAGTTGGGATTCTGGATTTTTATTCAGACCATAACTTTTTATCTGTACATTATTTTTCTGTGAAATCAATTTTGTATTTTTCTATATAAAATTATCTACAACTTTCATGTACAAAGTTTCTTTATTTGATGTATAAAAAAGTGGAACCAAAAATAGGTCCCAAAATGAATAAAGAATGAATAGAATATATAGATATTTTATCTATATTTTTGCCCTTATCTCCCCCTACTTTATTCCTTGTCGACCTATTCATCAAGATGCCTAGGTCTCGGGGGTTTTGGGTCATAAAATATTTACAATATTTTATTCTTTTTCTTTTCTTTATTTATTCTATAATTTTGGCCTTAATTGCAGTATTTTATACACTATCTGAGTGCACATAAATGAATGCTAAGATGCTTGATTTAAGGCTATTTACAGGCATTTGCTAGGGTTTTTGGTGCCAAAATGATAGAATAAAGATGATGAAATGTGGATTCATCATCCCCCTATACTTTACCTTTGCTAGTTTCTAGCAAACACTTATGCAATAAGTGCAAAAAGAAAAGAAAGAAAAGGAAAAGAAGAACTTGGATTTTATTTGATTATTAAACTTGTCTTCACAAAATCAAAGTTTGGAGCTTAAGTCGGTCCTTTGGAAATTTAGTGCGGGCGGAACCTTATTGAGAACCGTGTCTGAAATCCAACAGCCCTTGAGAATCCAAAAACTCTGTCCAAGTCTCCTCAATAGCCAGGTCAAAAATATCTCAATTCATACGCAAACTCTTACGACTATGATTCTGACTTGTACAGTGTAAGTGATGGTGGCTCCTCCCAACTAGAATGACAAAGAAACTGACTTCTCCAGTACGACAACCCAATGATTCCCCAATCCAATGACTCCATCCTCGAGGAGCGGGGTATTCCCTTCTAAGTTCAAGTGGCAACCAGCTCAAGAGGAGGGGGTGAAGAGAAGAATGGACGGTATCCAGTGTAGCTACCTATCCTGGGATGCAAGATCAGTGTAGTCAAGTCATCCTGCTGTAGGCTCACATGATATGACTTTGGAACTCAAGCTTGCTTATTGACTTTGTACATACTTGCAGGCTTTTTATTTTTGTACATGCCTGAACCTTCTTTTTTTTTTTTGAATACTATATACAGCAGCATTTACATAAGGAGTTTTTCCTCTTGAGCCAGTAGACTATCCCTCTTTTAAAGCTTTATCGCAACCCACAGCCTCCTGTCTTTAGACTTCCTAATCACTGGACGGGTTGGGGTGCACTTCCCTCCCTAGAGGAGGACAAGTGTTTCCACTTGTGTGCGTCTCATACCGGCAAATCCAATCCCCTCACCACTCCAACTGAGTTGAGCCATGTGAAAGGTGCAGGTGTCCAAGTTAGGTCATTATCAACAAGAATCGTGCGTGTGCTTCGAAATACTCTACTTAGGCAGTCAAGAATCCATTGAACCAAGTCTCGTGATCCTCAAAGAATTAAGTCAACTAGACCTGAAGTACCTCAAACCCAATTCCTATAAGGTTCCTGTTATTAGGTAGATTTTAAGGTCCAATCAAGCTCCAATCTCCGGATTTTACTTAGACTTGTTCAACTATCAAACTCAATCTGAAAAATGCGAATGCCATGCAAATGCCATGCAGAAAATATTTTTGGGATGCAATTTTCAAGGATTTTGATCTTTTTATGGATTTTTGAAAAGATGATGATGATGCATAGGCATTTTTTTGTCTTTTTCAAAAAGATTTTTCAAATGTTTTTGGATTTTAATTTTGCAAATGTTTTTGGGCTTTTTGAAAACAAAAACATTTTGGCTGAAAAATAGGTTAAAATATGTACACGAGAGTGCTTCTTATACTTACAAGAAGTGGTTTTTAATAATTTACAAGGGTAAGTGATCAATTTTATACATATGTATATAGTGACTTTTGGTGTGATGTCCGTATTCCTCAAACTTATTTGACACAAGCTTTTCACACAATTTTTGAAAACTATAGTCCAAAATAATTTTTTACAAGCATTTTACAAACAAGTACACACATTTGAAAATCATTTTGCAAAGGCTTTCAAACAATATATATAGATTTTTCAAAACATTTTTGCAACCATTTTTCAAACCATTTGCAAATCATTTTTCAAACATTTTATTTCACACAAAGAAAATAAGTTTTACAAACCACACATTTTACACAGGTTGAAAACATGTAACAAAATATTTCAAAATAGTTTTCAATAGATGTTCACAAAGATTTTCAAACTATTTTTCAAACATTTTGCAAAAAACATTTTCACCTGATTTATTAATCAGTAAATACAAAAAGAAATTTGAGGAATAACCACATCTTTTTATTAAGGACTTTTAATGAATTTTAAAGGATTATTAGCCATATTATTAAGAAAATACGAAAGTACGAGTTATGGCTAAAGTATATACGTAGTATATACGACCCCCCTTTACTTAGCTTGAGCTATGTCCTCATAGATCGAAGAGAAAAGAGAAGACATAACTCGTACTAAGTATAGACAAGTCTAAAGAATAAATGAATGAATGAATGAGAAGTTGACCGTCCCCCCTATACTTAGGATCAAATAATCCTAAGTATAGCAGACTGGACACAAAGCAGGGAGGGTCAAGGGTGGGAATGAACAGATCGTACTCAGATTGTCTCCCCCTATACTTAGGGTAAGATATCCCTAAGTATAGACAAGAAGAGGAGACAATGGAGAGGATCAAAGAATAGAACAACTCGGGGTGCACACCCCCCTATACTTAGGACAAAGTACGTCCTAAGTATGGAAAACTGTCTACAAGGGCGGCACCTTTTTGATAGATAAAGAAGATAGAAGAGGAAAAGAAGAAAAGAAGAAAAGAAGAAAAAGAGATGAAGATAGAAGAAGAGATTGTGAGGATGTACGCATCGCTCCCCCTATACTTAGAGTGAAATAAGCCCTAAGTATAGGCAACGACAGGAGTGATGACACGGAACGATGAAAGAACACTCGGCTCGTCCACCCCCCTATACTTAGGACAAAGTACGTCCTAAGTAAGGAAAACACGAGAATGGGTGGATGAGCAAAACGGGAGAAGGATCGAGAGAAATAAATGAATATACAACAGAGGATGTACAGAGGGTCAAGAAGGTTGAAAGCGAACCTTCTTGCGGGACCGCGGAGGAATAGATCTAGTGTGGTGCAGGTCGACATCGGGGTCCACAGTGGACGGAAGCCGATCAGGGTCGACAGAGTGAAGGTCCTCAGGGGCCCTAGGGTGTGAAGGCACAGACGGATCAGTGAAAGAAGTGTGACTAGGTCCGGCCTTGGGAGTCTCGCTGATATCAAAGTGGAATGGGACGAACTCATCAGCATTGGAAGTAGTGTACTCGGAGTCGTCCTGCGAGGAGTCATCCAGGTCAAAACCAAAAGGCACGAACTCATCGGTGGAAGTAGTCGAACTCTGTTCGTGCTCTATAATCTCAACCGGATCATCTTTCTCATCAAAAGGCCCGAATCTCCGAAGAAAAGCAACTAAATCAAATTCGGCCTTTGTCTCATCAGTGTCTATGTGGACAGGAGCGGACCCATCAGTGGAAGTAGTCAGAGCATGTCCGTCCATTATAGTCTCTAAATCTGCCCTCCGCTCAATGGTATCGATCGTGTAAATCCCGCGGATGTCATCAACACATCGCCAATCACAGGAAGCGGAAACACCAAGGTCTATGCTTTCCGAGCTTTCCTCCTTGGAGAGGAATTCTCGGGTCTCATCATTGGTCATGAAGAAGGTCTCTCTGATATCCTTATATAGATCATAGTCCTCGGGGTCAGCCAAGATAGGTGAAGTCATATCAGGTGCAGGTCTCTGGTCGGCAGTAGGTGCGGTGATCAACGCTTCGCTCTCGTCAGCAGGACGGAAGCGAATCTCTCCTGATCCGTAATCAATAACGACCCTCGCAGAGGCGAGGAACGGTCGTCCCAGGATGATTGGAGAGTGCTCCCCAGTGGAGGTCTCCATGGGCAATACGACAAAATCAACTTTGTGGCTCGTGCCCTGAATCGAAATGACGGCGTTTTCAAGGATACCCTTCGGCCTCTTGATAGATCCATCAGCAAACTGAACGATCATCCTGGTTTTCTTGAGAGGCCCTAAGTGAAGAGACTGTACTAGCGAGAAGGGTATTATGCTAATCGAAGCACCGCCGTCTAGGAGAGTACGATCACAGGTATAGTCAGAGATGGTGCAAGTGATGAAAGGAGTAGCTGTGTTCTTCTTCTTGGGAATGGGACGGTGTGTGATGGCGAGGGCAGTGGCCATGGTCAGAATGTGACGCTCAGATCTGCTCCTCCGCTTTCTCTTCTTGGGAAGAGGGGCAGATGAATCAGTCATGGCCTGCTGAAGTGGGGCACGGATAATCTCATGAATAGTAGCCACCACTTCGGGTTCAGATAACATTTTTTTGAATTTTTGGACTTCCGCCATACAAGGGAGGAAGTCGGAATCAGCGTATACACGAGGCATGCCACGAGCAGTCTGTACAGCGGCATCCTCGGGGTCAAAGGTGGGACCGGGTGTGAAAGGCTGTGTGGTCAAAGGATCTGGCAAGTGGTACCTCTCCTCACAGTCTGGCTCGATCATGTGTCTCCCGAACTCTTTTTGTATTTTCAAATTTTTCTCATTTTTTTGTAATTTTGGTGATTGCAAGCTCTCATGGAAATCCTCGAGTGAACCCATATCATCAAATGGTGGAACATCATGGTCGCTCTTATTGGTACTAGTGAGGTGGTCAATCCTCTGTCTCATATGATCCATCATTTGGGTCAAGTGCTCAAGGGTGGACTCCATGAAAGGTGACTCCAACAACTCGGCCTCGGGTGGATGTGAAGGTGGAGAATACGGAAGTGGAGGTGGGTGTGGATAGAAATCCGAGGTCTGATACTGTGGCTGAGGCGGATATGTACAAAAGTCAGGAGCAAAGTCCTCCTGGAAAAAAGGAGGTGGACCGGCTGGAGGGAACGAAAGATCCGCAAAATCCGGATAAAATACGCTCCAGTCGGCCATCTCGAAAACAAAAGGAAAATGATCGGGAGAGCACGACAGTCAAGTCAAGAGAGTGGAGAAGAAGGCGCAAATGTGCGGGGATGATCTAGGACACAGAAAACAATCACAAACAAAAATGAAAATAAGACAACCCTCAATTCACCTACTCGACTCGGTAGAGACCGTAAAATGCGGTTTTTTAATCTTGTCTGTTTTAGAGTTAGGAGAGAAGTCCAAAATTTGCACACAAACTTAGGGGGCTGAGTGGGATTTGGGCACTAATCCTTAGCGTGTGCGCGAGCAATGTAAAACGAAGACAATGAGGGGATTACTCGCCCCAATACAAGATTTTCTTTTTGATCGGTTTTAGGGTCAAGTAAAGTTAACAGTCCCAATTTTATTGGTTGTCACTTTTTTTTTGGATTTTTAGTAAAAATATACGTTCCTATCGGGGAATCAATTCCTTTAAGCTCCTAGGTGATCAAAATCAGAGGTAGAGGAGCAGGAAAGCAATGCAAGCGGCAAAAACGATGATGAATGCTAAAGCGTAAATGCTCACCTTGCCTCCATCACTCTACATGCAAGGATGCTCAGCAGAATTGAAACCTATCTATATGCAAATGCAAGCCGATGAAATCGCCCTAGGTTCAGAAATTGCTATTAGCGGGAAGAACCACAAGCCGACCACCAATCCTCAACCCTAGAGTCTGGTCTAGGCTCACCCCTCCTCTGCTCAACACACTTGAGTTTAGGAGAAAGCGCTTTGCGGGGAGAGCTCGCGGCGCGGCGGATCGAAGATGATGAATCAACTGTTTAAATTTGACTAAGTCCAAACGAGACTATAGGTGCATGCAAAGGTATTAGGTGTTTGGCCTTAATCTATCGCAAGCAATCCTAAAAACTAAGGGCTCAATCACACAAAAGAAATGAAAAATAAAACCGGAAAACAAAATAAAAAATGCGAAGAAAAGCCGACAAAACCGCGGTGAGCCCCCAAGTGAACAATCACTTGGAAGTTAGGCTCGAATGTCCAAGTGTTCGGGGTACCTGTGTTATTACAAATATAGTGGTCTCTCTCTCACAAAAATTACAAAAATATAAATGCAATAAAATAAAAGCTCAGAAGTTGTCTTCAAAATTCCCTCCAAGTCCGCCTTGGTGCGAAGCCGAAGCTGCCTCACGTGGTTGCACGAGTGCTCCTAGAAAGGAGTGCCTCCCTCGATCCGCGTACCTCACACAAAGTCAAACAAGAGGGTGGTTAGACAATTCAAATGATATATCAAAATAAAAGAGCAAAACTAAGCAAAAATAAAAACCGCGAAATAGACAATCAAATCACAATCACAAACAAGGCCCGAACTACGCGCTGTTGCTCCCCGGCAACGGCTCCATTTGTTGAACCCGAAAATCGGTGATCTTAAGTTCCACACAAGGCGGGAACTCAGTCGCTGAATCGACCACGCGAAATTCGGATTAAAACAACAATTAACCCACGACAAATAAATCAAGCAATGAAAGTAAATGTGCGGAGTTAAAATTTATTATAACTCTACAACAAGATGTGTATAGGTGCAAGTATTGTAGAGGTCGAACACAGGGAGCAAATAGGTTAGGTCGGGGCACAAAGGCACAAAATGTGTGAATGATCAAATTGTCTACTATGCTATTTTTTGTGGGTTTTTAATTATTATTTTTTTAATTTTTAATTTTATATTTTTTTGTATTTTGATTTTAAATTTACTGATTTTGTATTTTCTTTTTATATTTTATATATTTTTTTATTTTCTTTTTCAATTTTGGAAAATAAAGACAATGTAATAAAAGAGAGAAAGCGGTATTTATAAAAATAGATAAAAATATTCAAAAATAAGCAAATAAAGTCTTTTTGGTCTTTTTATACTTTTTTACTGTTTTTGTGATTTTTGGGTAATTTTTAGAATGTTTTTGGTATTTTTGATTAGCAAAATAAAGCAAACAGTGAATAAAATGCAAGGCTGAAACTTAAAATGGAGAAATAAAATAGAAAACAGTAATAAAAATTCTCGAAGTTAATTTTCAATGAAAGATAATGAAATAAGGAAAATTTAGGCACAAAGTTTGTATTTTTAGGGATTTTGTAGAATTTTTAATATTTTTATAAATGTTTTTAGGGTTTTGTAATTTTTAAGAGTTTGGCTTGGTATTTTTTAATGATTTTTGGATTGAAGTTAAAACAAACTAAAAGACACAAAATATATTTTTTTGGGATTTTTCTGGAGGGATTTTATATTTTTTAGGTATTTTATAAGCTAGACAGTGCACAAAATGACTATTTTTTGAATTTTTATAAATATAAAAATGCAATAATTATGGAAAATAAAAATATGATGATAAACCACTATGTAACAGAGATCTACACTGATTTTTGGGGATTTTTTTGTGTTTTTATAGAGGCATGCATAAAATGCTAAAAGCGTAAAGAAAATGCATGCTTGCAGGGGCACGGATGCAATAATCAAAAAGACTGAGGGCTCTTTTACAAAATTCCACAAGTTTTTATACCACAGACCAATGTTTTAGCATTAAAAGCACACAAACAAAAAGCCAGGAGGGGTAGCCTACAAAAACGCCAAGGCTCACGTGTGAAGCACGTGAGCTGGCGGGGACCTACTCGCAATAAATAAAAGTGCAGGGGTCTGAATAAAGTTATTACAAAAGTTTTAAACATGCAGATGAAAGATTTAATATTATAACGCAAATGCAAAAATGCGGGGGTGATGTCTGCAAAATACCCCAGCTGCTGCGGGCATCGACGGTTCAGATCAGCCACTTAACACGTGTCAACACAACGTTGCGCGATACCTCTTCTCGTCCCAACGGCCTGGATTAGATCGGGAAGGACGATCAGACGGCTGGGCGCACGCACGATCTGATGGTTCCTGTACGAACTGGGCGCGGGCCAAGATCCAACGGCACACGGCGAAGGTGGAAGAACAACTGAAGAAACTCGCGTGGGCGAGTTTAAATCAGAATCCCAGGGCTCTTCCGCCCTCCGACCACTGTCCAGAACGCACCAGGAAGCTCCTGGAGCAAGGGTCTACCTTCCGGCGGCGCCAAAATGGCCGGGAGGGCACGGATGCGCCGCCGCAAGGTTTGGAATGGCGCAGCTCCAGGTGCTCCTTTCTTTGGGCAAAACCGGGCTCCAGACAGAGCCCCTCGTCCCCTGGGACCTGCAAAGAAAAAAAAACAAAATCGACAGTAGCGGGATCTCAGGGTGAACGATGGGTGAATGGTGGTGTATGGTGTGAAAAAGACGCCGGAGCTCAAGAGCTCCGGCGAGGCGTTTGATGGTGAGATCGAAGCCAATAGTTGATTTAATGCGAAGCTAATTACAGGAAAACAAAGCTAAGGGCTACAGCTACATATTACGTAAGAAAAATCAGAGAGAAACGACCTCGAGGGCTGAGAAGAGCCCAAGGTTGGACCTCAACGGCCACGGGTGGCCGGAGGTGAGGGAAGCACCTCCTTGGTCGACTAGCACCGCCCCTGAGGAGTTGGAGGATCTCCTGTCACAAGACCCGATCCAGAACTCGCAATCAAAGAGTGGGAAGAAGGTCAAAGAGGGTTCAAAAGGTAATGGAGGGAAAGAGGGGTTTTTTGAAAGAACGGCTCTGGAGCGAACTTCGAGGGCCGATCATGGGCGAAGGGAGAAGATCTTGGAGAGTCCAAGTGGTCGGCGCGAATCCTGGATGTACAGGGTACAACTTTCATGAAGGAAGCGTCTTCAAAGGGTGAGAGACGCGCCCTCGAAAAATGGGCGAAAGAGGGGCATGGGCGCTCTGTCGCAGCTACAGGAGTAGGGCCAGGGAGTTGACCCGAGGTCAACTCTTCTGGCCCCCTGGTTGGTCCACGTGGACCAACCAGGAAAAACTCCTGAAAAAAAAGACTAAAAAATGATTTAAAAATAATAAATGACTTTATTTATTTTAGGTTATAAAAAAAAATGCTTATTATTTTATATAGTATTTTATTCCGATTTTTAATTATTTTTATGAAATATATTTTTACAAGTTTGCACTTATACCCCTATAGGTATCTATATTTATATCTTTTAGTATTTTATTTTTATTTAGGTATTTTTAATGTTATTATTTTTATTTATGATTTTATAAAATTATAAAAAAATTTTATCTACACAAATATATTTTTATTTTATTTTTATGAAATGTTTTGTATATTAAATAAAATACATATATGTTTTGTATAGGTATATGTACAGGTAATGTATCTATGTATTTTATTTTTAAGTATTTTATTTTTGTTTTTATTTAGGTTTTTATTCTTATTTTAATGTACATTATTGTTATAAGTATTATTTACAACATTATAAAAATATAAAATTATAAAAATAATAAATAAATAATAAATTGAATATTTTATCCGGTACACTGTACAATGAGGGTCCAAAAGTCAACTTTCAAACCGTAGCTCCGCCAAATGCGAAACCACTGCCATTAATTAGCTTATTTTCTTCTATATACAATTAAAGGTGAGTATGTTGCATTTGGGGTTTTTATTTGTGAGATACGGGTCTAGGAAGTTGGGATTCTGGATTTTTATTCAGACCATAACTTTTTATCTGTACATTATTTTTCTGTGAAATTAATTTTGTATTTTTCTATATAAAATTATCTACAACTTTCATGTACAAAGTTTCTTTATTTGATGTATAAAAAAGTGGAACCAAAAATAGGTCCCAAAATGAATAAATAATGAATAGAATATATAGGTATTTTATCTATATTTTTGCCCTTATCTCCCCCTACTTTATTCCTTGTCGACCTATTCATCAAGATGCCTAGGTCTCGGGGGTTTTGGGTCATAAAATATTTACAATATTTTATTCTTTTTCTTTTCTTTATTTATTCTATAATTTTGGCCTTAATTGCAGTATTTTATACACTATCTGAGTGCACATAAATGAATGCTAAGATACTTGATTTAAGGCTATTTACAGGCATTTGCTAGGGTTTTTGGTGCCAAAATGATAGAATAAAGATGATGAAATGTGGATTCATCACTCATCCCTGTACATGACCTGTTAATAAGGACAGATATATGAGGCAGTTCTCATAACCTGCCAATGACCTGCAATAGAGATGGTTAGTTGTACTATTAACCTGCACTAGAAAAGTTAATCACCCAAAGTTCTAAATTACGATTGCCGAAGCAAGAATGTTGTAGGAGTTCCTACGACTACTTATAAATGTCAAAGTGCAAAAAAAGTTCTTAGACACTTCAAATGAAATTGCAGTTATTCTGGGTCATCAACGTGACAGAATCCTGTCGATCCAGGATTTCAGCTTCTCAGGATCAGCGCGGGCGATCATGTACACATTCCTTCCCACAGGCGTTGCCAACTTATCCACTATTTTGTCTATTTGATCGACATCAAGATTCGGACGCATGACACCTATTTCCGTGCATGCAGCAAGAGCTGCATCTTCTGGACCGTTCTTGCTCGTAGTAATCTTCTCTGACAATGAAGATTGGATGTTGTGAAGAACCTCCTGCCCAGCTCCAGTCCGCGACGCTCCGCTCTTTGATTCTTCCTATTGTCGCATCCACCGCACGAGTTTCTCTTTCGGGACGGAGTTGGGGTCACATCCTCGCTAGCTTCGAAGTCATCCCCGGGTTCTGGCATACATTCGTCGAGGTTCTCGTCGAAATTTAACTCTCTCTGGCTTGGAGGTGAAAACGACGTCGACGTGCCAAAGCCTGGGATTTCCCTTGGCGGTCTAGAGGAGATTGTGTGCACGCCTGTTGCAATGTCCTTACTTAGAAATCGTTGAATGTCTCCGAAGTAAAGGAAAGGCTTGTTGAGATATTTCCAATATTTATCAGCCAACTATTAATGTCAAAACTGGTATGAGACATGAAGGGAAGGTACGTTGAGGTTACGATATAATTGGGTTAAATGAAGGTTACCTCAAACCAAGCAGAGTCCGATGGAGCAATCGGTCTGTTGTAGATGCCGTCCCAGCCCCAACCTGACTTGTTGCGAAGGTATAGGTAAGTTGTGTAGTCCTTCTTCAAATTTTTCTACCTATACAACAATTATGCCTTCGTGGTGGAGACAGCTAACGTGGTTGAACCTTGTCAGAATCATCTGCCACCCATGTACTGTGAATGTGCTTCCGGTCCAGGAAGATTCATGTTCTAGCATCGCATCAATAAATATCCAGTCTAACCCTGGATTCTAGTGCGCATTTTCGCCGATGACCCTCTCCGTGCGTTCTCTTGTTTTGGATGGAATTCTCTCCCCATGTGGGAGTCTCGTAGACATAACGCTTAAATTATGTTCACAACATCATCAATCACTGGCAAACGTATAAGCTAACAGAATACAAGCCACTATGACCATAGAATGAGATATTCTATTTGTGAAACCAGTCTGTAAGAAAACAAAACCACAACCCCAAATAGAAGTGTAATGCACAGGTCCATGTCGAGAATATTAAAGACACTAATAATTTGAGAACATATAACTACATCGATAATTGATCAGAGAAAGGTAAATATTTGTCTTGACGTTGGAGGCAAATGGACCAAATATCTGTATATTCGTGCAAACTGCAAACAATGATGCAAGTTTCCAATTTTAACTCCATCATATGGAACCAAGTTTACATTCTACTGCCACTATAGTATGATGTGGGCACATGTTCTCGAGAGATAACATGCTCACGGTCGTAGTTGTAAAGGGTAAAGACAACACGTTAAATTTTTTATGTCTTAGTCAACACCAGTTGTTTTGTGGAAGGTCACTTGTATACTGCATGCATTGCACAAAACTTTATCTTTATCTTGCTTCAGACCTTCTATGCCATGTGTAGCTTGCCTTTCCACTCTTCCTACAATCGGAGTAGATGCACTATGTTGTACACCGTTACCCCAATAGCTTGGTGAACTATAATTAGTTATTGTAAAAAATATCTACTGTTCTCGATTTGTTCTGGTTGTTTTAGACCTGCAATTTCGCTTAGCTGAGATCTTTCCTCATTCCCATGGGCAGTATTTAACTCTACTGCAAACAAGCCTTACTAGTGGATTTGAACCCTGCTAATTCGGTGGTTAAATCCTAATTAGATATGTCCCAGATGCTTCTACTTTTTCGCCAAGGTATGCTAACATATTCCAGTACAGTCATATAAGTATGCTCACATATTCTAATAATTGTACATCTGATCTAACAAATGTAACTAGCCACGCTATATTGTCATAGTCTAATACATTCATATAAGTAATTTAAAATACAGAGAAGAAAGAAGAACGAAGCTTAAAAAATACAATGGTTTGCACAGATCTACAACTACATCGTATCCCCACCACATCGGGTATGCATCTTTAGACGGTGGGAGAAAATTACTGCAAGACTTACAAAAGGCATAAGGATTATAGGAGTAGATCCTTCCTGACTTAAAAGACATCAGGCCACACTCTGATGAAAATGGGAAAGAGGTAGCTCGTCCGAAAAGGAAAATAGAGAAATAGGGGGGTTGGGAAGATGTACCTGCCAAGGAGATGTGTGAGGATTCTCACAATCGGCTGCAACTCCTCCACCCCAAATGGAACTCCAGCATATGCCAAAGCCCATACGATTATTGAACCAATTTTATAGTGGCACAGCTCCTCCGCCCCCTGTTGCCTTGTTCTCCTCCTGCCCCTCAATGGTAGAGGGGACACTGACGGGGCTGTAGATTCACAGGAGGACGCTCCATGCTCCATCGTCATGCGGCAAACCTCTGGATGATGGGACTGATGGGTCGTTGCGAGGATGAGAGGGGAGAACGCATGCTCGCTGCATCAGGGGGAAGATGACTTTCGACTTCGTCTTGTCTACTTCAAGGCGATGCCAGACCTGCAAAAGCTGGAGAAAAGGGGTCGGGGTAGAGGAAAGGGGGAACAGGCATCGCCGATTTTGGGGGAGAAGGAAGGGGACGAGCGTGGAACTCGATAAAGTACCCGCAACGTGCCAATTGATGAGACATGTCGCCAGGCGTTGGGACCCGATTCAAACCAGCCGCGGGGGTCCTTCGCAATCCTTCAAAAGCAAACTTCACGCGGTGTGGCAGGGGGGGGGGGGTTTGGGGGTGGGTGACCCCGCCAGACCCGGGTCACACCCCTAACCAAACGCACCCCTAGGCCCTGTTCGTTTGGGGTATAAGGAGGAATGGAATAAGGGGAATAAGCCCCCAACACGCTTCCCCGTGGTACGACTATTCCTCATTATTTCATCTTAGTTCACTCTTATTCCTATCTTTATCCCATCTTACCTCTCTTTATTTCACCTTATTCTCCTTATTCTTATCCTCCAGCCGAACGGAGAATAGACCCTTATTCCCCTTATTCCCCATCCTTATTCCTGCTTATTCTCCTACCGAACGGGCCCCTAGAGTCCAAGCTCCCAGAAGTTGTTGTCAGAGAGGTATTTCCACCGCATGTAAAGGGCCCAGATGGAAGAATCCGAAATAATGAGTCTCCCCTCTAATTTGGGGAGGCATACAGTGGATCAGGCAATGTCATGCCAACCACGACCCCAAAGGAAATCGGCACAGAGCATGTCCATTCTACGAGAGGAGCAATTAGGGATAAGGGTACCTGCGACCCGGTAAAGGGTAATCCCAGGGATTACATACTTCAGCAATTGGAGGCAACTGACAAACGGGAGTGCCTTAGATTTCCAATCACTAAGCAAATCACACACCATGTCCTCAGAATCCGTGTGTCAGAATTCCTACCATAGCGGGATGCAAGGGGTAGTCCCAAGTAGGAACTCGGCAAAGACTGTCGTAGAATACCAAGCTGTAGGGTAGTAGCAAAGTCTTAGGGGCGTGCAAGGAATGAAAGATCCTGCTCTTCATAGCATTTAGCTTCAACCCCGAAATGTCATGGAAAGTAGCGAGGAGATCCCTGACGGCCAACATTGAGAGAGAGGTCCCCTTGCAGAAGAAGAGAAGGTCGTCATCATGTATTAGGTGAGACGGTACGGTGGCGCGACCTCTCCCCAAAGGCCTAAGCTGACCAGCATCCGTAGCAAGAGCCACGAGTGTGGATAAGGATTCCATCCCCAGAGAAAAAAGCATGGGTTTAGTGGATCCACCTGTCTCAGGCCACGAGATCCTCGAAACAAGCCATGGGGAGAGCCGTTGACCAGGACAAAATAGGAGGTTGATATGCAGGTTGCCATCGAGTTGATCTAGGTATTGCAGAAACCCATACCTCTTAGGCCTGCTAAATGAAGGAGTGTTCCATGGAGTCAAAGGCCTTAGAGAGGTCAATCTTCAAGTAGGCCTTGTTGTAGTTCGGTCGTCGATCAAAGCACCATAAGATCTCTTAGGCAAGCCGGATATTGTCCCCAATGGACCAGCCCTTGATAAAGGTTGTCTAGTTCGGGGAGATCAGGCTAGGGAGGACCTCCCCCAGGCGTATGGCGAGCAGTTTTGCAAAAATTTTATATGTTGGTGATGCAACATGAGATATACAAGCGCATGTGATTTAGATTGTTTATCTTTGGTCTCCCATTCAAAGCGCATGTGATTGTTCGTAGAAAATGAAATTCCTTTTTCCCTTGAATTTTCAATCGGCCACATAGTTTCCAACTTCCAAAAATTTCTTGAAGGCTTCATAGCATATTACTCGGCATATTTGGTAACTCAGTTGAGTTGGGTTGGGGTAACATTATGTGAATAGTAGTTGTTTAGATTGCAGGATGGTTGGAATAATAAAAGTGATGTGATGTCATATTGAATATGTGTTATAGTAACTTTTTTAATAATTGTAATATGTTTTTATTTAACTTTTTTGTTGAAGAGATTTTTACTCCACGGACCCTATAAACTTTGACAATTACCTCATCGACCTTTGAAACAATATATTCCCCCCCTCAACCCTCTAAACTTACCAATCCTTACCCCACAGACCATGTGGTTAACCCACATCCATTTCCCGTTAAATTTAACATGATTCAGTTAAAAAGAGGTGCATATTACCGTCTTTGTTTAGAAAATTTTCGAAAAATGACATCCATCTTCTTCCCTAACCCTCCTCCTTACATTCCATTCCCATCCACCTCCCTGCGTCATCAACAACCTCCCCCGCATCTCCCTCTTCCTCCCAGCCATTCCATGCACCGCCATTGACCTCTCCCACACTGCCCTTGACCTCAATCCTCCCTTGTGCCGCTGCCGACCTCTCCTACATCATCGCCTACATGCACCCCCTCCAAGCTGCCGCTGACCTCTCCTGCACCGCCGACCCATGCCCCCTCCAGGCTATTGCTGACCTGCACCCCCTCCCTTGTGCTGCCAGCGACCTCCCTCGCGTCGCCGACCAGCCACCTTCTCCAGGTTGCTGCCCACCTCCCTAACCTCTACCCCTCCCTGACCTACACCCCTCCTGGACCTGCACCCACCTTGACCTCCCCAACCTCCACCTCTCCCCGACCTCTACCCACCCCGACCTCCTTGACCTCCAAACCTCTGCCTCTCCCCAACCTCTATCCACCCCAACCTCCTGTACCTCCCCAACCTCTGCCCCTCACCGACCTACACCCCTCCTGGACCCGCACCCACCTCAACCTCCCCAACCTCTGCCCCTCCCTGACCTCTGCCCACCCGGACCTCGTGGACCTCCCCAACCTCTGCCTCCTCCCCAAACTCCACCACCTTCTCCAGGCCGTTCTCCCACCCTGACCTCCTGGACCTCCCCATCCTCCACCTCCTCCCCAAACTCCACGTCCTCCTCTAGGTTGTTCGTCCTCCGCTCACACTCTACATCATCTTCCTCGATGGCCACATTGTTGTCAAATCCCTAGGAGACTCCACCTTCTTCATCCCCAACATCCGACGTCGTGTACCTGGTGAAGAAGGGGGAGAGGGTGACTTTTGGAAAGAACATCGTTGTGGAATATCCACCGTTGGATGTCCATTGGTTAGATTAACTCAATACTAATCCAAGCAATTGACTCAAATAAGTTAAAACAGACTGCATGGTTTGTGGGGGTAAGACGGAGCAAGTTTATGGGGTCGAGAGGAAATACGTTGTTTCAAAATTCGATGAAGTAATTGGCAAAGTTTATAGGGTCTGTGGGGTAAAAATCCCTTGATAAACATGATTAAAAAAATATTACACCAAAAAATTGTAGGGTCCATACAAGTAATCCCAACCCATGAATGTAGTGATGAAGCTGAGGGTATGCCAAGATACCTGGGATACCCTAGTAACCAAACGAGCCCATAATGTACTCTTCGAGCTTCGGTGAAACAAGCCAACAATACCCTTGTTAATGCCCTTTAAGCATTACAACATACATATCCCATGTTGTGGCATTCTTCAATGACAATGACCTTGTCGGAATATGCACACATGCATGCATATTTTAAACAACGATAAAAAAACCTATTTATTTTAACTTGTGTTTTAGCTAGCGAAGAACACGAAGACAAAAGATCCAACATTAATCAAGTCAAAACTGCGACCACACTAATAAAATATTTCAAAAGAACTATGAGAAGCTACATCAACATAGAGATCCGACGAACAAAGTTTAAGAATTAAGTGAAGAACACAAAAGATGAAGATCACATAATTCTGAGAGTTTTCTGTAAGAAAGAGGTATTGTAAACATCATGCATATGCATATCATTCATCTTCATATCAACTCAGTTTCCAAGACCTAATTAGCTAGCTGCATATGCATATCATTCATCTTCAGATCAACTCAGTTTCCAAGACCTAATTAGCTAGCTGACTGGATTTCTAGTCAACTAATTTTCCTTCAGCTGACTAATGACTTTGGTATGTCGACTACTATCTTGCTCAATGGCACGGATTCAACACTTAATTTAGGAAACAACTTTCAACTGATTGCTCTTGATGATCAGATTAATTCGAGTTTCAATTGACTTATGAATTTCATCATTTAACTACTTTACTATTTCGAAATCATTTATTTTATTGTGTAAATTCCAACTGACACCTTTATTTTCATTAACATTTTAGTTCCAACAAACTAATTTTATTGGAAGTTACCAATCATTTTTTTGTGAAAAGATGTGTCTTTTAAAGAAAAGATAGGGAGAATTTTAATGCTTATAAAAAGGAACAGTAGAATATGATGTGGACCTTCATTCTTTTATTCTATTTATGATTTAAAATATATAGAAATTTGAACCATGTTGGATAAGCATTGAACCCTTTTATGCTAATTAAGGATCTAGATTGTATTTGCATTAGAATTACAAGGATCCTTTCATGTTAGGGTTTTTCATTAAGCACGATTATTATCTTCCCATGATACATTGTATATTTGAGAGAGATACCATATTCAATATAATTCTCTTAGGGGACGTTTGGTTCATGAATAAGCAGAAATAATGATAGAGAATAAGGAGAATAATGAGTCTCCCCTCTAATTTGGGGAGGCATACAGTGGATCAGTGATAATCTCGAAATTCGATGCGGTTATATCGACTCACAAGGCGAGTCAACAGTCGGTGTTTGACCACACAAATTCTGAAATTAATCAACAATTAACCCACACTAAGATCAATGAATTAGAACTAATGCGGAGTTAAAATTTATTTTTAACTCTACATAAAAGATGTATAGGTGCAAGTATGTAGAGAGTTCGAACACAGGGAGCAAACAGGATAGTTCAAGCAAATTGTGCTCAAGTGTGTGTGTGATGTG
The DNA here is from genome assembly GCA_037367405.1 of Ottelia alismoides. Lineage (NCBI taxonomy): Eukaryota > Viridiplantae > Streptophyta > Magnoliopsida > Alismatales > Hydrocharitaceae > Ottelia > Ottelia alismoides. The sequence goes on from JAZKJV010007670.1 coordinate 162,141, forward strand.
TCTACACTAAGCAAGCAAGCAATGAAATTTTTGTGGGTTTTTAGTTTTTAATATTTCTTTTTTTTTATTTTTAATTTTATATTTTGTATTTTGATTTTTGATTTTTTTTATTTTTATATTTTATATTTTATATTTTTTTATTTCTTTTTCAATATTGGAGAATAAAGACAATATAATAAAAGGCAAGCTAAAAGATTTATAAAATGGTGCAAAAATGACCAAAAATTCAGGAATAAAATATTTTTGATATTTTTAAGGATTTTTACTGTTTTTGTGATTTTTGGGAGTTTTTCAAGATGTTTTTGATATTTTTAAATATTGAAATAAAGCAAAACAGTGGAAATAATGCTAGCTGTGACTAAAATGCAAGTTAAAAATAGCAACCAGTAGCTCAAAATTTTCACACTTTTTTCAAATAAAAAGGACAAAATAAGGAACAAACAGAAACTTAGTTTGTGATTTTTGAATTTTTCTACTATTTTATATATTTTTTTGAAGTTTTTGAGTGTTCTTGAATTTTTAGTGTTTTTCTTTTGAGATTTTTAATGATTTTTGGACTGACACTATAATAGGATAAAATAGACAATAGGTGAATTTTTTGGAATTTTTGGAGGTGTTTTAATATTTTTTTGGTATTTTCTAAGCTAGACAGTGCACAAATAGGCTGTTTTTTATTTTTAATAAATATAAAAATAAAATAAAATCAAAAACTAAATATTTGGCGTTAAAGTACACGTGTCCAGGAGCCTAAGTCTATTTTTGTGGAATTTTTGGACTTAAAATGATAGGTTAAATAATTAGAGCAAACATCCAAACATTAAACAGTCCTAGCAGGGGTATATGTGCAATATCTAAAACATCAAGGGGTAAACATGCAATTTTCCTCAAAAATATACACTGAATATTCAATTTATAGCACTAAATATTAATTACAAAAACCGCCTGGGCACACAAGCAATTTACCCACCAGGGCGCGTGACTTGCACGCGCCTGGCGAGGACTAACATGCAATATTTCAAAACCCAGGGGGCCTACTTGCAAAATAACCAAAAAGTTTACACTTAACGCCACAGTTTTGGTACTAAAACGAAATAAGCAACGACTGAGGGTCCCTCTGCAAAATGCCCACACCTCACGTGTACAGGTCACGTGAGGTGACGTGGCGAAGGACCTAAGTGCAAATAAACAAAGTCTAGGGGTCTTTGTGCAAATATTACAAAACTTTTACACTACAGACAAAAGTTTTAATACTAAATATTAAATACAAAAAGGTGCGAGGGTTGGGATGCAAATTACCCTCGCTCGGGCGGTCCGACGGAGACGCGTGGCGCGAATCCAACGGCTGGCGGCGAGGCGCGATCCAGCGGCGGGGAACAAGCCACTTATCCACGTGGCAGCACGGGGTCGTCCGATGACGGTTCGCGTCGACGTCTGAGATTAGATCTCAAAAAGAGATCCGACGGTGGATGAGCGTGGAAGATCGGACGGTCGCTGCGCGGTCTGGAGCTCCACCCTTGATCCAACGGTGGCGAAGCCCGGAGCAAGAACAACGACGAACTCCGGCGAGTCAAGGTTCGCCGAGGTCAAGCTCCGTCTCCGGCGAGCGGTTTGGCTTCAAAAGCGGGCTGGAGCTTCCTGGGGTCGTCCTCTATCTCCTGGGGGCACCAAAATACCGCGGCGGCGGCCGAGGTGCTCAGGCGAAGGTGGCGGAGCTGGGGAGCTCGGACACGGTCCGGCGAGCGTCAAAAACGCGCCCAGGCGCGAGTCAAGTTGGCTTTGACCTGCAAAAAGCTTTAGAAGGTCCAGGGCAAAGTGCCTGGACCTGGGGTGGTCCTAATCGATGCGCGAGGGAAGGTGACGATCAGTGGCCGGAGTTGCGCTCCGGCTATGATGCTTGGATTGGCGAAATACGTAATGGAACTTAGAATTTTTTTTGGGGGTTTTTGAAGATACAGCTAACAGGAATAAAATGGTGCGAAGAAACGAGCGGGGGAAGGCCCTCGATGGCCGGAGCCAGAGGAAGAAAGATACCTCGACGCCGGCTGTTGGCGGAGGTGGTGGAGGCTCCCTCGACTTCGAACGCCTTGGCTGAGGAGCTGGCGATGGAGCTGTCACCTCCAAGGAGCTCAGGAGCACGAAGGTGGCGCTGAAGGGTGGACCAAGGGGACTCGAAATCAAAAGGGAAGAAGGGGTTTCATTTTATGTGGTTTGACCCTGAGCTGCAGGGGTCCAAAGATCAAGGCATATCTTGCAAATCTTGGGTCCGACGACCAAGGTTAAGCATGGGCGAGCTAGAGGGAGGATCGAGGAATAATGTTGCAGAAGGTTGCAACACAAAAAGATGAAAGTTTTGGCCTCGAAAAATCCATGAAATTGGGTCAAAACCGAGGTTGTCAGGAGCTACAGGGGGTAGGTCAGACTGTTGACCTAGGTCAACAGTCCTGGCCTCCTGGTTGGTCCACGTGGACCAACCAGGAAAAACCCTGGAAAAATATTTTAATAATTCTATTTAAAATACTAAATGGCCGAATTAGATAAAAGTTATAAAATAAAAAATGTTTAGAATTTTATGTAGTATTTTATTTTGATTTTTTATTATTTTTAGGAGTTATATTTTTACAAGTTACCTTTTTAACCCTATATAGGTATAATACCTATGTATTTTAGTGTTTTATTTTTATTTGGTGTATTTTAATTTCTTTAATTTTGTTTATAATTTTATAAAGTTATAAAATACTTTTGTACATATAAATATATTTTTATTTTATTTTTCTGATGTATTTTGTATATTAAATAAAATATAAAGGTAGTTTATATAGGTATATATACAGGTAGTGTACCTATGTATTGAATATATACAAGTATTTTTATTTGTATTTTAATTATGTTTTTATTCTGATTTAAATGAACATAATTATTATAAGTATTATTTACAACATTATAAAAATATAAAATTATAAAAATAATAAATAATTAATAAATTGAATATTTTAATATGTACGAGTATACAATGAGGGTCCAAAACTCAACTTTCAAACCGCAGCTCTGCCAAATGCGAAACCACTGCCATTGGATAGATTATTTTATTCTATATACAATTAAAGGTGAGTTTGCTACATTTGGAGTTGTCAGTTGTGGGATACGGGTCTGGAAAGTTGGGATTTTGGATTCTTATCCAGACCATATCTTTTTGTCTGTACATGACTTTTCTGTGAAATCAATTTTGTATTTTTCTTTATTAATTTATCTACAACTTTCATGTACAAAGTTTCTTTATTTGATGTATAACAAGTGGAACCAAAAATAGGTTCCAAAATGAATAAAGAATGAATAAAAAGTATAGGTATTTTCTCTGTAATTCTGACCTTATCTCCCCCTACTTTATTCCTTGTCGACCTATTCATCAAGATGCCTAGGTCTCGGGGGTTTTGGGTCATAAAATATTTACAATATTTTATTCTTTTTCTTTTCTTTATTTATTCTATAATTTTGGCCTTAATTACAGTAATTTATACACTGTCTGAATGCACATGCATGAATGCTAAGATGCTCTATTTAAGGGTATTTACAGGCATTTGCTAGGGTTTTTGGTGCCAAAATGATAGAATAAAGATGATGAAATGTGGATTCATCAATCAAGCAATGTCATGCCAACCACGACCCCAAAGGAAATCGGCACAGAGCATGTCCATTCTACGAGAGGAGCAATTAGGGATAAGGGTACATGAGACCAGTAAAGGGTAATCCCAGGGATTACAGACTTCAGCAATTGGAGGCAACCGACAAACGGGAGTGCCTTAGATTTCCAATCACTAAGCAAATCACACACCATGCCCTCCAGAATCCATGTGTCAGAATTCCTACCATAGCGGGATGCAAGGGGTAGTCCCAAGTAGGAACTCGGCAAAGACTGTCGTAGAATACCTAGCTGCAGGGTAGTAGCAAAGTCTTGGGGGCATGCAAGGAATGAAAGATCTTGCTCTTCATAGCATTTAGCTTCAACCCCGAAATGTCATGGAAAGTAGCGAGGAGATCCCTGACGGCCAACATTGAGAGAGAGAGGTCCCCTTGTAGAAGAAGAGAAGGTCGTCAGCATGTATTAGGTGAGATGGTATGGTGGCGCGACCTCTCCCCAAAGGCCTAAGCTGGCCAGCATCCGTAGCAAGAGCCACGAGTGTGGATAAGGATTCCATTCCCAGAGAAAAAAGCAGGGGTTGAGTGGATCCCCCTGTCTCAGGCCACGAGATCCTCGAAACAAGCCATGGGGAGAGCCGTTGACCAGGACAGAATAGGAGGTTGATATGCAGGTTGCCATCGAGTTGATCCAGGTATTGCAGAAACCCATACCTCTCAGGCCTGCAAAATGAAGGAGTGTTCCATGGAGTCAAAGGCCTTAGAGAGGTCAATCTTCAAGTAGGCCTTGTTGTAGTTCGGTCGTCGATCAAAGCACCATAAGATCTCCTAGGCAAGCCGGATATTGTCCCCAATGGACCAGCCCTTGATAAAGGTTGTCTAGTTCGGGGAGATCAGGCTAGGGAGGACGTCCCCCAGGCGTATGGCGAGCAGCTTTGCAAAAATTTTATATGTTGGTGATGCAACACGAGATATACAAGCGCATGTGATTTAGATTGTTTATCTTTGGTCTCCCATTCAAAGCGCATGTGATTGTTCGTAGAAAATGAAATTCCTTTTTCCCTTGAATTTTCAATCGGCCACATAGTTTCCAACTTCTAAAAATTTCTTGAAGGCTTCATAACATATCACTCGGCATATTTGGTAATTGAGTTGAGTTGGGTTGTGGTAACATTCTGTGAATAGTAGTTGTTTAGATGGCAGGATGGTTGGAATAATAAAAGTGATGTGATGTCACATTGAATATGTGTTATAGTAACTTTTTTAATAATTGTAATATGTTTCTATTTAATTTTTTTATTTAAGAGATTTTTACTCCACAGACCCTATAAACTTTAACAATTACCTCATCGACCTTTGAAACAATAGATTTCCCCCCTCAGCCCTGTAAACTTACTAACCCTTACCCCACAGACCATGTGGTTAACCCACATCCATTTTCCCGTTAAATTTAACAGGATTCAGTTAAAAAGAGGTGCATATTACCGTCTTTGTTAAGAAAATTTTCGAAAAATGACATCCATCTTCTTCCCTAACCCTCCTCCTTACATTCCATTCCCATCCACCTACCTGCGTCATCAACAACCTCCCCTGCATCTTACTCGTCCTCCCAGCCATTCCATGCACCGCCGCTGACCTCCCCCACACTGCCCTTGACCTCAATCCTCCCTTGTGCCGCTGCCGACCTCTCCTACGTCATCACCGATGTGCACCCCCTCCAAGCTGCTGCTGACCTCTCCCGCACCGCCGACCCATGCCCCCTCCAGGCTATTGTTGACCTGCACCCCCTCCCTTGTGCTGCTAGCGACCTCCCTCGCGTCGCCGACCAGCCACCTTCTCCAGGTTGCCGCCCACCTCCCTAACCTCTACCCCTCCCTGACCTACACCCCTCCTGGACCCGCACCCACCTTGACCTCCCCAACCTCCACCTCTCCCCGACCTCTACCCACCCCGACCTCCTTGACCTCCAAACCTCTGCCTCTCCCCGACCTCTATCCACCCCAACCTCCTGTACCTCCCCAACCTCTGCCCCTCACCGACCTACACCCCTCCTGGACCCGCACCCACCTCGACCTCCCCAACCTCCGCCCCTCCCTGACCTCTGCCCACCCGGACCTCCCCAACCTCTGCCTCCTCCCCAAACTCCACCACCTCCTCCAGGTCGTTCTCCCACCCTGACCTCCTGGACCTCCCCATCCTCCACCTCCTCCCCAAACTCCACGTCCTCCTCTAGGTTGTTCGTCCTCCGCTCCCACTCTACATCATCTTCCTCGATGGCCACATTGTTGTCGAATCCCTAGGAGACTCCAGCTCCTTCATCCCCAACATCCGACGTCGTGTACCTGATGAAGAAGGGGGATAGGATGACTTTTGGAAAGAACATCGGTGTGGAATATCCACCGTTGGATGTCCATTGATTAGATTAACTCAATACTAATCCAATCAATTGACTCAAATAAGTTAAAACTGACTGCATGGTCTGTGGAGTAAGACGGAGCAAGTTTATGGGGTCGAGAGAGGAAATATGTTGTTTCAAAGGTCAAGGAAGTAATTGGCAAAGTTTATAGGGTCTGTGGGGTAAAAATCCTTTGATAAACATGATTAAAAAAATATTATACCAAAAAATTGTAGGGTCCATACAAGTAATCCCAACCCATGGATGTAGTGATGAAGATGAGGGTATGCCAAGATACCTGGGATACCCTAGTAACCAAACAAGCCCATAATGTACTCTTCGAGCTTCGGCGAAACAAGCAAACAATACCCTTGTTAATTCCCTTTAAGCATTGCAACATACATATCCCATGTTGTGGCATTCTTCAATGACAATGACCTTGTCGGAATATGCACACATGCATGCATATTTTAAACAAAGATAAAAAAACCTATTTATTTTAGCTTGTGTTTTAGCTAGCGAAGAACGCGATGACAAAAGATCCAACATTAATCAAGTCCAAATTGCGACCACACTAATAAAATATTTCAAAAGAACTATGAGAAGCTACATCAATATAGAGATCCGACGAACAAAGTTTAAGAATGAAGTGAAGAACACAAAAGATGAAGACCACATAATTCCGAGAGTTTTCTATAAGAAAGATGTATTGTAAACATCGTGCATATGCATATCATTCATCTTCAGATCAACTCAATTTCCAAGACCTAATTAGCTAGCTGCATATGCATACCATTCATCTTCAGATCAACTCAGTTTCCAAGACCTAATTAGCCAGCTGACTGGATTTCTAATCAACTAATTTTCCTTCAGCTGACTAATGACTTTGGTCAGTCGACTACTATCTTGCTCAATGGCACGGATTCAACACTTAATTTAGGAAACAACTTTCAACTGATTGCTCTTGATGATCAGATTAATTGCGAGTTTCAATTGACTTATGAATTTCATCATTTAACTACTTTACTATTTCGAAATCATTTATTTCATTGTGTAAATTCCAATTGACACCTTTATTTTCAGTAACATTTTAATTCCAACAAACTAATTTTATTGGAAGTTACCAATCATTTTTTTGTGAAAAGATGTGTCTTTTAAAGAAAAGATAGGGAGAATTTTAATGCTTATAAAAAGGAACAGTAGAATATGACGTGGACCTTCATTCTTTTATTCTATTTATGATTTAAAATATATAGAAATTCGAACCATGTTGGATAAGCATTGAATCCTTTTATGCTAATTAAGGATCTAGATTGTATTTGCATTAGAATTACAAGGATCCTTTCATGTTAGGGTTTTTGATTAAGCAAGATTATTATCTTCCCATGATACATTGTATATTTGAGAGAGATACCATATTCAATATAATTCTCTTAGGGGACGTTTGGTTCACGAATAAGCAGAAATAATGATAGAGAATAAGGAGAATAATGGTTTATTCTTTGTTGGGTATGAAAGATAGGAATAAAGAGAATAAAGTGGAATAAGGGTATATATGGTGGAATAAAGATAAGAATAAGGTGAAATAATGGGATGGGGATGAGAATAGCCGTACTCTTGGGAACCGCGTCGAGCGGGGAATTGACCCCCTTATTCTAGTGCTTATTCTCCAAACAAACATGGTTAAGGTTCTTGCAGTCTTTCTCCATCACAACGAGATCTCCCCTTGTCATGATTTTTCTTCACTACATCAATGGGGTTTTTCCACTTAAATCTATGTCTTTTTCGTGTGATTGCTTGTTTTGCTTGGATCATTTCTCTACAAGAACATTAAGGCATTATTTTTCATTTACTCACTCATTCATTTACTTCCATCTTATCACTGGTTAAAAGGAGAATTCCTCGCTTGTGTTCAGTTCGATTCTTAGTGAGAAGAAGCTATACATAACCACGCTTTAGCATTTCGACTTCACCTCATTGATTGGCAAGATCTTTATGTTTAGACCATGTTAATATGCCTTGAATCATAATCATCTGACCCAGATTGATGAACCATTTTATGCACCACCTCCTGTTGTATCATACCTTCGGTAAATTTTTTTTTATAAACATCCGTTTGTATCAAGGATCCGTCTATACGTGAGTAGTATATAAATTCTCCTTGTGTTAGGGATCTTTGTATCCTCTATATTTTCTTCTTCTCCAGATAGTGAAAATCGACCGTCGCTGCTCAAAGATGTAGCCCTGTTACGAGCGAACCTATGAATTGAAACTGGTCAAAGCTCTTACCTGTTGAATTTCCTCATTAAAATGTACGTAGTCCATTAAAAAAATATTTATTTATCTCTAATGGAATCGTATTATGCACGTGATTTGCTTTTGCGTGTTGTGATTTATAGGTTAATCGATCAATCCACTAATAGGCTAACCCACACCACTAATCGATCAATCCACTATACATGCATTGCTACACTGATAACAATGTTTAATGTACCAATGATTATCCAATTATCTTTCTTCTTGCAATGCCATCGATCACTTGCTTTAACGAAGATGATATTGATGCCTTATCTACATGGATTGAGTTTGGACATGACTTTATGATTTTGGCCCAATTAGAAGAGAGCTAAGCTCAGCATGCTCATAATGGACTTGAAATTGGAGACCAGACTCTCGTTGTATTTAAATTAGTTTTACTATTATTAGTTTCTTTTGGCTCTTCTATTTCTATAAGTGCTTGTTAAAGATTGAAAGCAAAATGAAAGCTAAATGTGGACAAACAATCCAAGCATGTAAACAATCATGCAATCCATGGAGAACACAATATTTCTATGGCAAAATCCATTTAATGACTCAAAACTTGCCTTATTTATTTTTGGACGGGTTTGGATTTGGGGAGAGGATCACTGTTGTACAATAGAGCTGCTCGATCATGATCGAGCGGTGCACATGCAAAGGGCCACTGAAACTCGGATTTTATGTGCACCGCTCAATCATGATCGAGCAGCTTTGCTTGTACAGCAAACTTTGTTGTACAACAAAGGATCCTCTTCCTTGAATTTGAAGCTTGCTACCCATGCGGGGTAAGGTTTTGAGGTTGGGATTTCATGGGTTCCCGAACCCGAATACACACAGAAACATGCATATACATATACGTGTACATATACATACACACGACATATACATATACATGTGTGCATGTTTACATGTTTATGTATTTCACTTTGTTTAAGTTAGTCAAATCTAAACCATATCTAATCATTTTTAACTCACCTACACAAAAGTCTCATTGTATTTTATCTCCATTTATTCATTGATTTCCCATATAATTTTAATCCAATAGTTACAAGTCATCCAGTTAACATAAGTTGATATCTCTATACATGTGTTGCATATATTTGATGTCCCCACACTGATTTCCCATATTAAGTGTTATTCATAGACTAAATGTCAACGTGTTGTGCATTTTCAATGTTATTGTTCTCTCTCTCTATCCAACATCCTCGAATAATTTATGCGGTTAATTAATTTTATTTGACTCTACGTTGAGTGCATATGAGTGAAGTTTATGTACAACTTACTTTTATTATTTTTTGTGAGAATATATCGTATGAATGGTTAGTTTACGATTGATTTTATATTGTATCGGGTACATAGATACCTGATGAGTATATGAGTGTTTGCTTAGAACTCCATATTTAATAAATAAATGGGTGCGGACTTTGGGAATACTAGTACCCGTCTCAAACCCAGCCATTGACATCCCAAATCCAAACATCAAAGGTGCACACAAATCTTTTTATGGATTTGATGCGCAAGACTTGTGGATTCATTGGAGAATATCTGATCTTAAAAACCCTCTATTATATGAAGTCGCAAATAACTTCTACATCAACCATTTAAAATTTTTTTAAACTGAACTAATCTTATCATCCTAAACCCTAATTTTCTTTAATAGATCATAAGATTTTAGAGTAAATTAAAAAAAATCCTTGAACAATACACCCGATTCAATGTCATACATGAACTTTGAAAGACAACAATGTGGTACATGAACTTTAAGATTTGTCTTAATGCGGTTCTTCGCTATTGGAATTTAGTTGATTATTTCGTCTTTCTAACCTTAAATTTCGATAGTCAGGAATCACATTGAGACGGATCTTAAAGTTCGGGTACCACATTGTTATTTTTTAAAGTTCAGACATTAAAATCAGGTATACAGTTTAATGACTTTTTTTTGTAATTTACTCTAGATTTTAATCGGATCGGTTGTTTCCGTTTTTTTAATACTGTAAGGATCAAATGAGTGTTTCTTGTAAATTTTCAAAAATCACATGCATGGAGGAACTGAAATTAAAAGAACTATGAAATCCATATGTTGACAAATAGGAAAAGTCCCTTAGGTGAGTAGAATGTTGTCCATCACATTGGCAGGTGGGAGGAGGGTTGCCATCAACAACTAGAAAATAATAGCAATTTCCTTCATTGAGATAGATTGTTCAATAATCTCCAACAATCCAATCATCAACAACTCCATGGATATGTTTATTGCCAACCCAAGATGAGATGCATGGGGATATGTAAGGGTTAACCACCGCTACTATCCATACAAAATCATCATAAAAATATTTATATATTTATGAGCTGTGGTTGTTGGTTGGGTGTGGGGAATCCATCTTGGATATCGATGTCAACAAAATATACATCATCCTCCTTCTGATGTAGATTGATTATCTAATTTTCGAATACAATCGCAATGTGAACCATTTTTGTCTGGTGTTGAAGACACACGGTGGATCTGAATTATTGGTTTTGGTGGGACATTTATCTTTTTTTTTTCAATTCAATACTTCATTTCATACCTACTTAAGTTTTTTTAAGCTTGTGCCCCTATGAGATTTTGCGGTTACCATTATGCATGCATGTGCCTTTTGTTGTACTAACACTTGCGCCTTTGTATTCTTACAGAACTCATAGTGTAGCTCTTCCATCAATGTACTATATGCATGGATGAAAACAGATCGGATACGGATTGGATATGCCTATTTTCATATCCATATCCTATTCATCTCTATTGAATACGGATACATATATGATTCAGATATGCATTAAAAAAAATCATATTCTTAAAAATACATATATGAATTCGAATCGGATATTTATTGAATCTGAATACGGATCAAATAAAGAGCAGACCTGAATACGGATCGAATAAAGAGCCAATCCAAATATGAATCGAATAAAGAGTGAATCCAAATATGGTTCCGATAAATATGGAATCTGAATACGGATCGGATAGAGACTACATACAAATTCGAATTGAATTTTTATCAAAGTTTATAACGATTTTAAAAAATGACAATGAAATTTAAATAAGTTGCATCGTGATAAAAGGGAGGTCGAGGTGACCTACATTCTTTACCGGAAGCAAAAAGGAGACAATGTGCTATCTCCAAATAAACGGAAGTTTATTAATATTATTAATATATCGTATTATATAATATATAATACCAATATAATAGCAAGGGAATGTGGCTTATATTATATTAACTAATATATAAAATAATATTAAATGGTATATTCGGATATCCAGATCTGGATCCGAATATTTAAGCTATTACCATATCCGTGTTACGGAAAAATTTCACAACACATATCCATATTCGGTTTGTATTTGATTAATATTTGGATACGAATATCTGTATATGATAATTTTTCGAATACAGTAAACTGATATTTGTATATATCGGTATCCAATTTCATCCCTAACTATATGTGTATAAGTGTAATAACAAAAAATACAATACTGTAAATTTTGTAAGAATACAATGGACACAAGTGTTATTGCAAAAAAAAGTAGAGGCATAGCTGTAGTTGCAATCTCGAGATGGGTGCAAGTGTAAAAAAACCCTTATTTAAATATGGTGTTTATCATTAGTCCATAAACATACAAGCCTCCTTAATTTGCACTAACTAAGTTTGTATACTTCCTCTCCAAAACCTCATACGTCCAAACACATACTAAAGTTTAATAAGGGATCTTGAAAATGGCAGACCTCCAAAGCACTCACCCAAATGGCACTAAAGTCTCAACCTGTCCTTGTCCTTGAAGAGATTTTCTCCCTCCCATTTGTTGAAGGGTTCACATCATAAGGAAAATAAAAGACATATATGATGGCAACCCTTAATTTGGAATGCATCTTAATGTTCTCAACGACGATGACATGGCTACTAAAAGTAATCCTATCTATGGAAGCCATCACCTATACTAAATTCATGTATCATGCTCATGGATTTGCATTCAAGGGGGTATTGATCTTTTTTCTTCTTATTTTCCCATGTACAAAAAAAGTTCATCATTTCATTTTCCATCTTCCCACCATTCGAAATGAATGGATTTAAGCGAAAGTTTTATTTTTGGATTTTTTTTACATTTGTGCCTTTTGAGATTCTGTAATTACATTATGCTCCTATATTTTTTTTGCAATAACACTTGTGTCCTTGTGTTCTTACATAATTCATAGCATTGCCCTACTGTCATTACACTTATGCCCCTATATTACATTGACGGAAGGACAGTAATTTGAATGCTATAAAAATGTAGAGGCACAAGTGTTACTGAAAAAAAGGTAAGGGCATGATTATAACATTAGAATCTTGGAGGGGTACAAGTGTAAAACTCCTTTTTATCTTTAATATCTATTTATAAAATTTCTTATATTTATAGTAAATCACATACTCAACAATTAAATTATTTTCGTTACTTTCTTGTGGAACAACAAACACACAAAAAGCTCATCAACACAAAGTCCACCACTTTTCATTTCACTGCCTAAATGGATTCTTTCACTTGAGGAAGAAGTATTACACTCAATGAGAGTATATATAGATTTGTAATAACTTATATAACTATGTCACTGATGAATTCATGATTCTTCACCTTTATTCTTTCATTTTGGCTAAGATCCTTGGTAAAATACATGTAAATATCCACTAATTATCACTAATTAATATTTTAACTATATTTATTAATATTATATATTTAACACCTATTTTATCCAAAACTAAATAATAAAGAGAAAATTAAAAATAAAAGAAAAAGAAGGTTGTATATAAAAGCTCATCAACATAAGTGAATTCCTTCCACCTTCATTTTTGTCGCTTTTCATTTCACTGCCTAAATGGATTCTTTCACTTGAGGAAGAAGTATTAAACTCAATGATAATATATATAAATTTGTAATAACTTATATAACTATGTCACCCTTGAATGAAATAGGAAGATAATTTGAAAATTATACACGAATAACTAAGCATAAATGGATTCTTTCATCAAAACTAAGAACTCGGTCGGATGATCGAGTTGCCATTCGTCCGAAAAATAAACAGAAAGAAACGATGATTGAGGGGAGTAACCTCGGTAAGTTGATGAAAGTTACCAGTCATGTGGGAGACTATATGTTGAGTTATTGAAGAATAAGGCATGTGAAAATTACAAAAATATTTCATCAATCATGAAACAACATTTAAAGTATAGATGCTAAGATTTTCATCTAATGTAAGTGAATCTTTCAATGCGAAGTGATTTGGTGAAGATATCGAGTAATTGGTCTATTGTGCCTATGATTTCTAGTGTTATTTATCCTCTTGTAGGAATTATTGTCAAACATCTATATGTTTAGTACATGATGGTATAGTGGGTTCTTGGATAGGTTCATGTTGAATCATGCACACATGCATGCATATTTTAACGATGACGGATGTTTGTTTTGGTTTTAACTTATATTGAGATTAGGTGGCAAGCGAAGGATTTGACATAAAAAGACGAAGCGATGAAGATCAACTAATGCAGCTATAAGGCATTGTCAAATAAGAACACACAAGAAGACTATAAGAAGCTACAGAGCTGTGTAGAAATTAATGAGTTGCGCGTTAAGAAGTGAGAACTAAATAGTTTCAAGTATTTTAGCATTTTTTTACAAGAGTTACATTGTAAATCTCATGCATATGCATATCATATATCTCTATCTCTAATCAAGTTTGTTATAAAATTCAATTAAATGACTAGACTTTCAATCAACCAATTTTGCTTCAATCACCGATGCTTTTGACTAGTCGACTTTCAAGTTTTCGAACTAATTTTGCTTCGGTCTTGATAAACGATCAACTCAACCATCACTTAACCACGACTACTTTTCAACAACCGACTGACTTGCATTCAATTGGCTCAAACTTATTTCATTTGACTACTTTTTGTCGTCTATACTCTTTTTTATTGGCAACAACTACTTCATCCAACCCCACACCTTTTCGTTAATTTACATTTAGAAGCTACTAAAACTACTATAATTGGTTATAAAAAGAAAGTCATTCCTTTTGTTTCCATTCACTTAACTCTTATTAATATACTTTCTACATTCTTTCAACGTGTTGAAGAGAGAGTTTCTCAATTGTTTTCAACTCTGACCTCTGTTAGATTGATGGACTTTATATGCATCGTGCTTCAAGCCTGGTTCTCGTGCATTCACGACTTGTAACAATGTTTTTTTATTAATTATACTTTAGTATCAAAGCCGGGAGTGCACAAAAACATAAATGCCAAGTCAAGAAGTGGCTTAAGGAATGACAATAACTATACCAGCTGACCACCATACTTCAATAACACCAACTACTCATTATAGATGACAAAGATGGTTTTTCTTACAGTCAAGTGATTGCGATGTGTGGTATTTGGTGAGAAATCTTCCATATTCATTGAGGAGAAAGATAATGAATACACTGATGCAAAATAAGAAGCAAATGCCAATAAATCAAAGGAAGTTATTGCCTTATATTACACTATGTGGTCTCAAGATAGCCCATAATATTTGAGAATGTTTCCATATTACACATGAAGACACAAGACAAGTCAAAGGATCACGATTCCATATGCACACGTGGAAATACAATATTTTCAAGATGAAAAGGGAGAAAGAACAAAAAATGTCAATTTTTGACTAATAATAATAGTTAATTAGCTTTGAAATCGTATATAAAAGTTTCTACCTAAAGAGCTACATGTTCTACATCACTTTCCTCAGAGTGGAAACACAAGGCTACAACAATTGAGGAATCAACTGACTACAAGACCATGCCATTTTATGAACTATTAGGCAACCTTGTAGCTTATGAAATTAAGGTAAATAACATGAAGGAGGAGGAAGAAGATAAATTCACTTTTAAGGCCAGTCAATTGGCAAATTCGGAAGATGATTCTAATTAAGAGGAAGACGAGGGCATTGCAATGATTTAGCTTAAGAAACTTCTTAAGAATAATAAGGTCTAGCTTACTAACAAGAGAAGCAAGGGTGAAGAAAAATAGTTCAAGTGCTTCAAGTGTAAGAAGCTTGGACATATCAAGAAGAACCGTCCCTTGCTTAAAAAAGGAGCATATCTATGATAAGAAAGTGAAGAAGAACGTGCTCCAAGCCACTTGGGGCGACCATAGTGACGATGACAATGAAAAGTGCATGCCTATGATGGTAGGCATTATCAACTCCAACAATGAAAAAAGAAGGTGTGATGTCTTACAATGAGTTTTCGGAAGTTCCACAAGATGTATTTGTTTGAACTAGGAAGCTTGAAAATCAAAATAGTGCTATAAAATAATAAAGTTTTATGCAATGATAATGTGTCTTCGTAGAAAGAAAATAGAACTCTTAAACATATGATGATAATAAAAGTAGTTTTTTATGTTTAAATGATTATATTAAAGATTAAAATTAAATCTAATTCTTTATTGAAGCAAAAAGTTATTAATAATGTTTGTAGTTCTCAATATGTCGAAATGAAGAAAGTAATAAAATTCAAGTTTAGGTGCCCAAGTCTACCTCGAAGGATCCAAAATACAAAGAGCACCGAAAAAAATATGTATAGGTTCGAGGTCCAAATGATCAAGACAAGCGAAAGGACAAATGTCCAGCTACACTATTAGATATGGAACCCCACAACATTAAAGGTTGCAACTGACCTAAGGATGCGGGTGGATGCAACAAAGAAGATTCAATGTTTAGTGAAGTCCATCTCTACCAAGGATGTTAGAGTACTTCATATGTTTTCATTCTAGATAAATCATGCACATCACTGACTATGATCTCCCCTTTCCTATCATTTAGGGAGAGTATTAATATGATCTCCCCTTTCCTATCATTTAGGGAGAGTATTAAAAGAAAAATTCCAGGAGAAGCTCTAAAGAAAATGAGAGAGATCTAAAGATAAAATAAAATTTTATCAGTTGATATCAATATATTATTTGGTTTATAATAAGAGGACAGGGAGGTTGCTCCATGAAGCAGCCAAATTAGCTGCTCTATGGAGCATTTTCTCCTGATTTTTTAGTTTTAGGAACTCCACCATGTATTTTCATCATTATATCCCTCTAATATGGCATTCCAATTTTGCCAGAAACAAAGACTCCTATGTTCTCCATCCAGAACGAGTCGATTCTAGCAAATCTAATATTGTTAAAATTACATGTTCTAGATGGAGGGCATATGAGTCTCTATTTCTGACGAAATTGAAATGACATATTAGAGGTATATAGTGATAAAAATATATAGTGTAATTTCTCAAAAAAATTGGGAGAAAATACTCCGGAGTAGCCAACTTAGCTGCTCCATGGAGGAGCTTTCATTTTTTCTTATAATAAATTAATTTTAAACAAAAGTTGAAATTATAACCCTCGCTTCTTAAGAATGCCAAAAGGAAGAAAGGACTACACCAAGAATTTTATTAAAAAGAGCTTTTTAAAAAGGGATAAGATTTTGAAAGTTTTTTTGCACAAATTACACTTTTATCTTTTTTTTATGAATACTTCAAATTAGTTTTGTCACCATCAAAATGAGGAAGATTGTTGGTGCATTCACACATGCATGTATAT
Source organism: Ottelia alismoides (assembly GCA_037367405.1). Lineage (NCBI taxonomy): Eukaryota > Viridiplantae > Streptophyta > Magnoliopsida > Alismatales > Hydrocharitaceae > Ottelia > Ottelia alismoides. Next base: position 179,086 of record JAZKJV010007670.1, read on the forward strand.
TTTAATGATGAAAAAAATTTTGTTCTTGATTTAACTTATATTAAAATTAAATAGCAAGCTAAGGATTTGATGAAAAAGATAAAGTGATGAAGATGGATTAAAGCTATCGAAAGCTACAATAAAAAAGAGCATATAATAAGATTTAAAATAGCTACGAAGCTACTAAGAAAATCTAGTGAATTACATGCCAAGAAGATGAAGACTAAAGAGTTGTGATCACTATTGTATTTTGTTTTATTATAGAGTAAGATTGTAAACCTTATGCATATGCACAACCCTTCAGCCTAAATTAAGTTTTCAGAATAAATCAACCTATGATTTCTAATCAATTGATTTTTCTTATGTTAATTGATACTTCCTATTAATAGATTACTTCGTGATGGACACTCGATTCAACAATTACTTCACCACTTACTATTTTTGGACAACCAACCAAAAGATTGGCCATGTTCATCAGTCGACTAATCATGCATTTAACTTACGCAAAAAATCATTAATCGATTACTTGGCATCTATACCCATTTTGAATTGAAACAACTATTTTGTTCAACCACCACACCCTTTTTTCAATTGCCATTTAACAATTACCTAAAATGACTAATTATGATACTTATTAAAGGAAAACCATTCCTTTCATCTAATATTCACTCAACTCTAGTTCACTACACTCTTTACATTCTTTCAATGTGCTAAGAGAAAGTTCTTCACTTGCATTCAAATTTGATCTTTGTTAGAGAGAAGAAGATTTGCATATTGTGCTTTAAATGTTTTTTCTTGTGCATTCAAGATGTAAGATCATTCTTTATTTTACCGCAATATTGTGTTGTATATATTTTAAGGTATTAAGGCTTTATTTCTTGTACTTGTATCGTATGTGGAACCTAGATGGTGGAAGCCCCTCTTCTCGTATGGAAGAGAAGTTTGATTCTAGCGGTTTTCTAGTATTGAAATGTGTACATAAAGATGAATTATCCTTATTTAAAGCAACTTGATAATGGATAGGGCTCAATGATTCAGTCAGTTGAAAAATCTCAAATTAGGATGATTTTGGACGAGGTTTTTATCCGACTACATTTTCCTCATAAAAATGCATGTGTCCATTTGTGTTTATTGATTCTGTTATGATTAGACTATATCACACTTAGTGTTGTATGTCTTCATATGTAAACATAATCGATCAATACGATTAATACATGCTTTTATAGCCTCATCATTCTAATAGTTTATTATCATCTTAGTGCACTTCTGTTATTTTATGTCGCTTTTTTATTGTTTTATTAATGTAAATGAGAATCACATTTAAATTGAAGCAAAACAAATTAGATTTTATTTGGGAAAGTCCCAAGGAGGACCATAAGAAATAATATATTTTATTAGGGTTGTTTAGGATGTATAGAGGAATGTTGTAAAGATGGTGTTTTCTTATTTTTTAGGGGTTAAACTTGATTTTTATTTTTCTTATATTTGTGATTTTTTTGTGATTTTGTATACTTATATACATATAAGTATAGATTTTTTATACTTATTGTTATTTTTTAATTCAAAAATTTATTTATTTTTATTTTAGATTTTTGATTTTAAGGGATCTATATGTTATTGTTAGACTTTTTATTTTAACTATTTTGATTTTTTTTCAATGTATTTAATTTTCTTTAATTTTTTTATACGTGCACCCCTTTGAATATATGGAAATACACTTACATCGCTACCTTTTCTTACAATAATACTTGTGCCCCTAACTTCGTGCACCATTTACGATTGTGCCTCTTCATTGGTTTGTTCGTCTATTAGATGAAGCAAACCATGAGCTAAAAAACCAAGATTTGGTTAAGAAAGGTAATATTACAATTATGCTACTACAATTTTGACCACATACCATCTCTTTGTCAATCCCAAGAGGTCGCTCTGAAGCACTACCATCCTCTTCTTCCTCCTCCTTCCTTCATCACCATGACGCTAACTTCCTTTCCCTTTCGTCCCCTCCTCCCCTCTGTCAGGCTTGAGCCCTACTCTCTGCCCTCCTTGCACTCTGCTATCGGGCATTGCCTCCCTTAGGACCTCTCCTCCCATTCTGTAAGTGGCGTTATGTCAAATGTGACACCAACTCCACTATCACCACTCTCCGCCTATTACTCTATATTTAACCTAAAAATCAAGTGGTCTTATATTCTACACAAAGGCGGGAACACAATCATCGAATCGACCACACAAAATCCGGATTAAAACAACAATTAACCCACAACAATGATCAAACAATGAAAGGCAATTGTGGAGTTAAAATTTATTATAACTCTACAGCAAAGATGTGTATAGGTGCAAGTATGTGTAGAGTATCGAACACAGGGAACAAGCAGGTAGATCTGGGCAATGAATGCACAAAAGCGACTGTGTTGTACTTCTCTATATATGTGTTATTTTGTGGGTTTTAATTATATATTTTTTAAATTTAATTTTTGATTTTATATTTTCATATTTTGATTTTAAATTATAAATATAATGCTATATAGAATATTTATATATATAAGGGATATAAGAGAGAGATAAAAGTAGGTAAAAATAGTCAAAAATATAGGAAATGAATATTTTTGGATTTTATATAATTTTTCACTATTTTGAGATTTTTCCAGATTTTTTGCAAATTTTTATGTATTTTTAAACTCAAAAATACCTAAAATATGGTCTAAAATAAATATCTAAAATTAAAATAAGGAAATTAAGAAATGGAAAATAGAATTTTTGGATTTTTCTGGATTTTATATATTTTTATAGAGATTTTTAGAGTTTTTCTATTTTTTGAGTTTTCTTTTATATTTTTAGTGGTTTTTGTTCTGAAGGTTAAAAACACAAAAGTACACAAAAAATATTTTTTTTTGAGAATTTTTCAAAAAGTTTTTATAATTTTTATGTATTTTTTAGTGCAAACAGGGATGAAAAGTGGAGTTTTTTATTTTTTTTATAAATAATAAAATACTTCAAAAATATAAAATAAAAATATGGCATTAAAGTTCAATGATCCAGGAAACTAGGGCTATTTTTGGATATTTGTTTCGATTTTTATAGATGCATGAAACAAATATTAGAAATAAAGAGAAAATACACTCCTAGTGGGGGTATTTTTGTAAATATGTAAAAGTATGGGGACCGAAGTGTAATTTTCCCATAAATATATAATTGAATATTAAATTCCATGGACTAATAAGAAATAACCAAAAAACCCAGGGCCTTCCCTACAAATTCGCCAAAGCTCACGTGACCGACACGTGAGTCTAGCAGGGACATGTTTGCAATTAGCAAAAACCATGGGGCTTATTTACAAAATAGACAAAACGATTATAACTGCATAAAATCATTTCTGGACTAGAATGAAATACACCAAACTAAGAGGGTCCCCTCGCAAAATGCCCACGCCTCACGTGCGCTAGTCTCGTAAGGTGACGTGGCCGGGGTCCCAATTGCAAATAACAAAACATAGGGGTTTTTTTTGCAAATTATACAAAATATATAAATGGTAGATGAAAGTTTGAGTACTAAAATTTAATTACAAAAAATAGCGAGGGTATGTATGCAAAATACCCTCACAAAGGGGCGGATCGAACGACCGACAGTGCCTTCACTTAACACATGGCGGTAAAGGAAGGGCCGATGATGATTCGCATGGGCTGGCATGATTAGACGCCCAGAAGGATCGGACGGTGCTGGGAGGGGGCGATCGAACGACTTATGTTCAAACTGGGCGGCGGCCTTGATCGAACGACGTAAAGGCTGTCGGGAAGAACGGGGAAGAACTCCGGTGAGCCGAGCTTCCCTACCCCGATCCTCCTCCTCCGTGGCTCTTGAACGCTCCAAAATGGTCGGGCGGCTTCCTGCCAGTCCTTCTATCATCTGGAGGTGCCAAAATGCTCCGGTGAAGCCCGGAGTGGCCGCACGAGGCCAGCGGAGTCGAGAAGCTCCGAGGACCTCGGTCGGTCTTCAAAATCGCCTCCAGACATCTCTTCAACTTAGGGTACCTGTAAAAGAGGTTAAGAGGGTCGAGGGAAAAATGCCTCGACCCTCCAGATGGCGGAGTGGCACGAGTGGTGTGAAATAGAGGGTCGTCGGAGCGAACTCCGACGAAATGCGAGTGAGAGTGAATCGGGCGATCCATCGACAAACTAACGACACTAACTAAGCCTAGAAAGGGTACTAAGCAATAAATGCAAGAAAATGAAGAGAAAAAGTGGATCTCAACCACAGGAGTGGTGAGATAGGACCTCACAGCGGCGTGGCCGTCGGAGATGGTTGAAGCCACCAAAAGCATTGTCGGAGCTCGCTAGACCTTGCTAGAGACTCCCCTGTCACAGGAGTCGATCCAGAGCAAGAGAGGCGGGCCTTGGCTAGGACAAATGGGGTTCAAAAGTGAAATGGAAAATTGGGGGGGGGGGGTTGTACAGGTTGACGAGCGGGTGTGAAGAACGATGCGAAGCGGGCACCTCAGTGATCCATAGCCCAAGGAAAGCCCCCGGCGTGAATCACCAAGGATCGAGGGGGGAAAGTCGTGAAGAGTGCATCACGAAAGGGTGAAAGCTTCATCCTCAAAAAATCCGCAAAGAGGGGCTAAAAACGAGGTCTGACACAGAGCAGGAGGCGGGTCAACTCTCGGGCCCTCCTGGTTGGTCCATGTGTCCCAACAGGGAAAAATTCTAAAAAAGAATTGTAAAATCAATTAAAAATAATAAACGAATTTATTAATTTTAGGTTACAAAATAAAAAATGTTTATTATTTTATAAGGTATTTTATTATGATTTTTATTTATTTTTTTGAGTTTAAAATTACAAGTTCCCTTCTAAGGGCTATATATAGTTATATTCTTCTATGTATTTAAATGTTTTTTTTATTTTGGATTTTTAATTTTATTAATTTGGTTTATTATTTTATATATTTATAACTTAATTTTATACACTTAGATATATTTTTATTTTATTTTTCTGATGTATTATGTATAATTAAATAAATAGTTGTATTATCTATATAGGTATAGTTATAGGTATTTTACCTATGTGTTTTATACAAGTATTTTATTTTTATATTTTCTTGATGTTTTTATTCCCATTTTATTATGCACATATATTATAAATAATATTTGCAAAATTATAAAAATATAAAATTGTAAAAATAATGAATAATAAATAAAATGAATATTTTATACAATAGGGTTCCAAAACTTAACTTTCAAACCATAACTCCAAAAAATATGAAACCACCTTCATTAAATAGCTTATTAAAAGTTATATGCAATTAAAGGTGATTTTAATTTATTTCGAGTTTTTATTTGAGAGATACGAGTCTGGGAAGTTGGGATTTTGGAATCATATTCTGAGTATATTTTATACACTTTTGTATGAAATCAATTTTGTATTTTTCTATATTTTATTATCTACAAATTCCATGTTCAAAGTTTCTTTATTTGAAGTATAAAAGTAGAATTAAAATAGGTGCCAAAATGAATAAAAAATGAGTTAAATAAAAGGTATTTTCAATATATTTTAGCCATTATCTCCCTCTACTTTATTCCTTGTCGAACTAGACATCGAGATACCTAGGTCTCGGGGTTTCGGGTCATAAAATATTTACAATATTTTATTCTTTTTATTTCCTTTTTTTATTCTATAATTTTGGCTTTAAAAACCGTATTTTATACACATTTTACACACAAATGCATGAATGATAAAATGCAAGAATTAAGGCTATTTACACGCATTTACTAGGATTTTTAAGGCCAAAATGATAGAATAAAGATGATGAAATGGAGATTCATCATCCCACCTCCTTGACCACATCCCTACCAACTTCTTTCAACCTCATCACTCGTCGCACCCTTTCCCTCCACTTCAATGCCCTCTTCGAGCCTCCCTGGTGACATCTTCTCCTCCCCCTGAACTTCTTCCTTCATTGCAACCTTTACAAGAACACCTTCTTTGGAAAGACCCCTGCCGATCTTGGCTCCCTCTGCCACCTTGTCATGCTCTCACTTGAGCACGACAATCTCACTAGTGAACTCCTTGGCCTACACTTCCCAAATACTCAGAGAATTCAGAAAAATTTAAAGTGTATTGTTTAGAAAACTGGTTGTTTACCTTTTCTTTTGAAGTCTTTCAACAAGGTGTAAAATTAAAGGGGCCTAATGCAGATAGTTGAAGGAATGTTTTGGAAAGCACCTACTTTGATTTTCCCAATGAGAGGAAGGTTCGTGGATGTTTATATTTGAGCTACATGCATTTGTCACCTCAAGCTAAGACATGTTTCCATCATTGTTGTACATATTCAAAAGATAAGATTCCAAGTAGGGGATTGAAGCATTTTGGATTTCTCGATGTGAAGGAGGTGCTCGGAGCAAAGGGACAATGGGAGCTCGATAATGCCTCTAAGGAGAGGGACGGAGTGAGATGAAGGGGGTGCTCTAGCAAGGGGTAAAGGAAGTGATGGCAGGAGACAGAAAGGGGAAGGGGGCAGTGAAGAAGGTGGTAGATGAAGAAGACAAGAAGAGAATAATATATGATTATGAATATCCCCGTCACATTTTATGTTAATTATGCATGTGTCCTTAAATCAATGTCCATTTGGGAAGGGGATGGATGATAACTAACGTGAGCGGTATAACTGCTAGTGGTCCGAGAAAGTAGGTGCGCAGGTGTTATTGCAAAAAGGCAGGAGTATACGTGTATTTGTAAAAACTAGGAGGTCTCAAGTGTCAAAATCCCTAACTTATAATAAGTAAAATAGAGAATGAAAATATTTTTTTATTTTTAGTTACTTTCTTCGGTACTTTTGACAGATAATTTGGCATTTATTTGATTTTATCTCAAAAATAATGAGAAAGTATTAAAAAGGAGAGTTTATGTAGAATATTATTTACAAAACAGTAATAAAGTTCTCTCGAATTGTTTTAGTACAACAGAGTTTATTATCTTAAAAGTAGGGATGGTATATCAATTTAAGATTTTTATTTACTTAGTTATGAATTACGACATGAATGAAGTATTTTTGTAAGATAAGATTTTATTTTTTTATTTTGAATATCTATTATATATATGGGTAAAATTGGGTTACTACGTGGGACAACCAAGTTAGCTACCCCACCTTTCTCTTTTATTTTTTGTAGAATTTTTCTTTATACTTGGGAGATTAACTTAGAATAATAAGATGAATATATATATATATATATATTTCAAATTTCATACAAAATGAATATTTATAGCATGGTCATCAAGAAGTGGTCAATTTCAGCAATTCTAAAACCGTTATAATTTGATAATCTTGTTGGAAGTGATAGAAATCTTCAATTAAGTTGAATTTAGAATGACCCCATGGTGATATACGGTGATCTAAATCCTCCAAGATTCATTTAAAAAAATAAAAAAAGGAATGGGGTAGAAGATGCAAGTTGTATGCTACTATGGAACATACTTGTTTCCCCTATATATATATTGTTGAGAACAGATTCCTCGTATAAATCAAATCGTGGAAAATTATCAAAGTTGATAAGTAGATCATGCACGATATATCACTATAAGTACGAGCAAAATATCTCAACCACAGAAAAATCAACCACATATGCACGGGGAATTTTTAACGTGGAAAACCCTCAATGTGAGGGGAAAACCACGGGGTTGATCGCAACTCTAAATCAAGCATTATAATCGAAGTAATCTCCCCTGAGGAGCTTACAAAATGCCAGCCCTCAATACGGTGCTACAAGTCACAAAATAATGGAGAATAATAGAGAGGAAAAATATCACCTAATGGTAAACCCGTCGCCAAACTATAAGGAAGAATGTTAGAGAAGAACTGCTCCAAAGGTTACTCCCTCCAAACTCTGCGACAACCACTAACCTTCTTTCTTTTTCCTCTCTCTCTCTCTCTCTCTCTTATTTCTTTCGTGTGCTAGGAGAGATTTTGTTGGGATGATCCTGATATGCACCCATACCCCCCTATTTATACTCCATGGAGATGAGCAAATAAGGAAACATGAATTCCTACTTCCAATAAGATTAGGAAAAGATGACTCCTAATCCTAAAAGGTAATTGATCTCTTCCTTCAATTAGTAATTGATTTTTTTTCTTTTCCTAATAGGACTACCAATATCCTATATATATGAACTAGGTTCCCACAAGGAGGAGAACCTATCCAACAAATCTCCCCCTCACTGACGTTGTGGAAACTGCTCCAAACCTGCGAGGGAGCATCATCTCTCGAACTTCCAAGCGGTAAAGTCTTTGTCAGCATATCAGCATTGTTGTCATATGTATGGATCTTGTCAAGTACAAGCTGCTTTGATCCTAACACATCATGTATCCAATGATATCTGACATTGATGTGCTTCGATCTTGCATTGAATATAGAGTTCCTGCCAAGGTGAATAATACTCTGATTGTTACAGTAAAGCACGTACTTGTTCTGATGAAAATCAAGTTCCTGGATGAACTTCTTCATCCACAGCAACTCCTTGCATGCCTCTGTAGCTGTAAGCAACTCAGCCTCTATAGTGGATAAAGAAACACACTTCTAGAGACGACACTGCCAAGAAACTGCACCACCTGCAAAGGAAATCATGTAACCTGATATGGATATTCTCCCATCAATGTCACTTGTCATGTCTGAATCTGTGTATGCAAGAAGAATAGGCTTCTCTGCTCTAAAGCAAAGAGAGTAACTGCTAGTTCCTCGAAGATATCTCAAGATCCATTTAACTGCTTCGCAGTGCTATTTTACTGCATTTGAGATGAACCTACTAACAACTTCAACTGCATGAGCAATATCTGGCCTTGTACATACATGATACTACCTCTGTTGATGCATAGGGAACTCTTTGCATATCTTTCTTCTCTGCATTGTTCTGTTGGTTATCCTTGGAACTTAACTTGAAATGCGCTCTAAGAGGGGTGCTAGCTGGATTTGCCTTCTCCATATGAAATCTTTGAAGTACCTTCTCAACGTACTTCTCTTGTGAAAGCTGAAGTTTCCTTGCTCCCCTATCTCGAGAGATCTTCATGTTCAGTATCTGACTTGCATGTCCCAAATACTTTATAGCGAAGAACTTGCTCAACTCCTTCGTAAAGCCATAAATTCTCTCTCCATTATTTTTGCAATCAGCATGTCGTCAATAAAAAATAACAAAATGATGAAATCATCACCTGAGATTTTTTTCACATACACACAATGGTCTGAAGTGTTATTGGAGTAACCATGCATCCCCATGAATGAGTCAAACTTCTTGTACCACTGTATGGGTGCTTGCTTCAAGCCATATAGACTCTTTTTCAGTCTACAAACATAGTCTTCCTTGACTTTAACTATAAAGCCCTCTGGTTGAAACATGTAAATTTCCTCCTCAAGTTCACCATAGAGGAAAGTTGTCTTCTCATCCATTTGTTCAACCTCCAGATCCAGACTAGTTGCCAAGCTGAGAACCATCTTGATAGAAGACATCTTCACCACATGAGAAAAGATCTCCTCAAAGTCAACTCCCTTCCTTTGGTTAAAACCTTTAATAACCAAGCTAGATTGGTACCTTGGGTTTGTAGAGTATTCATCATGTTTCACTCTATAGACCCACTTGTTTCTCAATGCTCGCTTGCCTTTAGGCAACTTGATGATGAATACTCATTCATCACTCTTTATTCTTATATTTTAGCTACAAAAAAACCTTTGCAAATACATGTAGATATGTATAAATACAAACAATTACCAAAAGCATGCATTGTGTAAAAACCTATAATTAGCATGTTTTTGTGCAAAAATAAAAGATTAAAGATTAAAAAGAAAAAGAGGGAAATATTTAGAATAAATATTGAGCAACCTAACCCAAGGGAGGGCTCAGCATGGGCCTGACCGCATAAAAGCCAAAGTAGAGGGAGATAGGGGCTCATGTGTGTAAATATTTATGTAAATAAAATAAAAAGTATTTTCCTCACAAAATAGGCTTGTAAATATTTGTATATATTTATAAATATAAAATCAAAACAAAATTTTAAAAATTAAAAAGAAAACAAAAACACAAATTGTACATGATCACTTTATACATAGAACCACCTTTATCTTTGTTTAACCTTATAAATAAATAAAATTAATTTCTAAATTTTTTGTAAATATTCTATATTATATAGTGTAAACAAATAAAATAAAAACAACTAAAACAAAAACAAAATAAAAATAACAAAATTAAAAACACAAAAATATATTGTAAATATACCATGTATATAAATGTATATGTGTATGTATTTCACCTATGTATATAAATAATAAAAATAAAATAAAACTATCTTTTTATTCCTTATTTTATAATGTAAATAAATAAAGTATAAATTGGGAATAAAAGTGTATAAAAATAACTCATTAAAAATCAAAACTAAAAATCCCATATTGTATATATACCTATGTATATGAACCTACTATGTATATATCTTATTTTTATTTCGAAAAATTAATTAAAAATCACAAAAAATAGAAAAAAAATAAAATAAAAATATTTCATGTTTTGAGTTTTCACTAAATCGGCCATTTGCTACCCTTAATTTTAATTTCAAAATCCAGCCACGTGGCCTTTTCTCATTGGTCCTGGGGATTGTTGACCACCCGGTCAACTACCCCCCCAGGACCACTTCACACGGGTCCTTAGCGGGTACCCATCTTCTCGGATTTTTCCCCGCTAAACCCAATCGCCTACCACCTAAACCCCGGGTCCGACTCCTTAATGCTACATCCGAGACCCTCGTCGGGGTATCCACATCGGGATCCGCGCGCTCGATCGCCCTACCCGACCTCTTCTAACCGGACTCGCACCCATATTTAGCTCGAGCTCCGCCACCTCGAATCTCATCTTTGGCTATTCGATTCCACCCCCTGTGAGCTCCGGTGTGTGCGTGAGAGTGACAGCTCACCGCCCGTGCTGTTGAAGCGAGGAGAGGGACCGGATTCCATCGATCCGACGAGCTTCGCCATTGTTGCTCCGCCACCAGCTGGAGCCCGAGCCTCGGAGGGAGACGCTCCTCGAGGCGAAGACCCAGAGCTTCCTTAGCTCTTCCCCAGTCTCCTCGTCCATCCAGGTAGTCCCTTAGACCCTTCTTTCGCCTTGATTTTTCATTTCGCCCAAATCGCCGCTCCGCCGTATTACGCCGATTCCGACCATTCCATAGCTATGTTCGATCATCGGAATCTACATCCATCATCGCCTCCTTCCTGCGCATCTTCTCCATACCTCCATCCAACCCAGCTCGCACAGGAGCTGGGACTCGAGCTCCACCGTCCCCACTTCGCCGGAGCTCGTCCGCTGCGACCCATCGTTCACCGCCACCCCACCTAACCGGTCGAGGCAGTTTGCCCTCGACCCGCGAGCCTTCTGGGCTGTTTTGCAGGTATAGTAAGGGCCATCTGAGGTCCTTCGACATCGAGCCAGGAGGCGTACCTCCGCCGACCTCACCGGAGCTCTCCAGAGCCCGGTTGGGTCATCGGAGCCTACTGGCAGACGCGGAAGCACCCCACGCTTCTTCTCCGACCTTCAGCGTGCTTCCAGGAGGATCCTAGCGCACGCCGAGGCCGGCGAATCTCGCCGGCGAACAGTTCATCCAGCATCCTCCGTCGCCGTCCGATCGCCTCAGCCCTCCAGTTCTGATACAGACCGTCCATCTCAGGAGGCTCCTGCACCGCCAGATCTTTGGAGAGGCGATCCCAGCTGTTGGTCCAGTGAAGGGTTTGGCCCCTGACGTCCTCGACCGCTTGATCAGACACGTGGCCACGCCCCCGCCGTTGGATCACCCCGAGGAGCGCAGCGTTGGATCCCCAGTCGCCCACCACCGTTCGATCCCACACGTGGCGTCCATCCTGCGGTCCGCGTAATAAAGGGTAATTTACCCTTAGGCCCCCTTTGTTATTTTATTTTGCTTTTAATCTTGTAAATATCTAGCGTAGTTGTTTAGTTTTGGGATATTTGCATAGAGGCCCGTGTGCTTGCATGTATTTACTGATATGCCCCTGTGTGTGGTCTGACACGTGCATCGACACGTGCTCTTCTGGGCTTTTTACATTATCTATCCTGTAGTTCTGGTTGTTATCAATTGAATGAAAGTTTTTGTTTATTTGCATTTATACCCCTGTGCGTATTTTAATTGAGCATGTGCGTTATATATTGGGTTATTTGCAGATAAGCCCTTAGGCTTTTGGTACCTGTTACCAAAAGGCCCTCGGAACTTATTTTTCTCACATTTGGGTCCCTGAGTGCCCTAGACACGTGCGACGCGCGTGACTTCCTGGGTTAATTGCACCAGACCCCCCAGACTCTTGGGAATTTGCACTTTGGTCCCTGTGCACTGTGCCCCCTCTTTATTTTTGAATAAAATAGCAAATTACCTCCAAATCCAACGAAAATTGGAAACATGGCTCCTGCCATAGTGTAAAATTTTCGAGGATTTTTGAGGACATTTTTGTTTTTATTTGATATTTTTAAAAATTCAAAAACATCTATTTTCTTGTCTGACTAACTTTAAAAATCACAAAAAAATATTAAATAGTGTCTAAAAATTACAAAAACATTGTCTACTGTCTATTTTGTTGTGTTTGATTTTCTAGCCAATTTTGGCTATTTTTTCTTACTGAAAACTACTAAAAATTGAAAACACTAAAAATCTTATAAAAATTCTAGTAAATCAATTAAAAATCCAAAAACAATAAAATAGGTGCCTAAATTTTCCTTGTTTTATTCTCTTTACAGGAAATTACCTCTCAACTAATTTGGGGCCTTTAGATATTTTATCTATGCCCTTTTAACTCGGCTGGATAGTACCTACTGTTTTAGTCACTTTTTGATTTTTAGAAAATTAAATAAACATCAGAAAATTCTCAAAAATTCACCAAAAACACTAAAAATTATAAAACACATAAAAATTTTTTTGTTTGAATTTTTGGTTGATTTTTAGTGCTTTTGATAAATTGTTGAAGTGTGTGCTTAGTTGCTTTTCTTATTTTCTTAATTAACTAAAAATCCAAAAAAATATTAAATAATTAAAAAACCACCAAAAATAGTTACTTCTTTTATTTTATTTCTCTTTTTGACTACTTCGTAGGCCGAGAGGCCAACCCGTGCTCCTTGAGTTCGACCCTGGTCGATATACCAGGTTAAATAAATAGCGAGACCGCTAGCTTATTTTTTTGATTGATTTTATCTCTCGTGGTGGTCTATTTTTCTTGATTGTTCGCATCTGACTGCTTGGGTCGCAACGACCGATTAGCACCTTTATCCGAGTGGTCGTTATCACGTTCATCAGAATGGTGCCGTTGCCGGGGAGCACGGCTTAGTAGTTTTTATTTTATTTTCGTTTTTGTTTTTGCGGCTTTTCGCGGCTCTTTTAGAGCTCGCGGCTTTCTCGCGGCTTTTGTCTAAATTTTTTTTATTTTACTTTATTTTATTTTCTTTTGTTTTTGGTTTTTTTATTTTGAGTGTTTGTTTTATTTTGCATTTTTGCATATATACCCTCATTTTCATTTGCATTTATTTTCCTTATTATTAGTATTTGATTATTTTTGTCTGACCACTTGTCTCTGTTTCTTGCGAGGGCCCGAGGACTGCGGAGGCGACTTTCGAGGAGCCGACGCAATCGCAGGACTTGGAGGCGGCTCCCTTCTTTACGGAGCCGCAGGAGAGAGCGAGCGAGAGAGTTGAGTGGGAGAGGTAGACGGCTCCCTTCTTTACGGACCTTTGGCCTGTAGTACGGTGACCAGTTAGACGGTTCTGCGAGTAGAACTTGCTCATCTAGGACTCGGTTTTCATCGCTGCATCATTTAGGTAGTTTAATTTCTGTCTTTACATTTATGCGCGGATCATATTGCATGTAGAGTGCTGGAGACAGGTACGCCTTTCTGACTTTGCATGCATCATTGATTTATCGTGCATCGGCTTTTTCGTCTTCTCCCCCTGTTTCTGACCTAATAATCAGGAGAACCGAAAAATTCGTTAGGCGTTTGTTTTATTTGAAAAATATTTAAAAGAAAAACCATAAAATTGGGACTGGCTAAGACTATTGACCCTAAAAGACACTCACCTTAAAAATTTGTCTTGGGGAGAGCAACCCCCTCATTGTTTGGTTTGATTGCGCGAGAGAGTGACCCGCACCCTAGGTAGAGCCCTCCGGTGCTATTTCCAGCTGACTACCGACTCTTCCGTACGGGCCAGTCGGTTGGGATAGAATCAGGTATCCTAACAGGTCACGTAAGCGCTCTGATATCTTGTGTGTTCACCTAATAAAAATTGACAAGATAATGTGACCGAGCTTTTACGGTCTTTAGCTCGCGTTGCGTTGGTGAACCGGGGGTTTGCATTCTGATCATAGTTTTTCCAGATCTCATCCGCACTACTCGACCAGATCACGATGATGGGTAGACGCTCTCTTAGGCAGCCTCTGGCTGCACCGCTTTCGGGCACGTCTACCCAATCATCTAGGTTGGCCCGCGAGAGCCAAGACCAGTTCTCCGAGCCCGAGTATGATTCCGCCCTGTTCCCCCTCGACCCCCTTTCTTTCGGTTCTGAGAGATATGAGCCAGAGGAGAGAATAACAGATTTGACAGCACCTGAGTATGGCTCATTTGATTTTGCAGACGTCATGGCCGGTAGTTCAGAGGACCGCTCCAGGACCGAGTACATTGTGATGGACCAGGGAGCGATCAACTCCACCCTGATCACCTCGTTAGAGACAGTGCAGCAGCAGCTGAGGGATCAGGGAGCTTTCATGATTGAGATGAGGAGAGAGTGGGAGCGACTCAGAGAAGAGAGAGATCAGAGCGAGCCTGAGGACGGACCAGATGCAGAGGCACGAGCCGTAGCAGCCGCAGCAGCAGCAGCAGCCGCCGCCGCAGCGGCAGCCGCCACGGCAGGAGGACCACCGAGACCGATGCGGGAGTTGCACAACCCCGGATCTACACTGATGCATCATTGGGTAGTGGTGCCGGCTATCGTGGGGGACTTCAAGTTCCCCCCGAACACCCTGCAGATGCTTCCCCGTTTTCACGGACTTGCCACCGAGGAGCCCCATCTCCACCTCCAGGAGTTCTTGATGATCTGCAGTACTGTCCACGACCGCCATGTGGACCAGGATACAATTCGGATGATCGCCTTCCCCTTCTCCCTAGCAGACAGAGCAGCCACCTGGCTGAAGCATTTGGGGAAGTTTGTTTACACCTGGGAGCAGCTCCGCACCGAGTACTTGAACAAGTACTATCCACTCGGGCAGACCAATGCAGCGAGGGCCCTGATCAGCAACTTCTCCATGCTCCCCAACGAGCGATTCCATGAGGCATGGGAGAGGTTCCGAGAGCTCACAGACCGATGCCTGCACCATGATATCTCGAAGCCTAACCTTGTGCAGAGCTTCTTCAGCGGGCTGACACCAGAGCTCCAGGGCCTGGTGAATGCTTCTTATGGCGGGTCCTATTTCGCCAAGGATCACGACCAGGTATGGGCCATCTTCGAGGAGATGGTCGAGAACTATATGGTGATGTCCCAGACCCGGTTGTACACTCAGGGGAGACCCCAACAGCAGCTCGGACCCATGCAGTACAAGAGGATAGCACGAGTCGATGCTGGTCCATCCAGTTCATCCGCAGTTGCAGCAACACAGGCAGAGTCGTCTGCTGCGGATATGGGTATCATTAGCGAGAAGTTGGACCGCATGGAGCTGATCGAGAAGAAGCAGTGCTAGGGCATCACGCAGATGGAACAGATGGCACAGACTCTGAGCGACATGAAGACCCAGCTCATGTGTCTCCAGGAGGCACAGACAGCTTCCCAGCCCCGTCTTCAGTCGCGAGGCGATACCGGTGGCAGCAACAGCTCGTCCCAGCGCTCCAGCTCCTTTCAGCAGCCTAGACAGGTTCACCTTGTACAGGCGGAGCCGTACCAGCAGCAGCAGCCCTCTTACCAGTCCCCATCATCTCCAGACTTGCAGATGGTGGTATACCAGCCGGATCAGCCTTTGGCAATACTCCCGCCAGCCCCGTACGATGCAGAGCCGTTGATGGATGTCAACGGGATTTGGTATGACCGTCCCCAGCCTGGGATCCGACAAGACCATCCCGGATTCAGGTGGGGGAATGGAGGTACCCATCCCCAGCAGCAGCCATCAGGTCAGGGAGGGCAGTATAGCCAGCAGAGGGATCACCAGCAGCAGCAGGCCCCAGCCTACCAGCCATACCAGCAGTCGTCCTTCGTTCCTCATCCCTATCAGCAGCAGGGACAGTCTTGGAGACGTGAGCAGCAGGCTCACCAGTCACAGCAGCAGCATCCTTCCTCCTACCCCTCTCAGCAGCAGCAGCACCAGGCCCAGCAGCCTCATTACCAGAGAGGCTACTCGTCGAGCTCCCACGAGAGCCCCGCCTTGGATGACATAGCCCGCCTCCTCACGGATCAGCAGGCTACTTTTCGACGGGAGATGGACGAGTTCCGCCAGGAGATGCGGGACCTGATGAGAGGGAAGGCCTCCATCCCTACACAGATAGAGCCAAATCCGAACAGCCTGAAGAGGAAATCTGAGCAGGTAGTTTCCACTGAGCATACCACTCCTAGTGATCCATTTGATGATATGTCTTCGGATCTATTTGATGCTGATTTTGTTACACTTAGGAGCGGTAGAGCACCAGCAGGCGGCACCTCATCTGAGCGACGACACGAGGATCCATCCAGGGGGCCAGATGAGGAGGAGGAGAGCGGTACTGAGGACGCGCACGATGATGATGGTGGTACTGATGCAACCAAGGATGCTGATTCCACCGGCAGTACTGAGGCCGCCGCCAGCCCAGTTCGAGGAGGTGGTACTGATGCCACCAGAGTAGCCGAGCCAGCACGTGGTACTGAGGCTGCGAGACGTCTAGCAGAGCTAGCCTGTGGTGGTACTGAGGCCACCGGTGTTCATTCTGAGAGAGATGTTATTTTTCCTTCTGTTGATGTATCTCAGAACACTGTTGTTAATAAAGGAAAAGGTTTAGTTTCTTCTGGTCCCACTGTGGTGATTGATGTATGTGCGGATCCGGCCGTCGAGCCGTCTAGACCTCTTCCTAGTCCTTCATCTGAGAAGGACCCTGCGGTCCCCTTCCCTAGAGCCCTTCAGATGGGGAAGGGGAAGAAAAGAGAAAAAGACCCAAAAAAGAGAGAGCAGGAGGAGTTCAGCCAGAGCATGATCGACATATTTCACATACAACTGACCCTTCAGGAGGCTTTGCAGCACATCCCCCTTCTTCAACGATCTTTGAGAGATAGGACCACAGTCAGGAGGAGGAGGAACCATCATTCAGAGATACATGTGCTGACGAAAGCCACGTGCTTCGCGATCCAGAACCGTCTGCCGGCCAAGAGGCCAGATTCAGGAGCCCCGTATGTTAGATGTCAGATTAGTGAGCAGAGGTTCGACCGGACTCTATTGGATAGCAGATCGTCTATCAACCTCCTTCCGGCAGCCCTTCTCGACTGCTTCGAGTTGGGCACTCTTCGACAGAGCAGGACAGTCCTTCAGTTTGCTGATCGATCTGTCAAGAGGCCGAAGGGGTTGTTGCGAGACGTTATCGTCACTATTCAGGGCCTGCAATTCCCCGTGGACTTCGTAGTGTTGGACATGGAGATCCCTGATGCAGTGGCCGATACCCCCATCATCCTCGGTCGTCCGTTCTTGGCCACAGCCAAGGCGGTGACTGATCATGATAGCGGGAGGGTATACTTTCGCGTCGAGGGCGAAAGTGTACAAATAGAGACGGTCGAGGACCACAGAGCCAGAGAGAGAGCATGCTCAGAGACCAGCACAGACACAGAGCAGCTGACAGATGCCGGGCTAGACATCCATCAGGACTGTGATTTTGTGATCACAGATGATGAGGCAGCATGGGCAGACCCTTCAGCACAGGCCATCCTCTCATTTCCAGACACCACTGATACAGAGATGACAACAGAGGAGAGCTTGGAGAGCACAGCCCTGGTCCAGGATAATACAGAGGCAGCAGAGCCGGTTCTTGACCGCGACACGGTTTCTAGCGATGGTGGTGCTGAGGCCACCTTGTGTGATGGTGGTACTGATGCCACATTGTTTGATGCAGATCCCTCGGATTCAGAGTCTGATTGGGCAGATTGTGATGATCAGATGCCAGACATGAGTCCACCTGAGCCTATAGATGAGGAGGAGGTAGAGGCAGAGCAGATCAGAGACAGCACAGTTGAGCAGCCTCCTCCAGATCCAGTCTGCGAGAGCTCGTTTTCTTTCTCCCAGGCAGATTTGGCAGATTTAGCAGCATTGACACATCTTCTTCCGAGGCCAGATTTGCCAGCGTCCAGCTGTCCAGAGCTGAAGCCGCTTCCAACTTCGCTGAAGTATCGGTTCCTTGCGGGCGAACCTGAGATGTACCCAGTCATCATCTCCGCCGATCTGACTGGAGAGCAGGAATCCCGTTTGATGGGGGTTCTTGAAAAGAACCGCAAGGCAATCGGATGGAGCGTAGCAGATCTCCATGGGATTAGTCCATCAGTGTGCTCCCACCATATTTATCTCGAGGAGGGGGCGAAGCCGTCGCGTGAGTTCCAGCGGCGACTGAACTCCAACCTGAGAGAGGTCGTGATGAAGGAAATATCAAAATGGTGGAGTGCAGATTTTATTTATCCCATTTCCGACTCTAAGTGGGTCAGCCCCTTGCATGTGGTTCCCAAGAAGACGGGCATCACGACTGTGATCAGTGAGTCAGGAGAGGAGATTGCTACACGAGCACCCACCTCTTGGAGGGTTTGTGTTGACTACAGGAGACTCAACCAGGCCACCAAGAAGGACCATTTCCCCTGCCTTTTATCGACCAGATCATTGAGAGACTGGCAGGGAAGAGCCACTATTGCTTCCTTGATGGGTACTCAGGCTACAACCAGGTGGCCATCGCTCTTGAGGATCAGGAGAAGACCACCTTTACCTGTCCCTTTGGTACATATGCCTTTCGACGCATGCCATTTGGGCTATGCAACGCCCCTGCGACTTTTCAGAGGTGCATGTTGTCGATCTTTTCAGACATGGTAGGGGAATGTTTGGAGGTCTTCATGGATGATTTCTCGATCTACGACGACGGATTCGACTCCTGTCTTGACTGCCTAGATCGAGTACTCCAGCGATGTATGGAGTACCATTTGGCTCTATCTTGGGAGAAGAGTCACTTCATGGTGACTCAAGGGACGGTGCTTGGCCACATCATCTCCAACAGGGGCATGGAGGTTGATCCGGCCAAGGTGGATGTCATTAGAAAACTTGCACCGCCGTCCAATTTGAGGCAGCTACGGTCATTCCTGGGGCACGTTGGATTTTATAGGAGATTTATTCAGGATTTCAGCAGGATTGCCCGGCCGTTGATTGACCTCTTGACTAAAGACACCGAGTTCCTTGTCGATGACAAGTTTCTTTCGTCCTTTGCGACTCTCCAGCAGTGTGTTATTGAGGCTCATGTCCTCCAACCGCCTGATTGGTCTCTCCCATTCGAGATCATGACGGATGCCTCTGATTTTGCCGTAGGGGCAGTGCTGGGACAGAGGAGGGATGGAGTCCCGTTTGCTATCCACTACGCTAGCCACACATTGGATTCCGCCCAACGGAATTACACGGTCACAGAGAAGGAGATGCTAGCTGTAGTGTTCGCCCTAGATAAGTTTCGATCTTATATCATTGGATCTAGAGTGACTTTGTACACAGATCACACCGCCATCAGGTACCTCATGGCAAAGAAGGATGCCAAGGACAGACTTACTAGATGGATCCTTCTACTCCAGGAGTTCGACATTGAGATTAAGGATAAGCCTGGAGTCAAGAATGTGGTGGCGGATCATCTCTCCCGTTTAGAGCAGCCTGAGGAGTCTGAGCAGATTGATCCCATTCGAGATACCCTCCCAGATGAGGCGATCCTTGCTATCGCCTCACTCCTGTGGTATGCCGATATTGTCAACTTTCTCGTTGCTGGGAAAGTCCCACAAGATTGGCCCAGGCAGAGGCTTGAGATCTTCCTTGCGAAGGCCAAGTCCTACCACTGGGAGGATCCCATCCTTTACCATGAAGGAGGGGACAGCGTCTGGCGTCGGTGTATTCCTCAGGAGGAACACCATAGCGTCCTCACTTACTGCCACAAGCTTGAGGCAGAAGGACATCATTCTGGGAGGAGAACGGCACAGAAAGTGCTCCAATCCGGCTTGTGGTGTCCTACCCTCTTCAAGGACTCTGACGAGTTCGTGAAGAGGTGTACTGACTGTCAGAGGATGGGCACTCGTGGACAGCGTGATATGATGCCGATGCAGCCCATTCACTTCTGTGAGGTTTTTGACGCATGGGGCATCGATTTCATGGGTCCATTCCCTAAGAGTCAGGGATTTGAGTACATTCTGTTGGCCGTGGATTATGTTAGTCGTTGGGTTGAGGCTATCCCCGCCTGAGCCGCTGATGCGAGGACAGTTTGCAGATTTTTGAGGAAGCACATCATCACGCGGTTCGGGGTTCCACGAGTTCTGATTTCTGATGGGGGGTCTCATTTCATCAATGACCAGGTGAAGGCCCTTGCTAGCGAGTTCAGTATAGACCATCGTGTTGCTACACCTTACCATCCACAGACGAATGGT
The DNA here is from genome assembly GCA_037367405.1 of Ottelia alismoides. Classification (NCBI taxonomy): domain Eukaryota; kingdom Viridiplantae; phylum Streptophyta; class Magnoliopsida; order Alismatales; family Hydrocharitaceae; genus Ottelia; species Ottelia alismoides. The sequence goes on from JAZKJV010007670.1 coordinate 199,726, forward strand.
CTAGCCGAGGTGTCGAATAGGGAGATCAAGACTATATTGCGAAAAGTCGTCCGCCCTGACCGAAAGGATTGGTCACAGCTTTTGGACTCGGTCTTATGGGCATATAGGACGTCTTTCAAGACTCCATTGGGCACATCTCCCTTTCGCCTCGTATATGGCAAGCCGTGCCATTTACCTGTTGAGCTGAGGCACAAGTCACTTTGGGCAGTTACAGATATTCTTATGGATCCATATGGTATGGGAGACCAGAGGAGGGCAGAGTTAGCCGCCCTGGAGGAGCTTAGAGATACAGCTTTCTCAAACAGCCTACAGTATAAGGAGAGAGTGAAGGAGTGGCATGATTCTCATATCAGCCACAAGCATTTTGAGATTGGACAGAGAGTATGGTTGTTTGATGCGAGGCTTCGTTTATTTCCAGGGAAGCTACAGAGCAAATGGAAGGGACCCTACTTGGTCAGAAAGGTACATGACAACGGTAGCATTGATATATCTGAGTTGTCTTCTGAGAGTACCTTTCGGGTGAACGGCCAGCGGCTCAAGCCATTTCTAGATCATGAGCCGCGGGTCGCTGATCTTGCCCCTATTCATTTTGCGTGAGATGTGGTCTTTGACTCACATCTAATGCATCTCACGCCTGAGTTTCACTATTCCTCCGCCTTGTATAGATCCAGATGTCTATATCACTACATTCTTTAGTCCCACATCCCTTTCTTCATCTTATGATTATGCTATACTTAGGGTGCACTTTACCCTAAGTATAGGGGGGATGTGAGACCTTTGGGTATTTCTTTTGTTTCTGTCTACCCCTGTTTTTGTTGCCTATACTTAGGGATATCTTACCCTAAGTATAGGGGGGGTAGACCCTGTACATTCTCCACTCAGTTTTCCCTTGGTAGACAGCCTGCTATACTTAGGATCACTTGATCCTAAGGGGAAGACCAGAGATCCTCTTGATTTTCCATTTCATTCATTCGTCTTTGTAGATAGCCTTTCTTTTCACTTCCCTATACCTAGCACGAGTTATGTCTTCTTCATCGCTCTTGACTCTGAGGACATCGTTCGAGCTAAGTATAGGGGGGTGTGTATAAATTCCATATATACTTTAGCCATAACTCGTACTTTGTGTGAGTGTGTTAATAAATAAAAGGGCTAAAAATCACAAAAATTAAAAAAATAGAAAAATAAAAAAAGTTTCATATTCATAAACTTCTTTTATTTGCACATAAATAGCTAGTGTACAAATTATTTTTGTAAAAATGATTTCAAAAATCTTTTGTGTAAAGCTTGTGTAAATATTCTCTTATCAAAATTATGTATATAGTACAAAATTTTTCCAAAATGTTTTGGAAATCAAAAGTTTGCAAAAATCTTGTGTAAATTTGTGTAAATATCTTTTTGCAAAACTTGCACTTCATGCATCATCCATTCATGATTTCAAAACATTTTTCAAAAATTTTGCATGTTTGTAAAAATTTGTGTAAATAGCATATTTTGTATATATGTATATAGTTTTTCTGGATGATAGTTGACATTTAAACTACCCTGGAATCAAATTGGGAAATGGAGCTTGATTAAGATCTTAACCCACCTAACTTATAAGAGGAACCTTATAGGGCTTAAGTTTAAGGCTTTTCGGGTCCATGGTGACTTAATTCTTTGAGTCCGCTAGGCTATGATCACATGTCATCTCAATGAGCCTAAGTAGAGCACTTAACAACAACACATGACTCATATAGATTATGGCTTTACTTGGACACCAGCACTATGCACCGAGCTCTCTACGGATGAGATGGTGAGGAGGCAGTCTTCCTTGACTTGGGGTAGCATATGAGGGTAGTACTTTTAGGCGGAACCTCTCTTCTTCTTTTAGTTAAGGAAGTGCGTCTCAACTTGGTCTGGTTGCCATGAGGTCTAACGACGGGAGTTGTGGGTTGCAATAAAGCTTCAAAAGAGGGATAGTCTACTGGCTCAAGAGGAAAAACTCCTTGTATATATGCTGCACATGTATATGTTGTATAGATGCACTCGAAAAAAAATGTGCAAAAAGAAAATAACTCCAAAAAAGTGGTGGGTCTGAGAGAAAATGATAATCCCACCGGAGTATGTTTATAGAGTGCAATAAGCAAAGCTTGGTTTCATGATCCACCTGATGTAGCTTGCAGCAGGGAGACTTGGCTACACTGGTCAAGCTTCCAAGGGTACTTGGCTACACTGGACTTGACCCATTCTCTTCTTCCTCCTCTTCTTGAGCCGGTTGAACTTGAACTTAGAAGGGAATACCCCGCTCCTCGAGGAAAGAGTGACCAGATTGAGGTCATAGAGTTACCTTGTTGGGGAGGGTTGTCAAGTTGCCATTTCTGAGGTGGAGAGCTTAGATCTCACATTCACAGGACAAGAAAAGATTCATGGTCTTCAGGGTTTGTGATTGATGACTTGTTCTGATTTGGAGCATTGAGGAGTCTTGGTTATAGAATAGTGGAACTTAGAGGCTGTTGAGTTTTAAACTTAAGTCCAAATAAGGTTCCGACACATTAATAATCCAAAGATCTGATCGAGCTCCATACCTTAATTTAATGAAGGCAAGTTTAATAATCAGCCTTGATCCATGTACATTCTCTTTTTCTTTTTCTTTATTTCTTTTTCCCTTCTTTTTCAAATAAGTGTTTGCTAAGGGACTAGCAAAGTTAAGTATAGGGGGGTGATGAATACTCATTCATCACTCTTTATTCTTATATTTTAGCTACAAAAAAACCTTTGCAAATACATGTAGATATGTGTAAATACAAACAATTACCAAAAGCATGCATTGTGTAAAAACCTATAATTAGCATGTTTTTGTGCAAAAATAAAAGAATAAAGATTAAAAAGAAAAAGAGGGAAATATTTAGAATAAATATTGAGCAACCTAACCCAAGGGAGGGCTCAGCATGGGCCTGACCGCATAAAAGTCAAAGTAGAGGGAGATAGGGGCTCATGTGTGTAAATATTTATGTAAATAAAATAAAAAGTATTTTCCTCACAAAATAGGCTTGTAAATATTTGTATATATTTATAAATATAAAATCAAAACAAAAATTTAAAAATTAAAAAGAAAACAAAAACACAAATTGTACATGCTCACTTTATACATAGAACCACCTTTATCTTTGTTTAACCTTATAAATAAATAAAATTAATTTCTAAAATTTTTGTAAATATTCTATATTATATAGTGTAAAAAATAAAATAAAAACAATTAAAACAAAAACAAAATAAAAATAACAAAATTAAAAACACAAAAATATATTGTAAATATACCATGTATATAAATGTATATGTGTATTTATTTCACCTATGTATATAAATAATAAAAATTAAATGAAAAAAATCTTTTTATTCCTTATTTTATAATGTAAAAAAATTAAGTATAAATTGGGAATAAAAGTGTATAAAAATAACTCATTAAAAATCAAAACTAAAAATCCCATATTGTATATATACCTATATATATGAACCTACTATGTATATATCTTATTTTTATTTCGAAAAATTAATTAAAAATCACAAAAAATAGAAAAAAAAATAAAATAAAAATATTTCATGTTTTGAGTTTTCACTAAATCGGCCATTTGCTACCCTTAATTTTAATTTCAAAATCCAGCCACGTGGCCTTTTCTCATTGGTCCTGGGGATTGTTGACCGCCCGGTCAACTACCCCCCCCAGGACCACTTCACACGGGTCCTTAGCGGGTACCCATCTTCTCGGATTTTTCCCCGCTAAACTCGATCGCCTACCACCTAAACCTCGGGTCTGACTCCTTAATGCTACATCCGAGTCCCTCGCCGGGGTATCCACATCGGGATCCACGCGCTCGATCGCCCTACCCGACCTCTTCTAGTCGGACCCGCACCCATATTTAGCTCGAGCTCCGCCACCTCGAATCTCATCTTTGGCTATTCGATTCCACCCCCTGTGAGCTCCGGTGTGTGCATGAGAGTGACAGCTCACCGCCCGTGTTGTTGAAGCGAGGAGAGGGACCGGATTCCATCGATCCGGCGAGCTTCGCCGCTGTTGCTCCGCCACCAGCTGGAGCCCGAGCCTCGGAGGGAGACGCTCCTCGAGGCGAAGACCCAGAGCTTCCTTAGCTCTTCCCCAGTCTCCTCGTCCAACCAGGTAGTCCCTTAGACCCTTCTTTCGCCTTGATTTTTCATTTCGCCCAAATCGCCGCTCCGCCGTATTACGCCGATTCCGACCATTCCATAGCTCTGTTCGATCATCGGAATCTACATCCATCATCGCCTCCTTCCCGCGCATCTTCTCCATACCTCCATCCAACCCAGCTCGCACAGGAGCTGGGATTCGAGCTCCACCGTCCCCACTTCGCCGGAGCTCGTCCGCTGCGACCCATCGTTCACCGCCACCCCACCTAACCGGGTCGAGGCAGTTTGCCCTCGACCCGCGAGCCTTCTGGACTTTTTTGCAGGTATAGTAAGGGCCATCTGAGGTCCTTCGACATCGAGCCAGGAGGCGTACCTCCGCCGACCTCGCCGGAGCTCTCCAGAGCCCGGTTGGGTCATCGGAGCCTACCGGCAGACGCGGAAGCACCCCACGCTTCTTCTCCGACCTTCAGCGTGCTTCCAGGAGGATCCTAGCCCACGCCCGAGGCCGGCGAATCTCACCGGCGAACAGTTCATCCAACATCCTCCGTCGTCGTCCGATCGCCTCAGCCCTCCAGTTCTGATCCAGACCGTCCATCTCAGGAGGCTCCTGCACCGCCAGATCTTTGGAGAGGCGATCCCAGCCGTTGGTCCAGTGAAGGGTTTGGCCCCTGACGTCCTCGACCGCTTGATCAGACACGTGGCCACGCCCCCGCCGTTGGATCACCCCGAGGAGCGCAGCGTTGGATCCCCAGTCGCCCACCACCGTTCGATCCCACACGTGGCGTCCATCCTGCGGTCCACATAATAAAGGGTAATTTACCCTTAGGCCCCCTTTGTTATTTTATTTCGCTTTTAATCTTGTAAATATCTAGCGTAGTTGTTTAGTTTTGGGATATTTGCATATAGACCCGTGTGCTTGCATGTATTTACTGATATGCCCCTGTGTGTGGTCTGACACGTGCATCGACACGTGCTCTTCTGGGCTTTTTACATTATCTACCATGTAGTTCTGGTTGTTATCAATTGAATGAAAGTTTTTGTTTATTTGCATTTATACCCCTGTGCGTATTTTAATTGAGCATGTGCGTTATATATTGGGTTATTTGCAGATAAGCCCTTGGGCTTTTGGTACCTGTTACCAAAAGGCCCTCAGAACTTACTTTTCTCACATTTGGGTCCCTGAGTGCCCCAGACACGCGTGACGCGCGTGACTTCCTGGGTTAATTGCACCAGACCCCCCAGACTCTTGGGTATTTGCACTTTGGTCCCTATGCACTGTGCCCCCTCTTTATTTTTGAATAAAATAGAAAATTACCTCCAAATCCAACGAAAATTGGACACATGACTCCTGCCATAGTGTAAAATTTTTGAGGATTTTTTAGGACATTTTTGTTTTCATTTGATATTTTTAAAAATTCAAAAACATCTATTTTCTTCACTGTCTAAATTTATAAATCACAAAAAAATATTAAATAGTGTCTGAAAATTACAAATAAATTGCCTCCTATCTATTTTGTTACGTTTGATTTTCTAGCCAATTTTGGCTATTTTTCCTTACTGAAAACTACTAAAAATTGAAAAACACTAAAAATCTTATAAAAATTCTAGTAAATCAATTAAAAATCCAAAAACAATAAAATAGGTGCCTAAATTTTCCTTGTTTTATTCTCTTTACAGGAAAATTACCTCCCAGCTAATTTGGGGCCTTTAGATATTTTATCTAGGCCCTTTAGCTCGGCTGGACAGTACATACTGTTTTAGTCACTTTTTGATTTTTAGAAAATTAAATAAACATCAGAAAATTCTCAAAAATTCACCAAAAACACTAAAAATTATAAGACACATAAAAATATTTTTGTTTGAATTTTTGGTTGATTTTTAGTGCTTTTGATAAATTGTTGAAGTGTGTGCTTAGTTGCTTTTCTTATTTTCTTAATTAACTAAAAATCCAAAAAAAATATTAAATAATTAAAAAACCACCAAAAATAGTTGCTTCTTTTATTTTATTTCTCTTTTTGACTACTTCGTAGGCCGAGAGGCCAACCCGTGCTCCTTGAGTTCGACCCTGGTCGCTATACCAGGTTAAATTAATAGCAAGACCGCTAGCTTATTTTTTTTGATCGATTTTTTGGTGGTCTATTTTTCTTGATTGTTCGCATCTGACTGCTTGGGTCGCAACGACCGATTAGCACCTTTATCCGAGTGGTCGTTATCGCGTTCATCACTTGACAAGCTCAAAGGTATGATTGTCATGAAGGGACTTCATTTCCTCTTTCATAAGTTCTACCTATTTCTCCTTATTTGCATCTTATAAGGCTTCTTCATAGCATTCAGGCTCGCCACTGTCTATCAACAAAATGTACTCATGTGCAGAATATCTGTTGGAGGGTCACCTTTTTTCACGGGTCTCTGTGGTGGGAGAGCCTTAGAAGAAGAAGAGCTCTCATCATCCTGTTCACCATCATCACCACCGTCATCTGTATCATCATCAAGAGTGGAGACCTGTGGTACATCCTCCTCATGACCTTCATCTGGCACCTGCTCATATACATCATCTGACACTACATGTGAAGCCCTATGCAAAAGGATTGTCTCCACATCATCTGTCTGATAGCTACTCGAAGGAGAGTCCTTAGCAGTCTTCTAGATGTCCTCAATGGTTTGATCTTCAAAGAAGATCACATCCCTGGTCTTCACCAACTTCTTATCAATTGAATCATACAACATGTAACCAAACTCATCTTGGCCATATCCCAAGAAAATGCACGGCTTCATCTTTGCATCCAACTTGGACCTTTCATCCTTGGAAACATGTACAAATGTACGGCATCCAAAGACCCACAAATGGTTGTATGAGATATTCTTTCTTTGCCAAACGCTATTAAGAACATCACCATCTAAGGATACACGTGGAGATAGATTAATAACATGAACATCGATATAAAGGGCTTCACACCAAAAAGAGTTAGGCAACTTAGTTTCAGAAAGGAGACATCTGGCTCTCTCCATCAGGATCATGTTCATTCTCTCTGTAACACCATTCGACTATGGCATCTTGGGTGGGAATCTTCTGGTGCCTGATATCATGAGATCTGCAATACTCATCAAATGACTCGATATACTCACCACCATTGTCAGTGCAGATGCTTTTAAGTTTCTTCCCAGATTGTCGCTCCGATATCGCATGGAAGTCTTTGAAAAACCAATGACTTGATCCTTCTTCTTTAAGGCGTAGACTCAAACTTTCCTGAAGAAGTCATCAATGAATGTAACAAAATAAAGTGCACCATCAAGAGAACTTACTTTCAGTGGACCAAAAACATTTGTGTGAACAAACTCCAATGGTTTCATCTTTCTAAAAGGTGGATGACTCTTGAAGGAGACTCTCGTTTGCTTCCCAGCCAAGTTGTGTGCACCTCTCCGGCTTCTCTTTCTTGACATCTATCAGCATATTCTTCCTCACCAAACACTGTAGCTCCTTTTCGCACATGTGCCCCAATCATCGATGCCACAACTCAATGGATTTTGCATCTCTAGTCGCATGTGAAACATCATGGGAGATGGATGCATTCATAATGTAAAGATTGTTGCTATACTTCTTGCCATGTGCAACAACCAAGGATCCTCGGGTAAAGCTTCCATTGACCGTCATCAAAAGTGTTAAGGTATCCTTCATCATCAAGCTTGCATGTAGAAATGAGATTTAAGTGCATGTCTGGTGCATGCCTTACATCTTTGAGAGTCAACGCCGCTCCATTAGCATTCTTCAATGCAATATTGCCAATGCCAACAAAGAAGGTAAAGAACCACTCCCCATCTTCAATATGTCAAAATCACCACCTGTATATGAAGAGAAAAACTCTCTCTGAGATGTGACTTGTAGTACAGATCTGCTATCAACAAGCCAAGAAGTACCATCCTATGCGACATTTATCATCTCCTCATCACAAATAATGAGGAGCTCATGTTGTACAACTGCAACAACTTGTTCATTCTTTTTCTATTGCTTGTCGTCACCATTCTTGTTTTCTCTCTTGAACTGAAGCAATACTTCTTGATGTGTCCCTTCTCCTTGCAATAGTGGCACTCCATAATCTGATATCCAGATCTGGACTTGATTCTGCCATTATATCTACCTGTACAGTCTTGGTCTAGCTCCTCCCCCTTTTTTCCGTGACAAGAATCTCTGAATGTGAAGAGCTTCCTTGAGTTTTTCTTCACTTCTCCTCATTAAGAATGATATACTTGACTGTCTCTAAAGAAACGACCCCATTGACTGCAAAATTCGTAAGTGAGACTTTGAAAGTCTCCCATAAATCTGGTAGAGTAGCAAGCAGTAACAATCCCAACATATCATCTTCAAATTTTATCCTCATACTCGTCAACTGACTAGTATTCTTAGAATTCATTCAGAAAATCTAGTACAGAGCTATCTTCCTTGAACCTCAAGTTCACTAATCTCTTGAGAAGAAACAGTTTGTTACTTCCTATCTTAGAGGCATAAGGATTTTCCAAATTCAACCACAAGCTTCTAGCATAACTTCCATCTTGGATATGATTGTAGACATTCTCATCAACAAACTGTCTTATGAAGCCACAAACCTGCTCGTGTTCAAACTATAATTCTTCATTGCTTTTGGCTTCGGGCTTCTGTGAGGAGAACACCAGAAGGTGCATAGCCTTCACATATAAAAGATCCTTCATCTTATTCTTCCACAAATTGTAATTAGTCCCATTAAGACTAATCATCCTTCTTGAACCAAACTCCATCTTGTAATCTGCCATTGAACTTTGTCCTGATACATTTGTTGGGAACATATTCCCCGTATATATCGAATCGTGAAAAATTATCAAAGTTGATAAGCAGATCCTGAATGATATATCACTACACGAGCATAATATCTAAACCACGGAAAATCAACCACAGATGCACAGAGAATTTTTAATGTGGAAAACCCTCAATTTGAAGGGAAAAACCACGTGGTTGATTGATTAATGCAAAATTGAGTGCGGTTATATTGACTCACAAGGCGAGTCAACAGTCGGTGTTTGACCACACAAAATCCTGTATTTAATCAACAATTAACCCACACTAAAAATCAACAATTAGAAATAAATGTGGAGTTAAAATTTATTTTTAACTCTGCACAAATGATGTATATGGGCAAGTATGCAGAGAGTTCAAACACAGGGAGCAAGCAGTGTAGTCCTAGCAAGAGCTAAGTGTGTGAGAGTGTGAGTGTCTACACTAAGCAAGCAAGCAAATAAATTTTTGTGGGTTTTTAAATTTTTAATTAATTTTTTTATTTAATTTTTAATTTTGTATTTTAATTTTTGATTTTATGATTTTTATATTTTATATTTTATATTTTTTGTATTTTCTTTTTTTCAATATTGGAAACTAAAGGAAATATAATACAAGGCAAAGTAAAATATTTATAAAAATGCACAAAAATACTCAAAAATTCAGAAAATAAATGTTTTTGGTATTTTTAGGGTTTTTTTACTGTTTTTGAGATTTTTGGGGATTTTTCAAGATGTTTTTGGTATTTTTAAAAGCTGAAATAAGACAGAACAGTGCAAAATAGGCTGGCTGTGATAAAAATGGGATTCAAAAATAGAAACCAGTAGCAAAAATATTTCACACTATTTTTCTAATAAAAAGAACAAGATAAGGAAGAAACAGAAGCTGAGTTTGCAATTTTTAGGTTTTTCTACTATTTTATATATTTTTTTGAAGTTTTTGAGTGTTTTTAATTTTTTTAGTGTTTTTCTTTTGAGATTTTTAATGATTTTTGGACTGACACTAAAGTAGCATAAAATAGACACTAGGTGAATTTTTTTGGAATTTTTAGAGGTGTTTTGATATTTTTTTGGTATTTTCTAAGCTAGACAGTGCACAAAATAGGTGTTTTTGATTTTTAATAAATACAAAATTAAAGTAAAATCAAAAACTAAAATATGGGCGTTAAAGTACACCTATCCAGAAACCTAATCCTATTTTTGTGAGATTTTTGGGGTTAAAATGATATTTTAAACAATTAAAACAAGGGTCCCAACATTAAACAGTACTGGCAAGGGCATAAATGCAATTTAAGAAACATCCAGGGACAACAATGCAATTTTCCACAAAAATATACCCGTTATATTTAACTTCTGGGATCAAAACGTAAATACAAGACCCGACTGGGCACGCCTACAAATTACCCACCAGGGCGCGTGACTTGCACGCGCCTGAGAGGGACTGAAACGCAATTTCACAAAAGTTTGGGGGTTAACATGCAAAATACCCAGAAATATTACACGTGCTCTGAAAGTTTTAGGGCTAAAACGAAATAAACAAAAGACCAAGGATACCTCTGCAAAATGCCCACACCTCACGTGAACTGGTCACGTGAGGTGACGTGGCGAGGGACCTAACTGCAAATAAAGAAAACCTAGGGGTCTCCTTGCAAATTTTACAAAATATTTAAACTACAGACGAAAGTTTATAGACTAATAAATAAATACAAAAATCGCGAGGGTTGGGATGCAAAATACCCTCGCTCCGGGGCTCTGATGAGGACGCGTGGCACACATCCAACGGCTGGGACGACGGGAGACGATCCAACGGCTGGGCGCGCTTCACTTATCCACGTGGCAAGCTCTGGACGGCCGATGACGCTTCGAGGATCAGCGGCCGAGATTAGATCCTCCTGAGGTGATCTGACGGTCGAGGCCGAGGAAGATCCAACGGCCGCTGCTCAATCTGGAGCTCCTCCTCGATCGGACGGCTGGGAAGAGGGTTGCAAGAACTGGGAAGAACGCCGGCGAAGGCGAGCTTCCCCGACCTCAATCTCCCTCCGCCGGTGACGAATGTGCTTCAAAATGACCGTGGAGGCTCCTGGGACGGTCCTCTATCTCCTGGGGGCGTTCAAAATCCACGGGGAAGCCCGTGGTGCTCTCGGGCAGCGGGCGGAGCTGGGAGGCTGCTGCTGCTCCGGCGAGCTCCAAAACTCGCCTCCAGGCGCTCGTGAAGTGGCTTGGACCTGCAAACAAAGTCAAGGGGTCCAGGGCAAAATGCCTGGACCCTCGAATGCCCTTGGGGATGGTCGAATCGAAATGGAGATGCACGACCGGAGGTGCGCTCCGGCCAAGGTGCTTGATTGAGCGATTTAAGCGATGGATCTTGGAATTTTTTGGGGGTTTTTTAAAGCCTAAGCTACCAGGAAGAAAATGCAATAAAGAAAAACACGGGTGGAGGCCCTCGATGGCCAGAGCCAGAGGAAAAAGGGGTACCTCGACGCCGGCACTTGGCGGAGGTGGTGGAGGCTCCCTCGACCTCAGACGCCCTGGCTGAAAGGCTCGCGGCGAAGCTGTCACCTTCGGCGAGCGATTGGAGCACAAGAGAGGCGGAGAGGGGTGGACCAAGGGGACTCAAATTTGATTTGAAAATGGAGGGGCGGTTTTATTTGGTTGACTCAGTGGCTGAGAAGCTCCAAAGATCGAGATTTCTGGGGTGATTCAGCGATCCACGCCCCCATGTAATCACTTGGCGGGATAGAGGGATGAACGAGGAGGGATTTTGCAGAAGGAATCAAATCGAAATGGTGCAAGTCCGCTCCTCGAAAAAAATGGAGAAGTTGGGTCAAAGATAGGGCTGTCAGAGGGTACAGGGTGGTAGGCCACCTAGTTGACCGAGGTCAACTAGGGTTTGCACCTGGTTGGTCCACGTGGACCAACCAGGAAAAACCCTGTAAAAATCATTTATTAATTCAATTAAAAATAGTAAATGGCCGAATTAAATAAAAGTTATAAAATAAAAAATGTTCAACATTTTATGTAGTATTTTATTCTGATTTTTATTTATTTTTATGACATATATTTTTACAAGTCACCTTTGTAACCCTATATAGGTATAATACCTATGTTCTTTTGATATTTTATTTTATTTTATGTATTTTTAATCTTATTATTTTTATTTAGTATTTTATAAAATTATAACATACTTTTATATGCATAAGTATATTTTTATTTTATTTTTATGAGATGTTTTGTATATTTAATAAAATACAAATGTATTCTATACAGGTATAAGTATATACAGTATACCTATGTATTGAATATATACAATTATTTTATTTTCTATTTTCCTTTACATTTTATTTCAATTTTAACGCACATATATAGTATAAGTAATATTTACAAAATTATAAAAATATGAAAATGAATAAATAATGAATAAAGAATAAATTGAATATTTTATTCAGTACAAGTGTACAATAAGGGTCCAAAAGTCAACTTTCAGACCGTAGCTCCGCCAAATGCGAAACCACCACCATTGGATAGATTATTTTATTCTATATACAATTAAAGGTGAGTACACTGCATTTGGAGTTGTCGTTTGTGAGATACGGGTTGGGCTTTTGGATTCTTATTCAGACCATATCTTTTTATCTGTACCTTCTTTTTCTGTGAAATCAATTTTGTCCTTTTCTTTATGAAATTATCTACAACTTTCATGTACAAGGTTTCTTTATTTGATGTACAAAAAGTGGAACCAAAAATAGGTCCAAAAATAAATAAAGAATGAATAAAAGTATAGGTATTTTTGCTGTGATTCTGACCTTATCTCCCCCTACTTTATTCCTTGTCGACCTATTCATCACGATGCCTAGGTCTCGGGGATTTTAGGTCATAAAATATTTACAATATTTTATTCTTTTTCTTTTCTTTATTTATTCTATAATTTTGGCCTTAATTACAGTGTTTTATATACTATTGAAATGCATATGCATGGATGCTAAGATGATGGTTTTAATGCTATTTACAGGCATTTGCTAGGGTTTTCGGTGCCAAAATGATAGAATAAAGATGATGAAATGTGGATTCATCATTGATCGCAACTTAAAATCAAGCACTATAATCGAAGTAATCTCCCACGAGGGGCTTACAAAAAGCCAGCCCTCAATACATGCTACAAATAACCAAGCAATAGAGAATAATAGAAAGGAGAAATATCACCCAATGGTAAATCTGTCGCTAAACTGTAGGGAAGAATGCATGAGAAGAACTGCTCCAAAGGTTACTCCCTCCAAACTCCGTGGCAACCACGTACCTTCTTTCTTCTTCCTCTCTCTCTTATTTCTTTCCTGTGCTAAGAGAGCTTGTGTTGGGATGATCCTGGTATGCATCTTATACCCCCTATTTATACTTCATGAAGATGAACAAATAAGGAAACATGAATTCCTACTTCCAACAGAATTAGAAAAAGATGAATCCTAATCCTAAAAGGTAATTGATCTCCTCCTCAAAGTAGTAATTGATTTTTTTCTTTTCCAAATAGGACTATCAATATCCTATATATGGACTAGGTTCTCATAAGGAGGGGAACGTGTGTGTGTGTATATATATATAATAGGTCACCATGTATATATATCTATATCCCTCTATTATGGCATTCGAATTTTGTCAGAAACAGAGACTTCTATTCCCTCCATCTAAAATAGGTCGATCACAACAATTCTAAGATCGTTAAAATTACATGTTCTAAATGAAGGACATAGGAGTCTGTTTCTGACGAAATTCAAATGACATAATGAAGGGATATATAGATGAATATACATGATGATATTTTCCAAAAAAAGTAAAAAATATGGAAGATATAGACCCCAATGCATGTAAAATTACATGCATCTGGGTGCATACTCCCCAACCCCATGTGTGTGTGTGTGTATTATGGGTTAAATGGGGATGCCCCCTGGGGGGAGTTACTTGGTTCCCCCTGCCCCATTTTCCCCATTTTTTTATTTTTTTGAAAATTTCTTCCACGAAATTTCATTACTATATCCCTGTATTATATCATTAAAATTTCGTGCGAAACAGAGACTCTTACGGCTTCCATCCAAACGGTCATTTTTTAATGGTGACAATATTGCTAAAATCAACCCGTCTGGATGGAGGTCGTATGAGTCTCTGTTTCACACGAAATTTTAGTGACATAATATAGGGATATATTGATGAAAATCCACAGAAGAAATTTTCAAAAAAAATAAAAAATAGGTGAAATGGCGTGGAGGAGCCAAGTTAGCTCCCCCGTGGGGGTAGTCCCATTTTACTCATATTATATATGCATGTATTCATGTGTATATTTGTGTGTGTATGTATATGTATACATGTAGGCGCACACACATGCATGTATACATGTACACATGTGTATATATAAGTATGCATGGCCACGTATCTATGCATATATTTAGGGACGAAGTCAGGATTATTGGATTTGGGGGGCATATGAAATAGAAAGATATACTTTTTTTTGGTTAAAGATAGATATTTTTTAACTTAAAAATAATATGAGCAATCATTTAGCATAAGACCTTATCATTTCTAAAAATATCAATAAATTTTTTATTTAATAAATCATGTCATTTTAAAAATATTAACAAATAGACTTGAACAACGAATTACCAATAAACTCGATAGTTTGAAATTAAAACGAGGATTACATAGTTTTTCATACCAAAATATAAATTTAAGTAAACATCCATCTTCTTCATAATCCGCAATTATTCCTGAAATAAAAAAAATTGTGTTGTAATTTAGAAAATATAAAAAAGAATAAAGATTGAGCATACCTCCATGTCGAATTATTTAAATCGTACTCTCATTAACTTTAGATCATACTCGTCTATAATAGATTCAAGTAAAATATTTTCTGCAACTTCTTTCTCGATATAGGTCAATAGAGAACTTCTTAGAAAATCATCTTCCATCTTGTTACGAAGCCTACATTTGATTATCTTCATTGCTGAAAATGCTCTTTCAGTCGTTGCAATGGAGATAGGAAGAGTCAAAATAAGACAAATCAATCGATTAACTAGATAATATATACTGGATTTTCCTGTCTGAGCTAATTTCTGACAAAGGTCAACGAGATTAGAAGAACTTTTAAGGTCTTGATGAGCATTGGCATCTGACTTGTAATGTAATAGTTGTTTTTCTAACAACAAATTTCTTGTTCCGAGAAATCCATTGGATAGAACTCCCTTGCCAAGTTACATATATCATCACTATTAAATAATTTATATTTATCTTTCGGATCTAGAGCCACACTGAGTGTAAGAAGATTGGTAGCCTTTTCATTGAACCTGTTGTTAAGTTCTGATATCTGAGTATCTATCACAGTAGTATATATATCCACTAGATAATGATGAAGAAGTGTAATTTTAGTTACTTGACCGTGAGACCTTATTTGACTTGTTGAATATTGTGAATTTTGGTATGGAACTTCAATGTTTCTTCTTTGAGAAAATGGTGCGGTTTTAAAAAATAATACACCCCAACCTTCTTGTATTAACTTTTGAAGGTGTTCTTTAGTAGATGAGATAAGTTGTAAGGCATTTAAGATATCTAAATTTTTCCGCTGGAGAACTTGACACAAGTCTTCTGTTATCCCCAATATAGTTTCCATAATATGCATTATAAGAATGAATTGATAGGAAGTTACTTCTTCATATGCTTCATCTTCTTCTGCATGTCGATAATTGTCACCTCCATCTATGATAGCCAAAGGTACCTTGCAAATTGCACTATACATTTTAATAAAACTGCAGATAGATTTATAATAAGAACTCCATCGAGTTTCACCTGGACGTTGTAGTGTTCCCATCTGATTAATTCCCGTGCCAGATTGAACTTCATTAGTAGATAATAAGTAAGCAATGTCATCAACATGGACAGCTTGTAATTCATCATGTCGCTTAGATGATGCATTGACAATATTGATAATAATACTCAACTTATTAAAAAAAATATGAATAGGAATCACCTCCCTAGAAGGAGCTATAAGAGCTAGTTGAAGATGATAGGCCAAGCAATGAATATAATAAGCATATTTATTTTCTTTAATAATCAAGGCTTGTAACCCATTCCATTCGCCACACATATTACTAGCACCATCATATCCTTGATCCCTATTTTTTTGTAATCAAGATTATTTTGTAAAAGAACTTCGAATAATCTATTTTTCAATGTAACTGCTCTTGTATCTGGCACATGTACCAAGTTAAAAAATATTTCACGTAAATTACCACTTCTATCAATAAATCTGAGAACAATGGCCATTTGTTCTCCCTTCCCTTCATCTCTAGCTTCGTCAACTACAACATAGTATGCAACATTTGCGATCTCGTCCCGATTAGCATTTCTTACTTTACCGGTAATAATATGGAGAACTTCTTTTTGAACATCTGGTGACGTATACTTCCTGATGGATCTTTTAATACAACTTTATCTATCTCTTCATTATATGATGTCACAAATTTCATTAACTCAATAAAATTTCCACGATTGGATGAACATGGTCTTTCATCATTTCCTCTGAATGCACATGCTTGGGATGTTAACCAATGAGCAACATTGATAGTAGTCCTTAGACGTAAATAATTTTCTTGAATTTGTGTAAGATCTTGTTTTTGGATAGCATGTTTGATATATTGTGCTTTATTCATGAAACTTCTCATATTTTCTTCTGCAAAGCTATGTGTAGAATCTTTACTTCCTATGTGACTCAAGAAAGAACAATCCTTTCCATTGTTAACCTTCTTCCAATTTCGAAATCCTTCAATAACAAAGACATTTATACCGTGCTTTAATTTGACTTTACCCGAAAAAAGAAAGCAAGAAAAGCAAAATGCAGCATCTTTGGAAGGTGAATACTCTAACCATGAATATTGTCTAAATCAAGATGCTTGAAATCGTCGTCGGTGTTTCTCATTGTCATTATATGGATAATTTGTCATAATATGTTGACAAGGTCCTAAATTAATATAAGAACACATTATATCCTCCCTTTCATCACGAGGAAACTCCCATATCATTTTACGAAGTCCTGGATCTCTTTCTATGAACCATCAAAAGAATTATATATTTCAACTCGTAGAATCTTAGAAAGAGGAAGCCCGCTTTCTTTAGAATTTTTAGAAGAAAGTAAATTTTCTTGAGTAGCACTATCATTCATCTTCATAAAATAAACAGTGATTGGCCTCTTTGACATTGTTTGATCTAAACGGAAATTATATGAAATATTAACGAAGAAATAATTTAACCATGATAGATATTAGCTCACTCCGGAAGGAGAAAAATAATAAACAATTGCCATTGATTCCAGCAGTTGATTTCTTAGAAAAAAAGATAAATTGCAAATTCAATATTATATCAAAAGAGATAATTATTTTATAACAAAAAATCTTATCAATCCGTATGTACCTCTTACATAAGTCTTACTTTGTCTTCTCACAGTCTTCCCTCTTTTTATGATGGGTAACCAACTATTCTTAAAATATCTTACCTCAAAGAGCGCTTGCCCGATTTATATCAAACACGTAGGGTTTATACAAAAGATAATATAAGATAAATTAAAATGGAATAAAATAAAATAACAACAATCACAATATAAATAGAAAAAATAATTCTTTTACCCTTTTTATTATAACACTTACCTTTGATCCTTTTCAATTTGCAAAAATGTTCCATGTCTTATTTTGTCATCACGTAAAGATTTCTATTGGTTCATATGTATTGAACATAATTATGTCGCTACATTTATCAAGGCTCTGCATACTTTTAAATTAAGTAATATTACACTTCATTATTATTAGTTTGTTCTATTCTATTTCGACTTTACATGTATCATGTTGTCTTGTTTGTTACTAGGTCTGATTTTTCTTCCTATCTTGTACTATATTATAAGCTATCTTATTTTGACTACTATATTGGGAAAAATGCATTGGTAGTTTATTGTGAATATTATTGAAAAGAGACAATGATGATAACTTCTTATTTTGTATCTAAGAAAAAAATTAGCCTTTAAAAACTAAATTTTTTTAAACTTTATTAAGGGCCATATAACTTTTATGATACATGCTATCAGATCTTCCTTCCTATATTTTGTTTTTACTTAGTTTGTTTTTTCTTAGATTGTATTCCGTTGGTTGATGATATAATATCATTGTTAAGATCTTTTTGACACAATTTCCCCCTTATTTACATGCACGCACTAATATACTGCTATGTTCAAGCTAATCCGATCAAAATATATGTATTTAATTAAATTTTGAAAATAATTTCTGTATCAATGATGAATACCCATACATCACTCTTTATTCTTATATTTTAGCTACAAAAACCTCTGCAAATGCATGTAGATATATGTAAATACAAATAATTACCAAAAGCATGCATTGTGTAAAAACCTATAATTAGCATGTTTTTGTGCAAAAACAAAAGAATAAATATTAAAAAGAAAAAGAGAGAAATATTTAAGATAAATATTGAGCAACCTAACCCAAGGGAGGGCTCAGCATGGGCCTGACCGCATAAAAGCCAAAGTAGAGGGAGATAGGAGCTCTTGTGTAAATATTTATGTAGATAAAAATAAATATATTTTCCTCACCAAAAATATGCTTGTAAATACTTGGATATATTTAGAAAAATATAAAAACAAAATAAAAAGATAAAAATCAAAAAGGGAACAAAAACATCACCTTCACCATGTACATAAACCACACCTATGTATTTATTTAGCCTTGTAAATATATAAAATTAATTTTTATAATTTTTGTAACTAGTCTATGTTATATATTGTAAATAAATAAAATAAAAACAATGAAAACAAAAACAAAACAAAAATAGAAAAATTAAAAATACAAAAATGCATTGTACATATACCATGTATATAAATGTATAGATGTATTTATTTCACTTATGTAAATAAATAATAAAAATAAAATAAAAATACCTTTTTATTCTTGTTTTATTCTATAAATAATAAAATATAAAATAAGGATAAAATTGTATAAAAATAATAATTTAAAATCCAAAAATCAAAACCCTATATATTGTATATACCTATGTATAGTACATATTATGTATATAGCCTATTTTTAGTTCCAAAAATTAATTAAAAATCACTAAAAATAGAAAAAAATAAAAGAAAAATATTTCATGTTTTGAGTTTTTGCAGATTCGGCCCCTAGCTACCCATATTTGTCACTTCAAGATCCAGCCACGTGGCCGAATCCCATTGGGTCCTGGGGATGTTGACCGCCCGGTCAACTAGCCCCCCCAGGACCACTTCCCACGGGTCTGAGCTCCGGACCCGACTTCTCCTATTTCTACCCGCTCGACCCGACACCCATTTCCCTAAACCCCGGCTCCGTTTTGAACCTCCCACACCCGACACCTTCGCCGGGCATCCACCTCGGGATCCGCACGCTTCATCGACCTACCCGTGCCCGTCTTAGCCGGACCCCTCCAACGCATATACGCGAGCTCCGCCACCTTCTCTCTCCATCTTTGGCCATTCACCTCCTTCCCTGTGAGCTCCAAAGAGACCGCGAGAGTGACAGCTAGCGCCTCCACCTGTTGCAGCGAGGAGAGGAGGAGGATTCCATTGATCCGGCGACGTAGCCGCCGCAGCTCCGCCACCTGCGAGAGCTTCGAGCCTCGGGCAGAGACGACCCTCGAGGCGACGACCAGGAGCATCCCCTGCTCCTCCCCAGTCTCTCCGACCACCCAGGTAGCCACTTAGCTTCGCTATTTCCTTTGATTTTAGTTTATCCCCAAATCGCGCCGCCGCCGTCGTTCTTTGATTCCGACCACCCCGTCACCTATCGTGATCATCGGAATCGATCACCATCACCGCCTTCGTCCGACGCACCTTCTCCACCAACTCACTCAACTCAGCTCGCACAGGAGCTGGGAACCGGGCTCCTCCGTCCACCACCTTCGCCGGAGCCCGCCGTCCCGACGCACCAGCCACCCCCACTTCGCCTAACCGGGTCGAGGCACTTTGCCCTCGACCCACGAGTCTCCTCAGTTGCTTTGCAGGTCCAACAGAGGCCATCTGAGGCCTTTCCCCGTCAGACCAGGAGTCTCACCTCCGCCACCCTCGTCGGGGCTCTCCCGAGCTCGGCTGGGCCATCGGAGGGCATCAGTAGCTGCGCACCTTCACGCCGAAGTTCTTCCGATTCTTAGGCGCAGCAGAGGAGGCCGGGAGCGTTGCCACGAGGCCGGCGAAGTTCGCCGGCTGCCTGTTCATCCAGGACCTCCAGTTGCCGTCGATCTTCCTCTTTCGCTCCAGATTGCATCACGACCGTCCATTAGTGGAGCTGCATCCACCGCCAGATCATCGAAGGATCGACCTCAGCCGTTGGATCACGAACCATGTCGCTTCCACGCCATCCGATCATACACGTGGCGCGCATCCAGCACCTCCGCTTAATAAAGGGTAATTTACCCTTAGGCCCCTGTCTTTATTTTATTTCGTTTTAGTCCTGTAAATATTAAATGAAGTTGTTTAGTTTTAGGGTTAATTGCTTAGTGGACCTCGTGCTTTAGTTTATTTGCATCTATACCCCTGTGTGTTGTGAGCCACGTGCTTCGTCACGTGTTGTTTGGGTTATTTGCAGTAGACCATCCTGTAGTTCTGGATGTTATTAAATGAATGAAAGTTTTTAGATAATTGCATTTATACCCCTGTGCGTGGTTTATTTGAGCATGTGCGATATTTTTTGGGTTATTTGCATATAAGACCCCTAGACTTTTGGTACCTGTTACCAATAAGTCCTCGGGACTTATTTTTCTTACATTTGGGTCCCTGAGTGCCCCAGGCACGTGCGTGGCGCGTGTTTTGCTGGGTATTTTGCACCGGGACCCCCAGAACTTTGGGTATTTGCACTTTGGTCCTTGTGCACAGTACCCTACCTTTATTTTTGAATAAAATATCAAACCACCTCCAAATCCAACGAAAATTTGACACATGGCTCCTGCCATGGTGTAGGATTTATGTGGATTTTTTAGGACATTTTTGATTTTGTTTGATATTTTTAAAAATTCAAAAACATCTATTTTCGCCACTGTCTAGTTTGAAAAATCACAAAAAATAATTATAACTCCCTCAAAAATTCTATAAAAATTACCTACTGTTTAGTTTGCTTAGTTTTATTTTCTAGCCAATTTTGGCTATTTTTCACCACTGGATAACACTAAAAACTTAAAAACACTCAAAAACCTATAAAAATTATAGTAAATAAATTAAAAACCCAAAAATAATAAAAGTGGTACCTAAATTTTCCTTGTTTTATCTACTTTACAGGAAAATTACCTCCAGGCCATTTTGAGGCCCTTAGATATTTTATCTAGGGCTTTTTGGCTCGGCTGGACAGTACCCTTTGTTTTTGCTACTGTTTGATTTTTAGAAAATAAAATAAACATCAGAAAATTATCAAAAATTCACCAAAAACACTAAAAAATATAAACTACATAAAAACATTTTTGTTTTAATTTTTGGTTGATTTTTGATGCTTTGAATAATTTGTTAAAGTGTGCTGTTCTTTTGTTTTCTTATTTTCTTGATATATTAAAAATCTAAAAAAATATAAAAATAATTAAAAACCACTAAAAATATTTTGTTCTTTTATTTTATTTATTTTTACTACTTCGTAGGCCTCTCGGCCAACCTGTGCTCCTTGAGTTCGACCCTGGGTGCTATACCAGGTTAATCACATAGCAGGACCGCTATTTGAGTTTTGATTGATTTTATCCTTCTTGAGTGGTTCAATTTTCTTGATACACATCGTCTGTTCGCTTGGGTTGCGACGGCCTATTTTCAGTACCTTATACCCTAGTGATCGGTACCTGTTATCAGAATGGCGCCGTTGCCGGGGAGCACGGCTTAGTAGTTCTCATTTTCTTTTCATTTTTTGTTTTCGCGGTTTTCGCGGCTCTTTCAGAGCTCGCGGCTTTTCGCGGCTTTTGTCTATATTTCATTTTTGTTTTATTTTGTTTTATTTTCTTTTTCTTTTATTTTTGTTTTTGTTTTCTTTTGTGTGTTTATTTTATTTTACATTTTTGCATATATACCCTCATTCTTTTTCATTTTCTTTTTCTGTTTATTATTTGCTTATTTTTATTGGTCTGACCACTCTGTTTTCTCTTGCGAGGGCTCGAGGACCGAGGCGGCCGATTTCGAGACGCTGACGCAACCGCGGGATTCGGAGGCGGCTCCTTTCGTTGTGGAGCCGCAGGAGAGAGTGAGAGAGGCTTGAGTGGGAGAGGAACTTTTATTTCTATTGCATTAATATTGTAATAATACAGGACACTCTCAGAGACTTGTAGACTTGTGACTTAGCGGGTCTGTTTCGCCGAGCACCAGTGTGCTCGGGGGACCCTTAGGATTTTCGCGGTTTTTCACGGCTTTGTTTTCTTTTTATTTTCTTTCTGCCTTTTCCGGTGTTACGCGGTTTTTGCTCGAGCCCCTAGACTTAGGAATTTCTGGTGATTGTGTCGTAATTAGTAGGATCCCCACACCTAACTGATTGCCTGTTCCCATAGAACGTTAATTGGACCTACTAAAAATCATTAATAAAAATAACCGACTCAGTTGCCTTCGTAGCCTACGTGCCGCAGCCCGTCCTGTAAAGCGCTTTCTCCTACCCCCGATTTGTCGGACAGAGGAGGGACGGGCCAAGACCGGACTCTTTGGCTTGGAAGTCGGTGACCGGTTAGACGGTTCTTCGCTAGAAATTGCTCGTCTAGGACTCGGCTTTCCCGTTGCATCATATAGGTAGTTTATTTTCAGTCTTTCAATTCTGCGCGGATCACTTGCATGTAGAGTGCTGGAGACAAGGTACGCATTTCTTACTCAGCATGTATCATTGATTTCATCGCGCATCGGCTTTTTCGTCTTCTCCCCCTGTTTTTGACTTAATAACCAGTAGAACCGAAAAATTCGTTAGGACGTTTGTTTTTATTTGAAAAAGATTAAAAAGAGAAACCATAAAATTGGGACTAGTTAACACTATTGATCTTAAAAAACCACTCACCCTAAAAATTTTGTCTTGGGGAGAGCAACCCCCTCATTGTATGGTTTGGATGCGCGAGAGAGTGACCCGCACCCTAGGTAGAGCCCTCCGGTGCTAGTCCCGACTGATTACCGACTCTTCCGTGCGGGCCAGTCGGTTGGGATAGCATCGGGTATCCTAACAGGTCACGTAAGTGCTCTGATATTTTGTGTGTTCACCTAATAAAATCGACAAGATAATTTGACCGAACTTTCACGGTCTTCAGCTCGCGTCGCGTTGGTGAACTGGGGGTTTGTTTTGTGATCATAGTTTCTCCAGATCTCATCCGCCCTACTCGCCAGATCAAGATGATGGGTAGAAGCTCCCTTAGGCAGCCTCTGGCTGCACCGCTTCCGAGCACGTCTACCCAATCATCTAGGTTGGCCCGCGAGAGCCGAGACCAGCTCTCCGAGCCCGAGTACGACTCCGCCATGTTCCCCCTCGACCCCCTTTCTTTCAGACCTGAGAGACACGAGTCCGAGGAGAGATTGATTGATTTGACAACACCTGAGTTGGGCTCATTTGATTTTGCAGCAGACGTCATGGCCGGCAGTTCCGAGGATCGTTCCCGCACAGAGCACGTCGTGATGGATCAAGGAGCGATCAACTCCACCTTGATCGCCTCATTAGAGACAGTTCAGCAGCAGTTACGCGATCAGGGAGCGTTCATGATTGAGATGAGGAGAGAGTTGGAGCGCCTCAGAGCAGAGAGAGATCAGAGCGAGCCTGAGGACGGCCCAGATGCAGAGGCACGAGCCGCAGCAGCAGCCGCCGCAGCCGCCGCCGCAGCGGCAGCCGCCGCAGCAGGAGTACCACCGAGACCGATGCAGGAGTTGCACAACCCCAGATCTACATTGATGCACCATTGGGTGGTGGTACCTGCTATCGTGGGGGACTTCAAGTTCCCCCCGAACACCCTGCAGATGCTTCCCCGTTTTCACGGGCTTGCTACCGAGGAGCCCCATCTCCACCTCCAGGAGTTCCTGATGATTTGCAGTACTGTCCACGACCGCCATGTGGACCAGGATACGATTCGGATGATTGCCACCTGGCTGAAGCATCTGGGGAAGTTCGTCTACACCTGGGAGCAGCTCCACACCGAGTACTTGAACAAGTACTACCCACTCGGGCGGACGAATGCAGCGAGGGCCCTGATCAGCAACTTCTCCATGCTCCCCAATGAGCAATTTCACGAGGCATGGGAGAGGTTTAGAGAGCTCACGGACAGATGCCCGCACCACGACATCACAAAGTCGGACCTTGTGCAGAGCTTCTTCAGCGGGTTGACACCAGAGCTTCAGGGTCTGGTGAATGCTTCTTGTGGCGGGTCCTATTTTGCCAAGGACCACGACCAGGTCTGGGCCATCTTCGAGGAGATGGCTGAGAATTATATGGTGATGTCCCAGACCCGGTTGTACACTCAGGGGAGACCCCAGCAGCAGCCAGGACCCGTACAGTACCAGCGGATAGCACGGGTCGATGCAGGTCCATCTAGTTCGTCCGCAGTCGCAGCAGCACAGGCAGAGTCGTCCGCTGCGGACATGGGGATCATCAGCGAGAAGTTGGACCGCATGGAGCTGATTGAGAAGAAGCAGTGCCAGAGCCTCACTCAGATGGATCAGATGGCACAGACTCTGAGCGACATGAAGACCCAGCTCATGTGTCTCCAGGAGGCACAGACGGCTTCACAGCCCCGTCTTCAGTCGCGAGGCGACTCCGGCGGCAGCAGCAGCTCGACCCAGTGCTCCAGCTCCCTACAGCAGCCTAGACAGGTTCATCTTGTACAGGCGGAGCCGTACCAGCAGCCGCAGCCCACCTACCAGTCCCCACCATCTTCAGACATGCAGATGGTGGTCTACCAGCCGGACCAGCCTTAGGCAGTACTCCCGCCAGCCCCCTACGATGCAGAGCCGTTGATGGATGTCAACGGGATTTGGTATGACCGCCCCAGCCTGGGATCCGACGAGATCATCCCGGATTCAGGTGGGGGAATGGAGGTACCCAGCCCCAGCAGCAGCCAGCCGGTCAGGGAGGGCAATACTCCCAACAGAGAGATCACCAGCTGCAGCAGCAGCCCCCAGCTTACCAGTCACACCAGCCATCATCCTTCGTTCCTCGTCCCTATCAGCAGCAGGGACAGTCGTGGAGACGTGAGCAGCAGGCTCACCCAGCATACCAGCAGCATCCCTCTTCCTACCCCTCTCAGCAGCACCACCAGCAGTTCCAGCAGCCTCAGCACCAGAGAAGCTACCCGTCGGGCTCCCATGAGAGCCCCGCCTTGGATGACGTCGCCCGCCTCCTCACGGATCGGTAGGCCACATTTAGACGGGAGATGGACGAGTTCCGCCAGGAGATGCGGGACCTGGTGAGAGGGAAGGCCGCCATTCCTACACAGATCGAGCCGAACCCGAACAACCTCAAGAGGAAGTCTGAGCAGGTAGTTTCTACTGAGCATGCCACTCCTAGTGACCCATTTGATGATACATCTTCGGATCTATTTGATGCTGATTTTGTTACACTTAGGAGCGGTAGGACACCAGCAGGCGGCGGCGCCTCGTCTGAGCTACACCACGAGGATACTTCCGGGGCACCACATGAGGAGGAGGAGAGCGGTACTGAGGCCGCTCCAGATGACGATGGTGGTACTGATGCCGCCAAGGATGCTGATTCCACCGGCGGTACTGAGGCCGCCGCTTCACCAGTTCGAGGAGGTGGTACTGACGCCACCCGTTTAGCCGAGCCAGCCCGCGGTACTGATGCCGCGAGACGTCCAGCAGCAACAGCAGCAGAGTCAGCCCATGGTGGTACTGAGGCCACCAGTGTTTGTCGTGATAGAGATGTTGTCTTTCCTTCAGTTCATGTACCTCAGAACACTGTTGTGAATAAAGGAAAAGGTTTAGTTTCTTCTGGTCCCACTGTGGTGCTTGATGTATGTGTGGATCCGGCCGTCGAGCCGTCTAGGCCTTTTCCTAGTCCTTCTTCCACGAAGGACCCTGTGATCCCCTTCCCTAGAGCCCTTCAGATGGGGAAGGGGAAGAAAAAAGAAAAAGATCCAAAAAAGAGAGAGCTTGAGGAGTTCAGCCAGAGCATGATAGACCGATTCCACATCCAGCTGACCCTCCAGGAGGCTTTGCAGCACATCCCCCTTCTCCAGCGATCTTTGAGAGACAGGACCACAGTCAGGAGGAGGAGGAACCATACTTCAGAGATACATGTGTTGACGAAAGCCACGTGTTTTGCGATCCAGAACCGTCTGCCAGCCAAGAGGCTAGATTCAGGGGCCCCGTATGTCAGATGCCAGATCAGTGAGCAGAGGTTCGACCGTACTCTACTAGATAGCGGATCGTCGATCAACCTTCTTCCGGCAGCCCTTCTTGACCGCTTCGAGTTGGGCACTCTTCGACAGAGCAGGACAGTCCTTCAGTTCGCTGATCGATCTGTCAAGAGGCCGAAGGGGTTGTTACGAGACGTTATTGTCATGATTCAGGGCCTGAAATTCCCCGTGGACTTTGTAGTGTTGGACATGGAGATCCCTGATTCAGTGGCCGATACCCCCATCATCCTTGGTCGTCGGTTCTTGGCCACAGCCAAGGCGGTGACTGATCATGACAGCGGGAAGGTGTACTTTCGCGTCGAGGGCGAGAGTATACAAATAGAGACGGTCGAGGACTACAGAGCTAGAGAGAGAGCACGCTCAGAGGCTAGCACCGATTCAGAGCAGCTGACAGACGCAGAGCCAGACATCCACCAGGACTGTGATTTTGTGATCACAAACGACGAGGCAGCATGGGCAGATCCTGCAGCACAGGCCATCCTCTCATTTTCAGATACAGCTGATGTCGGGATGATAGCAGAGGAGAGTCTGGAGAGCACAACCCTGGTTCAGGATACCATTGAGGCAGCAGAGCCGGTCCTCGATCGCGACACGAGTTTTAGTGATGGTGGTGCTGAGGCCACCTTGCTTTACGATGGTACTGATGCCACCGCAGTTGATACAGATCCCTCGGATTCAGAGTCTGATTGGGCAGATTGTGATGATCAGATACCAGACCTGAGTCCACCTGAGCCTACAGAGGAGGAGGTAGATGCAGCACAGATCAGAGACAACACAGTTGAGCAGCCTTCTCCAGATCCAGTTTGTGAGAGTGCGCTTTCTTTCTCCCAGGCAGATTTGGCAGACTTAGCAGCATTCACTCATTTTCTTCCGCAACCAGATTTGCCAGCACCCAACATTCCAGAGCTGAAGCCGCTCCCTACTTCGCTGAAGTATAGATTCCTTGCGGGCGAGCCAGAGATGTACCCAGTCATTATCTCCGCTGATTTGACTGGAGAGCAGGAATCCCGTTTGATGGGGGTTCTTGAAAGGAACCGCAAGGCGATCGGATAGAGCGTAGCAGATCTCCATGGGATTAGTCCATCAGTGTGCTCCCACCATATCTATCTCGAGGAGGGGGCAAAGCCGTCGCGTGAGTTCCAGCGGCGACTGAACCCCAACCTGAGAGAGGTTGTGATGAAGGAAATATCGAAATGGTGGAGTGCAGATTTTATTTATCCCATTTCCGACTCCAAGTGGGTCAGCCCCTTGCATGTGGTGCCCAAGAAGACGGGCATCACGATTGTGATCAGTGAGTCGGGAGAGGAGATCGCTACACGAGTACCCACCTCTTGGAGGGTCTGTGTTGACTACAGGAGACTCAACCAGGCCACCAAGAAGGACCATTTCCCCCTGCCTTTTATTGACCAGATCATTGAGAGATTGGCAGGGAAGAGCCATTATTTCTTCCTGGATGGGTACTCGGGCTACAACCAAGTGGCCATCGCTCCTGAGGATCAGGAGAAGACCACCTTTACCTGTCCCTTCAGCACATATGCTTTTCGACGCATGCCATTTGGGCTATGTAACGCCCCTGCGACTTTTCAGAGGTGCATGCTGTCGATATTTTCGGACATGGTAGGGGAGTGTTTGGAGGTCTTCATGGACGATTTCTCGATCTATGGCGACGGATTCGACTCCTGTCTTGACTGCCTAGACCGAGTACTCCAGCGATGTATTGAGTATCAGTTGGTTCTATCTTGGGAGAAGAGTCACTTCATGGTGACTCAAGGGACGGCTTGGCCATATCATCTCCAACAGGGGCATGGAGGTTGATCCGGCCAAGGTTGATGTCATTAGGAAACTCGCACCGCCGTCCAATCTGAGACAGCTACGGTCATTTCTGGGGCACGTTGGATTTTATAGGAGGTTTATTCAGGATTTCAGCAGGATTGCCCGGCCGTTGACTGACCTCTTGACGAAAGACACCGAGTTCCTTGTCGATGACAAGTGTCTTTCGTCCTTTGCGACTCTCCAGCAGTGTGTCATTGAGGCTCCTGTCCTCCAGCCGCCTGATTGGTCTCTCCCATTTGAGATCATGGCGGATGCCTCCGACTTTGCCGTAGGGGCAGTGCTGGGACAGAGGAGGGATGGAGTTCCATTTGCGATACACTACGCTAGCCGCACATTGGATTCCGCCCAGCGGAATTACACGGTTACAGAGAAGGAGATGCTAGCTGTAGTGTTTGCCCTGGATAAGTTCAGATCGTATATCATTGGATCTAGAGTGACTTTGTACACAGATCACACCGCCATCAGGTACCTCACGGCAAAGAAGGATGCCAAGGCCAGACTGACTAGATGGATCCTTCTACTCCAGGAGTTCGATATTGAGATCAAGGATAAGCCTGGAGTCAAGAATGTGGTGGCATATCATCTCTCCCGTTTAGAGCAGCCTGAGGAGTCTGAGCAGATTGATCCTATTCGAGATACCTTCCCAGATGAGGCGATCCTTGCTATCGCCTCACTCCCATGGTATGCCGATATTGTGAACTTTCTCGTTGCTGGGAAAGTCCCACAAGATTGGCCCAGGCAGAGGCTTGAGACCTTCCTTGCGAAGGCCAAGTCCTACCATTGGGAGGATCCCATCCTTTACCACGAAGGAGGGGATAGCGTCTGACGTCGGTGTATTCCTCAGGAGGAACACCATAGCGTCCTCACTTACTGCCACAAGCTTGAGGCAGGAGGACATCATTCTGGGAGGAGAACGGCACAGAAAGTGCTCCAATCCGGCTTGTGGTGGCCTACCCTCTTCAAGGACTCAGATGAGTTCGTGAAGAGGTGTACTGACTGTCAGAGGATGGGCACTTGTGGACAGCGTGATATGATGCCGATGCAGCCCATTCACTTCTGTGAGGTTTTTGACGCATGGGGCATCGATTTCATGGGTCCATTCCCTAAGAGTCAGGGATTTGAGTACATTCTGTTGGCCGTAGATTATGTTAGTCGTTGGGTGGAGGCTATCCCCGCCCAAGCCGCTGATGCAAGGACAGTTTGCAGATTTTTGAGGAAGCACATCATCACGCGGTTCGGGGTTCCACGAGTTCTGATTTCTGATGGGGGATCTCACTTCATCAACGACCAGGTGAAGGCACTTGCTAGCGAGTTCGGCATAGATCATCTTGTTGCTACACCTTACCATCCACAGACGAATGGTCTAGCCGAGGTGTCGAATAGGGAGATTAAGACTATATTGCAGAAAGTCGTCCGCCCTGACCGAAAGGATTGGTCACAGCTTTTGGACTCGGTCTTGTGGGCATATAGGACGTCTTTCAAGACACCTTTGGGTACATCTCCCTTTCGCCTCGTGTATGGCAAGCCATGCCATTTACCTGTTGAGCTGAGGCACAAGTCACTTTGGGCAGTTACAGATATTCTGATGGATCCAGATGGTATGGGAGACCAGAGGAGGGCCGAGTTAGCTGCCCTGGAGGAACTTAGAGATGCAGCTTTCTCAAGCAGCCTACATTATAAGGAGAGAGTGAAGGAGTGGCATGATTCTCATATCAGCCACAAACATTTTGAGATTGGACAGAGAGTATGGTTGTTTGATGCGAGGCTACGATTATTTCCAGGGAAGCTACAGAGCAAATGGAAGGGACCTTATCTGGTTAGAAAGGTACACGACAACGGTAGCATCGACATATCTGAGTTGTCTTCTGAGAGTACCTTTCGAGTAAACGGCCAGCGGCTCAAGCCAATTCTAGATCATGAGCCGCGGGTCGTTGATCTTGCCCCTATTCATTTTGCGTGAGATGTGGTCTTTGACTCACATCTAATGCATCTCACGCCTGAGTTTCACTGATCTTCCGCCTTGTATAGATCCAGATGTCCATATCACCACATTCTTAAGTCCCACACCCCTTTCTTCATCTTGTGATTATGCTATACTTAGGGTGCACTTTACCCTAAGTATAGGGGGGATGTGAGATCTTTCGGGTACTTCTTTTGGTTTTGTTTACCCCTGTTTTTGCTGCCTATACTTAGGGATATTTCACCTTAAGTATAGGGGGGGGTAGACCCCGTACATTCTCCACTCAGGTTTTCCCTTAGTGTACAGCCTGCTATTCTTAGGATTATTTAATCCCAAGTATAGGGGGAAGACCCGAGACCCTCTTGACTTTTCCATTTCATTCTTCTTTGTATATAGCCTTCCTTTTCACTTTCCTATACCTAGCACGAGTTAGGTCTTCTTCATCGCTCTTGACTCTGAGGACATCGTTCGAGCTAAGTATAGGGGGGTGTGTATATATTCCATATATACTTTAGCCATAACTCGTACTTTGTGTGAGTGTGTTTATAAATAAAATGGCTAAAAGTCACAAAAATTAAAAATTTTCATGTACATAATCTTCTTTTATTTGCACATAAATAGCTAGTGTACAAATTATTTTTGTAAAAATGATTTCAAAAATCTTTTGTGTAAAGCTTGTGTAAATATTTTTTGTATCAAAATTATGTATATAGTACAAAATTTTTCCAAAATATTTTGAAAATCAAAAGTTTGCAAAAATCTTGTGTAAATGTGTGTAAATATCTTTTTGCAAAACTTGCACTTCATGCATCATCCATTCATGATTTCAAAACATTTTTCAAAAATTTTGCATGATTGTAAAATTTGTGTAAATAAGCATCTTTTTGTACATATGTATATAGTTTTTCTGGATGATAGTTGACATTTAAACTAGCCTGGAATCAAATTGATAAATGGAGCTTGATTAAGATCTTAATCCACCTAATTTCTAAGAGGAACCTTATAGGGCTTAGGTTTAAGGCTTTTCAGGTCCATGGTGACTTAATTCTTTGAGTCCATTAGGCTATGATCACATGTCATCTCAATGAGCCTAAGTAGAGCACTTAACAACAACACATGACTCATATAGATTATGGCTTTACTTGGACACCAACACTATGCACCGAGCTCTCTACGGATGAGGTGGTGAGGAGGCAGTCTTCCTTGACTTGGGGTAGCATATGAGGGTAGTACTTCTAGGCGGAACCTCTCTTCTTCTTATAGTGAAGGAAGTGCGTCTCAACTTGGTCTGGTTGCTATGAGGTCTAACGACAGGAGTTGTGGGTTGCAATAATGCTTCAAAAGAGGGATAGTCTACTGGCTCAAAGGAAAAACTTCTTGTATATATGCTGCACATGTATATGTTGTACAGATGCACTTGAAAAAAAATGTGCAAAAAGAAAAGAACTCCAAAAAAGTGGTGGGTCTGATAGAAAATGATAATCCAACCGGAGTATGTATATAGAGTGCAATAAGCAAAGCTTGGTTTCATGATCCACCTGATGTAGCTTGCAGCAGGGAGACTTGGCTACACTGGTCAAGCTCCCAAGGGTACTTGGCTACACTGGCCTTGACCCATTCTCTTCTTCCCCCTCTTCTTGAGCCGGTTGAACTTGAACTTAGAAGGGAATACCCCGCTCCTCGAGGAAAGAGTGGCCAGATTGAGGTCATAGAGTTACCTTGTTGGGGAGGGTTGTCAAGTTGCCATTTCTGAGGTGGAGAGCTTAGACTTCACATTCACAGGACAAGAAAAGATTCATGGTCTTCAGGGTTTGTGATTGATGACTTGTTCTGATCTGGAGCATTGAGGAGTCTTGGTTATAGATTAGTGGAACTTAGAGGCTGTTGAGTTTTAAGCTTAAGTCTAAATAAGGTTCCGACACATTAATAATCCAAAGATCTGATCGAGCTCCATACCCCAATTTAATGAAGGCAAGTTTAATAATCAACCTTGATCCATGTACATCCTCTTTTTCTTTTTCTTTCTTTCTTTTTAACTTTTTTTTTCAAATAAGTGTTTGCTAAGGGACTAGCAAAGTTAAGTATAGGGGGGTTATGAATACCCATTCATCACTCTTTATTCTTATATTTTAGCTACAAAAACCTCTGCAAATGCATGTAGATATATGTAAATACAAATAATTACCAAAAGCATGCATTATGTAAAAACCTATAATTAGCATGTTTTTGTGCAAAAACAAAAGAATAAAGATTAAAAAGAAAAAGAGGGAAATATTTAAGATAAATATTGAGCAACCTAACCCAAGGGAGGGCTCAGCATGGGCCTGACCTCATAAAAGCCAAAGTAGAGGGAGATAGGAGCTCTTGTGTAAATATTTATTTAAATAAAAATAAATATATTTTCCTCACCAAAAATATGCTTGTAAATACTTGGATATATTTAGAAAAATATAAAAACAAAATAAAAAGATAAAAATCAAAAAGGGAACAAAAACATCACCTTCACCATGTACATAAACCACACCTATGTATTTATTTAGCCTTGTAAATATATAAAATTAATTTTTATAATTTTTGTAACTAGTCTATGTTATATATTGTAAATAAATAAAATAAAAACAATGAAAACAAAAACAAAACAAAAATAGAAAAATTAAAAATACAAAAATACATTGTACATATACCATGTATATAAATGTATAGATGTATTTATTTCACTTATGTAAATAAATAATAAAAATAAAATAAAAATACCTTTTTATTCCTTGTTTTATTCTATAAATAAATAAAATATAAAATAAGGATAAAATTGTATAAAAATAATAATTAAAAATCCAAAAATCAAAACCCTATATATTGTATATACCTATGTATAGTACATATTATGTATATAGCCTATTTTTATTTCCAAAAATTAATTAAAAATCACTAAAAAATAGAAAAAAATAAAAGAAAAATATTTCATGTTTTGAGTTTTTGCAGATTCGGCCCCTAGCTACCCATATTTGTCACTTCAAGATCCAGCCACGTGGCCGAATCCCATTGGGTCCTGGGGATGTTGACCGCCCGGTCAACTAGCCCCCCCCAGGACCACTTCCCACGGGTCTGAGCTCCGGACCCGACTTCTCCTATTTCTACCCGCTCGACCCGACACCCATTTCCCTAAACCCCGGCTCCGTTTTGAACCTCCCACACCCGACACCTTCGCCGGGCATCCACCTCGGGATCCGCGCGCTTCATCGACCTACCCGAGCCCGTCTTAGCCGGACCCCTCCAACGCATATAAGCGAGCTCCGCCACCTTCTCTCTCTCCATCTTTGGCCATTCGCCTCCTTCCCTGTGAGCTCCAGAGAGACCGCGAGAGTGACAGCTAGCGCCTCCACCTGTTGCAGTGAGGAGAGGAGGAGGATTCCATTGATCCGGCGACGTAGCCGCCGCAGCTCCGCCACCTGCGAGAGCTTCGAGCCTCGGGCAGAGACGACCCTCGAGGCGACGACCAGGAGCATCCCCTGCTCCTCCCCAGTCTCTCCGACCACCCAGGTAGCCACTTAGCTTCGCTATTTCCTTTGATTTTAGTTTATCCCCAAATCGCGCCGCCGCCGTCGTTCTTTGATTCCGACCACCCCGTCACCTATCGTGATCATCGGAATCGATCACCATCACTGCCTTCGTCCGACGCACCTTCTCCACCAACTCACTCAACCCAGCTCGCACAGGAGCTGGGAACCGGGCTCCTCCGTCCACCACCTTCGCCGGAGCCCACCATCCCGACGCACCAGCCACCCCCACTTCACCTAACCGGGTCGAGGCACTTTGCCCTCGACCCGCGAGTCTCCTGAGTTGCTTTGCAGGTCCAACAGAGGCCATCTGAGGCCTTTCCCCGTTCAGACCAGGAGTCTCACCTCCGCCACCCTCGTCGGGGCTCTCCCGAGCTCGGCTGGGCCATCGGAGGGCATCAGTAGCTGCGCACCTTCACGCCGGAGCTCTTCCGATTCTCAGGCGCAGCAGAGGAGGCCGGGAGCGTTGCCACGAGGTCGGTGAAGTTCGTCGGCCGCCTGTTCATCCAGGACCTCCAGTTGCCGTCGATCTTCCTCTTTCGCTCCAGATTGCATCACGACCGTCCATTAGTGGAGCTGCATCCACCGCCAGATCTTCGAAGGATCGACCTCAGTCGTTGGATCACGAACCACATCGCTTCCACGCCATCCGATCATACACGTGGCGCGCATCCAGCACCCCCGCTTAATAAAGGGTAATTTACCCTTAGGCCCCTGTCTTTATTTTATTTCGTTTTAGTCCTGTAAATATTAAATGAAGTTGTTTAGTTTTAGGGTTAATTGCTTAGTGGACCTCGTGCTTTAGTTTATTTGCATCTATACCCCTGTGTGTTGTGAGCCACGTGCTTCGTCACGTGTTGTTTGGGTTATTTGCAGTAGACCACCCTGTAGTTCTGGATGTTATTAAATGAATGAAAGTTTTTAGATAATTGCATTTATACCCCTGTGCGTGGTTTATTTGAGCATGTGCGATATTTTTTGGGTTATTTGCATATAAGACCCCTGGACTTTTGGTACCTGTTACCAATAAGTCCTTGGGACTTATTTTTCTTACATTTGGGTCCCTGAGTGCCCCAGGCACGCGCGTGGCGCGTGTTTTACTGGGTATTTTGCACCGGGACCCCCAGAACTTTGGGTATTTGCACTTTGGTCCCTGTGCACAGTACCCTACCTTTATTTTTGAATAAAATATCAAACCACCTCCAAATCCAACGAAAATTTGACACATGGCTCCTGCCATGGTGTAGGATTTTTGTGGATTTTTGAGGATATTTTTGATTTTGTTTGATATTTTTAAAAATTTAAAAACATCTATTTTCGCCACTGTCTAGTTTGAAAAATCACAAAAAATATTAAAACTCCCTCAAAAATTCTATAAAAATTACCTACTGTTTAGTTTGCTTAGTTTTATTTTTTAGCCAATTTTGGCTATTTTTCACCACTGGAAAACACTAAAAACATAAAAACACTCAAAAACCCATAAAAATTATAGTAAATAAATTAAAAACCCAAAAATAATAAAAGTGGTACCTAAATTTTCCTTGTTTTATCTACTTTACAGGAAAACTACCTCCAGGCTATTTTGAGGCCCTTAGATATTTTATCTAGGGCTTTTTGGCTCGGCTGGACAGTACCCTTTGTTTTTGCTACTGTTTGATTTTTAGAAAATAAAATAAACATCAGAAAATTATCAAAAAATCATCAAAAACACTAAAAAATATAAAATACATAAAAACATTTTTGTTTTAATTTTTGGTTGATTTTTGATGCTTTGAATAATTTGTTAAAGTGTGCTGTTCTTTTGTTTTCTTATTTTCTTGATATATTAAAAATCCAAAATAATATAAAAATAATTAAAAACCACTAAAAATATTTTGCTCTTTTATTTTCTTTATTTTTACTACTTCGTAGGCCTCTCGGCCAACCCGTGCTCCTTGAGTTCGACCCTGGATGCTATGCCAGGTTAATCACATAGCAGGACCGCTATTTGAGTTTTGATTGATTTTATCCTTCTTGAGTGGTTCAATTTTCTTGATACACATCGTCTGATCGCTTGGGTCGCGACGACCTATTTTCAGTACCTTATACCCTAGTGATCGGTACCTGTTATCAATCAACGGAAAATGTCGGGTCTATTTTTATACGGAAGTAGTCAAATTATATTTTTCATATATCAAATTAATTATAAATTTTGGATTATTGGTCAAAAAAGTTGTGATCTTCTCATTCGTTACTGTAGATCAATTAACTTGTAATATTACTATGATATGAAAGTTACATGAAAAATTAATCAGGTATTTCATCCAATTATGAATCTTCCAAACATTATATACATTGTAAAAAGTTATTTACAAATTGTGCACGATGTAGTCAAAAAATTTGTTATTTCGAAGAAGAATGCTTGAAATCAAATTATAAATTCGGTTGCATATGAATGAATAAATAAATATTATTTATATTATAAAAAGAGATAAAATCCTAACCTCTCAAGCAACCACGTTGTCTTTGTACACGCACAAAAAGGTGGAGAATGAGGAGCACAAGGAGAATGAGGGGTATGGATGAACAAATGTCTTTTATAGTATAAATTAATTGGGATTTTATTTTGAATATTTTAATTTTAAATATTTAATCAATTAGGATTTGTAATAGGAGGAAAGAATGGCTAATTTTGAGGAGTCCAAGTATCAAAAATAGGGAACAAATTCTATAGGGGGCGAAATCTTAAAATATAGGGATTATCAAGATTGATGGGGAGGCCGGACCCCCTCCCGCCCCCTCCCTTGATAGTAGCTCGTTACCATATTCTTCCTCCTTGTACCCCTTTTTCTTATCATTGACGAAACGAATTATCTACCGCCTTTACTGGCTAAAAAAGATACTTATAATAACGATGATGACAAAATTTATGTGAATTTGTAAATCAAAGATCAATTTCAGGTCTTTGTTAACCTAAACATAAGTTAAGGATCTTACGCCAAACTGATCACCTCTATCTCGAGTTTCTAACTTTCTTAAGTATCCTTAGTTTTATTCGTTGCAAGTTAAAAGGCATCATGAACATTTATGAACGATGCAAATCTCCACGATTAAATCAAATGTAAAATAGATGTTAAAAAGAAGATTGACCACACTTCCATCATTATTTTTTTTTATTTTTAAAGCTATTTTAGTGGATTCATGACAAAAACGAAATCGCATGGATTGTGACCAACGATCTACCAATATCACATGGAAGGAAAAGTTTACAAGGAATGGATGTGCAAGCAAACAAAATTCAAATTTTCTCCTTTTTCATTTCAACTTGAATCATTATTTTTTGAGGGAAAAACTGCACTTTGAGACAAAATGAAGCTTTCACTGTCATGCGAGCGGCACGTGCGAAGCATAAACTTAGGGCATGGACCCATTTTTAACTTCTTTTCAAAGTTATATCCTGGTATAGGGGCATCCCAATGGTATATGCGACTATGGTGGACCTTCTTATGTTGTAACTACTTAAAATAAGATGGCACCCATCCAGCTCAAGGGTTTTCGATTGGACCAACCACTTGTGTCTTTTTAGATTTTTTATGATTCGACCTGTGGTTCGAACCGGTTGTACATTGATTGAAGTTGATTCAATTCACGAGGTCTAGATCGATCGAATCATATCGAATTGATATTTCCATTTGAAAAAAATGTTTTTTTTCTCATTTTTAACTATAGAATTAACTTACATAATCTCTTGGTCGATCGAGAAACACTAAAATGCGTTTATATTTTTGGAGATATGCAACACCAATTTCATAAAATTATATGTTAAAGATATAATAAGTGGACTCACTTTCCATAAAGGAGTATATATTCCTCTCTTCCCTGAGAAAATTGTGACTTATTGGGGGGAAAGTCAAAGAAATATATTCATAATTCCATTACAATATTCTGATAAAAAGAGCGAGAAAAAAATTAGTACATTATTTTGGTATTTTGATTGAAATACCCACAAATGTTATTTTATGTAAAAATAGTATTCTTGCTTATTGCGACGATTCTCGGTATAGAAGAAGCAACTCGGGAGTCATTTTATATTTTGAAATGTACAAGAGTATAATATATGCACTGTTATTGATAGCATCGATTCATATATTAACATCTACTTGAGATATGGAGTAACCATTGCGATATAAGTAGTAACTATTACAAAAAAGTTGCAAGGATGTCGAGACATGAAGTTGTTATATGATTCGTCGATAATGATATATCAACGAATATTATGTTTGTTATGAATTTCGAAGTAAATATAGTTTTATGAATTCAAGATTCTCAACATATTTGTATGTGGTATCTAGATTTGTTGTGTTGAAATTAATTAGTTTGGAAGTATGTTTGGTCCATAGATGATAACATTGTGCATTTTAATGATGGTAAAATCTTGGTCAAGGCTCTTTAGGCCATGGTAATGTTACCGTTACTATAGTATTCGATGTCGACGATATGGGCAGGGACAACAAGATGTTACCTTCACCATATGTATACATAAGATGTTGTAGTGTCAACTACTAACAAAAATTCAAAAAGACCTAGTTCCAGGAAACTTCGTACAAGGACCAATTGTTGGTCCATTAGAAATCAAAGGGCGAGGAAGAGGCCAATTATGGATCTTGACCTAATGCACCATCACAACCACATGATTGCTAAGAACTCCTAATGAGTGGTCTAACCAATATATTGTGTTGCACCCATAACAAGAGAGGGGTGTGTGTGTGTGTTGTGCATTTCCCATCTCTTTGTTTTGATTGGGGTTGAGACCATCTTAAATAATATAATTTAGAGTAATTAACATCCAGCCTCTATTGTTTGAGGGTTAGTTTAGTTGATCCTTCAAGGTAGGGATTTAGTGTAGAACCCCTCCCTCTCCATTCTAGCATTTGAATCCACCTCTTCTCTCATGTTTTCTAGCTAGCTTCATGGCGAAGTTCAAATACCTAGGGTGTCTTAAAGTTCTTTAGATGAAACTGCTTCACTGAGGTTGCAGTCGCACTCCATGGCATGATAGACAAAGTAGTCATTGCAAAAGAAACTGAGTGATGAGGAATGACGTAACACGAGTAGGAATCCGGTGAATGCGGTCTGAAGGATGAGTTCAAGGAGGATATTCCACGCATCTTAGAAGGCAAAAAAGGTTAGATGGCCTATGGTGAGGAGATAAGACTTGTGAAAGAATGCAACATGAAGAATGCAATCTCTTTGAAACTCTAGGAGGGAGTTATGATTTTCGAGAATGATTTGCTAAAGATATGTTTTAATGTATTTAATCACATAGATGATGTTGCAATACCGTTGAGATGATCGATTTTATTAAAATTTTACTTCTTTACATGCAAAATAAATCCTACATTAAGAATATGGGCAAGTATGGGTTGATCACAAGGAGTCTATATATAGTATTTTATGACAAATTTGACATTGCATGAGTATTCTTGTATTTTTGGAATTTCTTGATTTGGTATACATTTTTAGAATTTTTTACGGTATGATAATGAGGAAATTTGATTTAGTTATTATTCTACAAAGAAAGAGATTGAATTTTATAGAATTAAATGCTAAAGGAACTACCCAAATGATTGGAGTACTCAAAGTTAATTAAAAAAATCTGGTTAAAGATATAAACATAATAAGTTAAGTTTTAAATTAAATGAAAACATAAAAAATACTTAATTTAATTAGTAAATAATCAAGGATAGAGACATTTTGACCAAAATTTTTAAAAAATAAATGAAAAATATTTCCCCACATGAAATAATAACAAAAAAATAAATAATGACTACAATAAAAAAATGTAGGTGTCAGACTGCAAATGGACATGATATAAAATAAATAAAAGTTGAACAGGTACTAGGGATGCGAAGGGTTATGGATATATCCGTATCCGATCCGTCACCATATCCATTTTATATAATTTTTGACATATGTATTCGTGTCCGTTTTAAAATGGATACAGATATGGATATCGTTTTGATATCTGCAAACATCCGTATCCGTATATCCGTTTTTGTATATAAACATAGTCATATATTTATTTT
This sequence comes from Ottelia alismoides, assembly GCA_037367405.1. Lineage (NCBI taxonomy): Eukaryota > Viridiplantae > Streptophyta > Magnoliopsida > Alismatales > Hydrocharitaceae > Ottelia > Ottelia alismoides. Next base: position 239,499 of record JAZKJV010007670.1, read on the forward strand.
AACCATAAATAACATAATTTTATACCTTCTTTTACCATATTTGTATACTTTTTATGATACAAACTTATTTAGTAAATTTATATCATGTGTTTTCCATCCAATTCGTATATATTTAAGGCGATTCTATAGAGTATTTCTAACCTTACTCGTATGCGATCAATATTCGTTACATCTGTATCCATTTTTTAAGGATATCGTAAGATAGTTTTAATATCCATCGATATCCGTATCCACATCCGTATTCGTATTCAAAAATAGATAAGGATATGGTAATCCCAATATCCGTGTCCGTATTCGTCCGTTTGCATCCTTGATATGTACAATCACGGAGATCACACACTGATGGATTTTGACCCAAATATAAATTAGAATGCATTGTTTAGTTCTTTTTATTTTGGTTATTCTTTTTTGTTTCCTAATTTTTTTAGTATTTTTCAATGAAAATGCATAACAAACGATGATGTGTGCGAGCGAGATAGGTGTTACAAAATTGAAATGTCATACTACATACATTATCATGTAAGTAAAGAAAACTAAATCCTAAACATAAGATCTAGCATGAAATATTTTCTTCTTTGTTTAATTAGTGAATCAATTGTGTGTATTAAATTTTAAGCGTGTTATAAAAGAATCAGCAAAAATAATGATTCATGAATTACCTCGTTCCATCATAGTAAATCAGGATAACTTAACGTAGATAATGATTGTGGATTAAAATCAAGTGAGCTCATGTAGTGTAATAACTCCATGAAGTCATATTTAATAACATGCTAAAAAGATTTTACAAACTCTAAATTAGGCCATCCAGTGGTCTAATGATTAGTTCTACTTTTAATAGGGTGAAAGGTGTAGCTACATCTTTTGGGTTTGTTTGGTTACTGTGATGGGTGGGTTGGGATAACATCATATGAACAATAGCTATTTGGATGATTATGAGGGTTGGAGAGGAGGGAACCGATCGCCAGCTGTAAATAACATTTACAACAGGGGCTGTAATGCAGGAGGAACGTCGGATGAGAATCCGACAACCCCAGTAAGGAGCCGGAGATAGCGGGCTTGCATCTCGAGACGAGGAAAAGGTGATCGGACGGTTGTAGCCCCTACTACAGAGTCTGTTGTAGCAGGGGCTACAACATGCGATCCTCACTATGGAGAGGATTGAAATAAGGAATGCGATGTGATGTCACATTGATTTGTGATGGAATTCCAACCAAGGAATGCAAGAGGTAAATCAGGTTACCCTCATGTAACTCGGTAACCAAACATACCCTTTGGCTATTTTATCTGCACCGTAATATTTGAGTTATATATAATACCCAAATCTGCAGTCCAATATTCTCCCATTAAATCATAATGAGAAAATTTTTAACTCAAATACTTTGACACATTGGAATGACATCTATATCCTAGCCAATGACTTATTTGTGAAAAGGGTTAAATGGGGTTGTCCTCGCCTCATTTTCTTGTACTTTTTATTTTTTTAAAATAAAGTCATGTATTTTTATCACTATATTCCTCTAATATGTCATTCCAGTTTCGTCAGAAATAGAAACTCCTATACCCTTCATCTAAAACAGGTCGTTTACAACAATTCTAGGACCGTTAAAATTACTTATTCTAGATGGAAGACATAAGAGCCTTTGTTTCTGAAGAAATTAGAATGACATATTAGAGGGATATAGTGATGAAAATATATGACTTTATTTTTGAAAAAAATAAAAAAAAACTTCAGAAAATGAGAGAAGGACAATCATGTTGACTGCCCTTACGAGGCAACCACACTTACCCTGCCCCTTTTTTCTTGTGAAAAAAAATGGGATTATAGGCAAACCAGTGTTTTTGAAATCGGACCGGACCGACCGGTTTGACAGGTCCGACCGATGAACTGGGCCTGGACCGGTCCGGTGATCCGATTTCTGCCGGTTCGATTCGAGTTTCAAATTTTAAACAACCCATCTGGTTAACCTATTATTTTTAACCAGATTTAACAAGGTTCAATCAAAGTTGAACCATATTTAATTTTTAATTTATTAAAATAATGCTTGTAGTGGGAGTTGAACCCATGACCTTTGGTCACCAATTTCAAACTTCTAACCAACAAATCTACATAACTTTTTGCATATAATGGATTTTAAATATATTAAACTATTATTACGTTATAAAACAACTAGTCCAAATAATATATATATATATATATATATGATATGTATGCTATTTGATGGTGCATACGAAAAAATATTTTATGTATAATGTGAATATATACAATGTCTATGCATTTTATTTATATTTCAAGTATATTTAAGTATATATTATATATATTTTTTATTTCATTTCGGTATAATTATCCGATTCAACCACTTTTTCTCACCAATCTAGTTTAATCCGATTTTAAATAATGATGATATCATCATTTGATTGAACCGATTTGATTGCATGGTTCAACTTAATCCAACCATTTCGATACGGTTTCCGATTCAACGTCCGTTTCGATTTCAAAAAGTAAACCGATGGATGCCAAATTTTTCCAACTTAATTAATATAAGAATGCATGTGCTCGTAGGCATTTCATATTTGAGTGGAGAATCCCATATATTTTTATTACATAGATTCAAATATATATGTTCACCCTCACGTGTTTTTTAAGGGTGAGTTGGATGATTAGATTTAACTTGATGCGATATTGTTTATATTCTATAGCTAGTAAATTCATTATTTCAGAATGGTATTTCTGCTTATATTTCGATATTTTTCAAACAAGAAACATGCCTTCATGGTTCGGAAGCATTGAATTCTATCGAAATGCCACTGAATAAACTCATAGAAAAAATAAGGGTTTTTATCAGTTGTGTCCTTCTGAGATATTGCAATTTCAGTTATGTCCTCCTCTTTTTGGAAATATCAGTTGTGTCCCTAACTTCTTTCTCCGTTATCACATGTACCCTTCTGTCAGATTGACCGTCAAATAATTAAAACAACCATGATTTATTCAAACTATGGTGTGGTTAAGAGGGGCATTTTGGTTAAAATAAAATCTTCCCCTCCTTTCCCCTAAGCGAATCATCCGGAGCTAGACTTCCGTTTAGGAGGAGAATCATCTGAGAATCTGAGTACAAGAGTATCGTGCTCCTTCATCTTCTTCATCGTCACCTGGAGGAGCAAGAGCACATCCATCAGGTCGAGTCGGGGAGGAGGGGCTGGATTAGGGCGAGCCGGGGAGGAGGGGGCGGAGGGGTGGAGGAAAAGGTGCGTGGTGGGCTAGGGAGAAGCCGGGGCAGGGGGAAGACACGGGGGAGGAGGGAGGGCGGAGGGGGTGGTGGGGGGAGGTGGGAGGAGCAGGGGGTGGGGATGAGGGGGAGGGGGAGGAGGAGCTCAGGGCGTCTTGGGGAGGAGCTAGGGCAGAGGGGGAGGTACGGGGCAGAGGGAGGGCGAAGGGGGAGGAGAGGGTGGGGAGAGCAGCATGGAGCTGGGTGTGTGGGGGAGGTGCTTGGGGCAGGTTGGGGAGGAGCTGGGGCGAAAGAGGTCGCGGGGGTGGAGAGAGGGTGGAGGGAGGGCGGAGTGGTTGGTGCGAGGGAGGAGCTCGGGGCGGAGCTCGAGGTTGGTGGTGGTCGGGCTAGGGAGGAGGGGCAGACTGGGGAGGAGGTTCGAAGGAGGAGATGCGAGGGAGGAGATCGGTGCAGAGCTCAGAGATGGAGGGGGTCGAGCTAGGGAGGAGGGCCATACTGGGGAGGAGGTGCGGAGGAGGAGATGCGAGGGAGGAGATCGGTGCGGAGCTCAAGGATGGAGGGGGTGGGCTGGGGAGGAGGTGCAGAGGAGGAGGAGCTCAGGGTGGGCTGGGGGAGGAGCAAGGGCGAAGGGGGAGGCGCAGGGGAGGAGGGAGTAGTCGGGGGCCGAGGGGAGGAGGCGGTGGAGGAGTAGCATGAAATTGGGGAGGAGGAGAAGGGGAGGAAGAGAAAGAAGATAGAGGAGGAAGAGGATGGTATACCTTCCAACCCTCTTTTTTTACATTTAATTCCGATTGTGTCCCTGAAGTTAACGTCTGTTTGCATTGAGGATGGACGGTCACTAACCCGAAGGGTACAAGTGATAAAACAACAAGAAATTAGGGGCACAACTGATATTCTAAAAAAAAGACACATAATTGAAATTGCAATATCTCAAGAACACAACCACAACCGATAAAAACCTAAAAAACAATGATTCCTTTTTATAATTATAATATAATAGAAGCATCGGCTCGATTGGACACCAAAACAAACAAAGAAGACAAAACTTTATTTAATCTAATCTACATCTACACCTACATATGATACCTCACTGTAATCTCCAGTGATTGATTGCATAAAAACCATCAATATCAATAAAACAAAAGAAGCGATTACTACGTGAGACATTTGACTAAATGATGGGATGTAAGGACAGAAACGGAGGCCATGTGTTGATGAATTGAATGTCCTCAAGATAAATAAAAGATAGAAAAAAAGCCATAGTTTGTTGTATGATGGCGACACATATAGGTCTAATGTCGTTGGATTCCAGAGCATTGCCAGATGAGTTGAGGGCCTCCATTCCTTGGACTCAATTATTGGTATTTTTCTCTCCACCCCTCTTATTTTACATAATTCCAACCCTGTCCTCCTTTTTTCCTTAAAATTCTATAGCGAAAAATGGGATTGTATTCAAGTGTTTTAATTCTATTTATCCAATTTGTATTCAATTAACTTACATAATAAATAATATTAATAATATATGGGGTATATTTATTGGATTTCATAAAAGGGAGGGATTGCCCTAAGTAATGAGCAAGAAAGGGCAAGAACACAAAGCATAGCACATTAAGTAAGGTTGTCCCCATCTTAATATCCAGCTCACACATGAGCATGCTGTTGGCTACTTGGAAGGGACCATCTCGCCACGTGTCCACATGGATAACTATCTGATTATCATTAGTTTATCACCCTTCCACCTCATCTCATCTCACCCGCATCGTTTTACACCAAATCGGAAACCTTACCGAAAAGGTTGGGTCTGGTTGAACCATGAAGTGAGACCAGTTTGACTGAATGATGAAGCCATCCGTCTTTAAACCCCGATTAAACTGAACTTGTGAGGAAAGTGGTTGAACCGACTGATCAAATCAAAATAAATTAAAACATGTATAAAATACAAACTCGAATATAGTTGAAATTGATGTAAAAAACACAATAAATGTATGTACATACGTGTGTGTATCATGTTGTGTGCACAAATTTTCTTTGCTCATGCGTTGATATATGTATGTATGCGTGCGTGTGTGTGTGTATAGGAGTGATCCTACGAGAGCCAAAACTTGTGAGAGCATGAGGGCATTGATTCTGGACCACATGATTCTGTCTTCTCTCTCCGGGTCTTCTCTTTCTTGGTTGAATCATGTAGTCCATAATCAATGCTCCCATGCTCTCACAGGTTTTGGCTCTTATAGGATCACTCCTCTCTCTCTTTATATATATATATATATATCTTTATATATATATATATATATATATATATATATATACATATATGGGAAAAAAGAGCTGCCCCTTGAGAGAGCTAATTTATCTTCCCCCGTCCCATTTTCTCTCTATATATTTTTTGAAAAATAAAACTATGAAAATTCTTCATTATATCCCTATATATATCATTTAAGATTCCTGATAAATAGAGAGTCCTACGACATCCATCTAGACAATCATTTTTTAACGGTCGCAGAATTGTTGAAATTGACTCTGTCTAGATGGACGCCATAGGGGTCTATGTTTCGCACAAAATTTGAATGACATAATATAGAGATATAGTAATGAAATCCACAAAAATATTTTTCAAAAAAAAATTTAAATAATATGAGAAAAATGGGACGAAGGAGCCAACTTAGCTCCCCCCTAAGGGCAACCCCATTTTACCATATATATATGGGTAAAATGGGGTTGCCTCTTTGGGGGAGCTAGCTTGGCTCCCCCACCCAATTTTTCCCATTTTTTTAAAAAACAAAACTATGAAAATTCATCACTATATAACTGTATTATATCATCTAAGTTTCGTGCAAAATAGAGACTCCTACGACCTCCATCTAGACGGGGTCAATTCTGCGACCGTTGAAAAATGACTTTCTAGATGGAGGCTATATGATCTCTGTTTTGCACAAAACTTGAATGATTTAATATAAGCATATAATGATGACTTTTCATGATTTTATTTAAAAAAAGGGATTTTTACCTGGCAGACCCTATAAACTTTGCCAATTACCTCCACGACCTTTGAAACAACCTAATTCCCCCCTCGCCCCTGTAAACTTGTCAACTCTTACCCCATGAACCCTCCGGGTAATCTGTTTCAAGCCCGTGAGGGTTCTTGGGGTAATTTACAGGGTCAATGGGGTAATTACGTTGTGCAAAAGGTCGTAGAGGTAATTTAAAAAGTTTATAGGGTCTGCCGGATAAAAATCCCATAAATTAACAAAAAGAAAAATAAGGGAAGCAACCTCAATTTACCCATTTATATAACAGTTAAACTGAATACTCTATAGAATATTAATATAAAATATAATATTAAAAGTTCATTATTCACAAGAAGTTGCGGCGGAATAGTTACCAACATTAAATTTTTAATAAATTCAAATTTGAATTATGATTTAATATCGATTGAACGTGGTTAAATCAGATTTCAAATAACAAAATAAATCGATAGATCGATGATTTAAAATCTAAACTTTTTGAATCGAATTAATAAAACTCGAATTGGTTCATGCTCGGTTCACCGATCCAACTGATTGACTGTTCTTCTCCTGTATTCAGAACACTTAGCAGAATAAATTTCCTTGTTACATGGATAATAAAGGCGACACATGCATTACTTAAATACTCGTAGATGTGTTAATAAGTTGAGTACGGAAAGATAATACAAAATAAGTGGTTGTGAGATATTTATTGACATCTCAATTAAGGATTTAAATGATGTCGTCCACCTCGACGACCACCTCATCAAAACTTCAAAGAGATCGTTAATTAAGGATATTAACAATTTGGGATAATAAAGCTCCGAAAACTGTACGGGGAATTTTTGTTTGTAATAACTGCCGATTTCTAGATATTTACATATATGCTTCCAAAACCAAAGTCAAGTATATTACAAATTCGACCATGCGTCGGTGATTAACAAACACATACGAATAATTCCAACTAATAATCCAAAAATTTTAAATCGAGTCATGCTCGTATTGGCACACAACTCCATCAATCATTAATACCCCGCAGCTTATATCGGAAATTCTTTGTTTTTTTAGATAATTCCAGGATACTTATACTTATAGGGAAAAATGTGTATGCCCCTTAGGAGGAGCTAACTTAGCTCCCCCGCCCCTTCTTGACATAATTTTTTTTATTTTTTTGAAATCTAAACCGTGTAAATTCATTATTAAATCCCTATATTATGCCATTCAAATTTCATGCGAAACAAAGACTCCTACGACCTCCATCCAAATGGGGTTGATTTAAAAAATCATGTTACCGTTAAAAAATGACTGACTTGATGGAGGTCGTAGGAGTCTATGTTTCGCACGAAATTTTGATAGCATAATATAGGGATATAGTGATAAATATTCATGGAAGAAATTTTCAAAAAAAAAAAATAAAAAATGGTGAAAATGAGGCGGGGGAGCCAAGTTAGCTCCCTCTAGGGGGCAGCCCCATTTATCCCATACTTATATATATATATATATATATATATATTCTTGAAAACAATAAAAAACATTACAAAGAAATTGAAGGGAGACGTGCAACAAGCTTCGTCGTTAATCCTTTTTGGATGATAAATCCAATCCTTCGAAATACAACATTCATAGATCTAGGAACCATAACATTACTATGCATAATTTTTTGGATCCTTCTGAGGAGCTCCATTGTTTCATTTGCCAAGAATCCAAATGTATCAAAACCAAAAATGATGAATACATATTAATTGTCAATACAGACCTTCTCATTCTTAGCCACTTTAGCCAAGGCATTTTTTTGTGCAGCGTATCCTGTAACAAAATCACTCTTTATCGGACCCACCAATGGAGAAACTCCAATCAAATCGACACGCACATATTTTCCTCCAACCTATCCAAATATTAAAACATCTGCTGGTATAAGTGTCGATGAACATTTGGTTATCACAAATAAACATCTTTGTTTTGGATGAATAGTTGATTATCACAAAATAATAAAATAGGATGCATTTTAGATATGGATTCATTGGACATTATCTACACCAAAATTTTCACTATGTTGAGACAATTCTTTGCTATGAAATTATACTTTTGACAACGGATTTTGCACCACGATTAAGCTGTCACAAGTCAAAATTCTTATTGTCACAATTACAAAATACAATGCTGCAGATTGTCACTACAACATAGGTTTTATCGAAATATTTGTGTGATTCATCGTTGAGTAAATTATACTATACACTCAATTTCAATGTCATACCTAAATTTTAAAAAGTAATAGTATGATACCCAACCCTTAATCTTTTTCTCAATGTGGTTTTGAATTTTTGCGATTTAAGGTTAGAAACACAACGCTATCAACTAAATTTCAATGGTCAATGAGTACACTAAGACAAATAGTAAAGATTGGATACAATAGATTGTTACCTTTTAAATTTCATGTATGACATTGAAAAGTGCAAAATTTAGAAACTTTTTTGTAATTTGCTTTTCATTGTTTGATTTTACCGTGGCTTTCTTTATGTATTGATTAAAAATATTATTTTGTATGAATGTACTTATACCTCATCTATTAAGCCGATTCCATCTATATTCAACTTGCTTTAAGAAGGGAAATTTCATTACTACAACATTCGCATACCTTGTGACGTCAGTAATTCCGTTACCACAAGCCGAGTTTTTATTAATTTGAGATAGAAATTCCATTTCTTTAATGCACAACTAATCCTACTTCCTTTTATCATTCACATTACATGTTCTGTAGAACTGTCAAATAACTAAAACTTACAAAGTAAATTACAAAAAAAAATCATGAATAATACATCCGATTTTAATGTCATAATGGAACTTTAAAAGGTAACGATGCAGACTTGAAGATTTGTTTTAATGTAGTCCTTGATTGTTGTAATTTAGTTGATCATTTCATCTTCCAACCTTTGATTCCAATAGTCAAAGATCACACTGAAACAAATATTAAAGTTCGAGTATCAAATTATTACCTTTTGAAATTTGGGTTTGACATAGAAATCAAGTATATAGTTCAGAGATTTTCTTGTAATTTACTTTAAATTTTTTAAAGATGTCAAAATTTCTCCCTTGATTAATTACAAAAAAGTGCCGCTACTAAGTGTAGATTCCTAATTAAAGGCTTCGTTTTTTCAAATGTAACAAAGATGAGTTTGGACTTATTTTTATCAGGAATAGATGCCTATGTAAGCTTCCATGATCCTTGTATGTCGATATTAAACTCTAAAGTTGAAAGTTTACACTACTTTGGGCCCGTTCGGTTCGAGAATAAGCAGAAATAAGGATGAGGAATAAGGAGAATAAGGGTCTATTCTTTGTTCGGTTGGAGGATAGGAATAAGGAGAATAAGATGAAATAAATGTAAGTAAGGTGGGATAAAGATATGAATAAGAGTGAAATAAGATGGAATAATGGGGAATAGTCGTACCACTGGGAATCGTGTCGGAAGAAGAATTGATCCCTTATTCCAAAGCTTATTCTCCTACCAAATATGGCCTTTGTGTTACATCTGAAATATGAAGTCTCTGAATCGACGTATAATTAAAGTTCTTTTTAGTAATTTACACTTTCTTCCTTATGAGAGCTCTTTATTCATCCCATTGTTGTTCACTACAAGACCAACATTATGCTATTTAGTATTTATTATAATCTCGCTGAAATAGTTTAACCAGATCTGGCAACCTTGCTGTCTTTCTTAACAAGGTAAATAAATAAATAAAAAAAAGAAAAAAAAGAATAATAGGTACACATCCTTCCGAATGTGAAATTTGCACGCACACCCCTCCAGCTAATATCCTAAACAAGGAAAAAGATCTCAAAAGGTCGGTGGTTTTACAGCAAGAGATGCTGTGAAAATTGCCACCATCCAAAGATGATCCGATGGTCAGCATACTCCTTAAAAAACCGCTCAACAAAGCTGACAAGATAACCAACCCCTAAAAAAGGAAGCAAGACTATAGGGATATCCGTGTAAATACGGAACAAGTTTTAACTACAATCGGAGATCATCCATGCAATATACCCCCAAAACGAACCCCTCAACAACACCCCTCCAAAATCCCAACTCAACACAAACCCACCTCTATTTGAAGCCCCTCCTCCTCCCTGTCCTCCTCCCCCATACCCCTTCTCTTGGGCATTTCGTCGAACAGCTTCAAGGCGTAGCCATGAGAGAGATCCTCCACATCCAGGCCGGCCAGTGCGGCAACCAGATCGGCGGCAAGTTCTGGGAGGTCGTGTGCGACGAGCACGGGATCGACGCCACCGGCAAGTACGTCGGCGACTCCCACCTCCAACTCGAGCGCGTGAATGTGTACTTCAATGAGGCCAGCGGGGGCCGCTACGTACCCCGCGCGGTCCTCATGGATCTCGAGCCGGGCACCATGGATAGCCTCCGCACGGGGCCGTATGGCCAGATCTTCCGTCCCGACAACTTCGTGTTCGGCCAGAACGGCGCGGGCAACAATTGGGCCAAGGGACACTACACCGAGGGCGCCGAGCTCATCGACGCCGTCCTCGACGTTGTGCGCAAGGAGGCCGAGAATTGCGACTGCCTCCAAGGTAACAGACTCTCATTCCTCCTCCCCGATCGAAAATTATTTGCGGAGGGGACTTGTACGAATTATCCAGACAGTTAGGCGGTTTATTTGAAAAACAATCACAGTTTATGCATGTGTTTTTTTTTATAATGGTTAACAATAAATGAAATAGATAATATGATGATGATGTGATTATTTTATCTTACAGAGATAAGAAAGCAAAGAGCAAAAGATCTCATTAGTCCAGATCTCACCATGCGAGTTTTAACAGAGAAAATTGCCATATTTGGAGTGCATATATAATTAATTTGTAAATAAAAAAAGACAGATCTCTGCAATAATATCTTATACCTTTTTGTCGGTGGCAAGTGGAAGGCCGAAATTTCAACCATATGATGCAGATCAATCAATGCGCACCTGGTAGATGAAACCACTGCATTGAATAGGGGTTTGAAGGACTCAAACATGACATTTTAGTTAAATGTGTAGTCATGGTGTGTTCTCAATGAATTACAAGTGAATTACTTTCTCTAGTTGATGCATTATCTTTATGTTGATTTGCATTTGATTTTTATTAAATAAATGACACAGTTTTTTTTAAATCTTATTTTTCAAGTATATTATGTTTTTTGAACTTGGTTTAGAACTGCCAATTCCGCAGGCATATGGAAACCTGACTTTTAATGTTCGTCTTCTCTCAGTGAATGAATGAACTATAGAGTGATCACCAAAATTCTTAACTATGGATCTATTTCCTTATTCTAAAATGTAACAATGTAATATTCGATGTTCAAATTTGATTTAATGTGTTTTAAGACTTGAAAGATAGTATGACCAGCCCAATTCTGATAGCTCAAAATTACATTATAACAAATCTTAAAGAGAGTGGTGCAATATCACAGAATTAGTTATTACATCTTAAAGTTACGGACACATTATTGAAATTTGAGTATACATGAAAGAATTTTGGTGCAATATATCCTGAATAATAGAGAGTGGAGGCCCTCAACATATGAATTTGTCGGAGGCTGTTTTATGTACTATAATAAGGGACCAGCTGTTCCCCAGTGGAAAATAATTGGATGAATAGTCCTAGATCTGAAATTTTTGAAATTAATTTCTTCGGTTGTTGTTAGATGAGGACATGGTAACATAAAAGCTCATGATAATTTTACGCTTCTTTACGTGAAAGTAGTTTCCTTCTTCTTGTGGTGCTTATTGTTATTATTTGACAATTTATAGCTTCGCTCCAAATTAGGAAGTGTGCATTTTGTTTCATAGTGTTTTACCTTTTTCACGTGCTTATCTGTCCGTCAGGTTTTGTTGAAATATCTTCAATTAATTATTAGGAAGCTGAATAGGGTCATTAAAGGAAAATTTAAAAAAAAAAGAGTGATATAAATACGACAAAGTGAGATGACGAAATGAAGCAGAGTATCGAAATTCATACTGAAAATTAAGGATGAGAAGGTGGGTTACCATAGGCAAAATCCCTATTTTATCTTTTATATATTTTTACATCTTGACCCCTAAATTCTTGTCGTATTACACCAACCCATATAATTATGTCGAGACTTCTATAATCTTACTTTATTTTATATAAGATGATGTCTCAGGTTTGTGGTGTAAGGGATAGCAAGATTAGAGATGCTACAGTGTAATTTACAAGAGTTTGTAGAGTACTTACCCAAATTAGATGGCACCATAATTGGACAATAAATTAGGGGTGCCATGGGGCAAAAAAATAGAGCAAATTACACAAAAGTTCCTAAATTATATACTTAATTTCAATGTTATACGTTAACTTCAAATTCAAAACAAATTTGAGACAGATCGTAAAAGTCGAGTATCATATTGTTAACATTGAAATATAATGTATAGTTTAGGATTTCTTCTGTAATTTACTCAATTTTTTTGGGGTTGAATATGAGTTAACTATTAATAACTAAAACTGCCCGACAAACCCAGATCACCCTTCGTTAATAACAATTAAAAATATAGACCCTTAAATAAGAATTATAATTCGGTTTAAAATTAGAGTTTTTATTAGTTGTGCCCCTTCGTTAATAACAATTAAAAATATATACCTTAAATAAGAATTATAATTAGGTTTAAAAGTAAGGTTTTTATCAGTTGTACCCCTATGAGATATTACAATATTAGTTATGTCCTCTTTTTTGGAATATCAGTTGTGCCACCGACTTCCTGTCGTTCTATCATCCACTACTTTGACCGTCAATGAGTTGAAATAAATCATAGTTTATTTTAATCAATGTGTGGTTAACATAGGCATAACTGCCCAAACACGTCTCCCCCCTCCTCATCTCCCTCCTCCACCTTTGTGATGCCTCTGCATCTCTCCTCTCCATTTCTTTCACCCTTGACAACTCGCTTGAGGCGGCTACAGAGATGACAAAGGTCATGGTTGAGACGGATGAGGAGCTCACCGAAGCTGAGGCAGAGATGGAGGAGGAATTCATGGCGATATCGCCTCTGGCGAAGGTGGTGGAGGAGCTTGCGGAAGCTGAGGAAGAGGGGGCGGAGGAGGAGGAGGGGGCGCTAGAGGAAGGGGGCAGAGGAGGCTGGGGAGGGGAGGAGGAGGATGCAGAGGAGGTTGGGGAAGGGGAGGAAGGGGAGGGGCGTAGGAGAAGTATGGGGTGGAGGCTGGGGAGGGGGAGGGGAGGGAGTGGGTGGAAAGATCTTTCAACCATGTTTTCTAAATTTAATTCCTCTTGTGTCCCTAAAGTTAACGTCCGTTTGCATTGGGGATGACGACAACTAACCCGAGGGACACAAGTGATCATTGTGGAAGAAGTCAGGGGCACAACTTATATTCCAAAAAAGGGAGTAGCATAATTGATATTGCAATATCTCGTAGGGGTACAACCGATAAAAACACTTAAACAAGTATTGGTTATTTGGTTATAGCTAAAGTAAAAAGTTTCTCCTCATATGTGTAACATACTCTATAGAATTTTCTGTTTATTGAGGAAAAGCTACCATAAATAGCTTTTTTTTCCTGTATAAACACCACTAACAACTGTTTAGAAAAGTTGCAGTCACGAATCTGAATACAATCTTTCTCCAACAGCTAATTCATCGTCGTTGGGAGTATGAAATTTTTGATAAATGATGAGGCCTACCACTCATTCTTATTTAGTTGATTTTAGAGATCAAAAAATGATAAATATTGTATACAGAAAATAATAATGAATGATGTAATCATAACGTGAGCTGTGACTACTCTAAATAACTTATTCCGAGATAAAATCTTCTTATTGTGAAGTTAGGGAGCATTATCATGCATCCAAACTAGGTTCACTTACGATATATGATTATGATATTTGGTAACCAGGGAACATGTTCACATGGTTGCATACGTTTACCTCTATTATATATCTATCTGGGCATGTTATTGATGGTACTGTATTTCTTGATAATCAAGGGTGAATACCCACATTGTCGAGCCGGATATAGTCAACCGTCGGCTATATATGTGGATCTCATTTAAGGCCTGTTTGGCTTGATGTGATGTGGTTTAAGCTCAAGGAGTAATTAGTTTCCACGCATTTATGATACTAGAAGAAGTCAACCTTTTATCTGTTGCTAATGGAATTCTAATTACATTAGGCTCAGCAGTCAGCATTTTGTATGATAAAAATTAAATTTTGGTTTGGGATTAGGCTTCACTATCCTGGAATGTGATTGCTGTATTATGGTTACTACATGTATCATCATCTATATCTTTCTTGTTATTTTCTTATCTCTTAAAACCAAATGAACAAAAAATAAGTATAAACTTCACATATTCCTTATTCACGGAATAAGGAGACTTATATCACAATTTTTTGTTTTGATTGGTTGCAGGGTTCCAGATTTGCCACTCGCTGGGAGGAGGAACTGGATCTGGGATGGGCACGCTGCTGATCTCAAAGATCAGGGAGGAGTATCCGGACAGGATGATGCTGACATTCTCCGTCTTCCCGTCGCCGAAGGTCTCAGACACCGTCGTGGAGCCGTACAATGCCACCCTCTCAGTGCACCAGCTCGTGGAGAATGCGGACGAATGCATGGTCCTCGACAATGAGGCCCTTTATGACATCTGCTTCCGCACCCTCAAGCTCACCAATCCCAGCTGTACGACGAACTGAACCTGAGCGAACCTCTTTTTAGATTTTACAGTTTACAGTGAAACCGATTATTACATGATTGATGGTAAACTGTGTGTTTGTGCAGTTGGGGACTTGAACCACCTGATCTCCACCACCATGAGCGGCGCAACATGCTGCCTCCGCTTCCCCGGGCAGCTCAACTCCGACCTGCGCAAGCTCGCCGTGAACCTCATACCATTCCCCCGTCTCCACTTCTTCATGGTCGGCTTCGCCCCGCTGACATCCCGCGGCTCGCAGCACTACCGTGCGCTCACCATCCCTGAGCTTACCCAGCAGATGTGGGACGCCAAGAACATGATGTGTGCGGCGGACCCGCGCCACGGCCGCTACCTCACGGCCTCTGCAATGTTCCGCGGCAAGATGAGCACCAAGGAGGTGGATGAGCAGATGATCAATGTCCAGAACAAGAACTCGTCCTACTTCGTGGAGTGGATCCCTAACAACGTCAAGTCCAGCGTCTGCGACATCCCGCCGAAGGGCCTCTCGATGTCGTCAACGTTCATGGGCAACTCCACGTCCATCCAGGAGATGTTCCGGCGGGTGTCTGAGCAGTTTACCGTTATGTTCAGGCGCAAGGCCTTCCTTCATTGGTACACAGGAGAGGTAAGCACATAATCCTTGCTCTTTCTTCCCAGGTGCAACATTTTTCTCTGTTAACGCTGTGATACTATTGTTTCCATGAACAGGGTATGGACGAGATGGAATTCACAGAGGCCGAGAGCAACATGAACGATCTTGTGGCAGAGTACCAACAGTACCAAGATGCAGCTGTCGGAGACGAGGAGGAGGACTTCGCCGCTGAAGAGGAGGAGAGCTGAGCGGGAGCAATCCGACGGGTAAATATGCCTATGGTTTGTGCAAGAACCAATAATGGGTGTAACGGTCGTCTGGTCCCATATAGTATGCTGTTGAGCTCCATTCTTTTTCTTCTCTTCTCCTATTTCTAAGATTCTGCTCTGCTCATATCTGTTCTGAAATATTTTGGCTTGTAATGATTTGTTATGTAATGCGGATGTTTGCATTTTATGTATCTAGATTTCAAGGTATTTTAGTTTGTGCACGTTACTCTCAGATATCTCTGGAATTTACAAGGGAAAAGGTGTTCATATCCAGTATTATAGTGAAAATCTCAGAAAGCTAATATGAAGAAATCCTCTCTGGATCACATCTCGAGCGTAGGCCATAGTGTGATATTTGCAGCATATAGTGGCTACATCAGTAGAAGCACCAACCCCAGTCCATGTAACCAAAGCATTAATCCTCTTTTTCTTAGCCTCCCACCTCTAAGAATCATGGGAGGTTCCCCAAAAATTTTTATAGGATGATGGTGATGGAGTAAACAGTTATGAACTGTCAGTGCACTTATTATAAATGTTCAAGAGTAATATGCACAGGGATGGAATGCAAAGTGCATGCTCATTTGCCTTTCCTCAAGGAAATAAGAATGTGTAGATCAGAATCATCATCTGTGCAGATACAATTAGAGAAGGAGACAGTTGTATTCTGTGTATTAGAAAGGGTATTTTAGTTCTTCTTATATAGGAAGATGCTTGGATTAGGATTTTAGAAGAGACGGTACCTCGAAATAAGTAAAATACATAATTATCTCGAAGAGTTACAAAATATCTAAGAGGTAAGGAAACATCATAAAAATGTTTATCTATAGAAAGTATCTCTTAACACTTCCCCTCAAGATCGAGCATAGATGTCTGTAATGTCCAGCTTGGACACATTTCTGGAATAATCCTTTTGAGAGAGTTTTGGTGAACATGTTGGTCTTTTGCCCAGACGAGGAGACGAGTAATAGAGATGAGGCCCTTCTGGTTTATGTCTATGTTGTAGTGACAATCAACCTCAATATGCTTTGTTCTCTCACAGAATGCAAGATTTTATGCTATAAACAATACTACCTGATTGTCTCCCCATAGTGCCAGGGGGTAGAGGAGTCTTTTGTGTAGGACTGTCAGAATAGATTTGACCCATATCCTTCTACAGTGTCCAGCACTGTATCTCGTATTCCGACTAAGCGTTGGATCCAGATAGCCCATATTGCTTCATACTCTATCATGTGTCTAAGTAATCATCTAAAAATACTGCAAAACTTGTGGTGGACTTTTTATCTACAGGACAACCTGCATAGTCTGCAGCAAAATACCCTGAGAGAGTGACTGGGTCCCCTCTTTTGAAAAGAAGGCCCTTCTATTGAGAGGTCTTTGGGTGTTTATGAATCACTATAACAACATTCATATGAGCTTTGTCTAGATCGAACCATGAACTGGCTCATACATCTAACAACAAACACGATGTCCCCTTGATTTCTGTCGCATAGAAAGTTTCCTACAAGTTCTCTATAATTTATGATATCTATCTCTTATGTGTGCTCTTCCTACAGCTTAAGATTATGATCCATAGGAATAATTGTGGTGTATTCAATCTTCCTGATCTCTCAATGAGATCTATCACAAACTTCCTTTAACATGTCACAAGTCCTCTATTTCTTTGGGCAAACTCTTAGCCGAGGAAGTATCGCTAAAGTGATAAATCATGTACAACAAACTTTTGACCTAGAAGGAGCTTGGCCCTTTTGATGCCTTGCATGCCATCTTCGATGATGATGATGTCATCGATTTCGATCATAATAGCAATTGTCTCTGATGATGTATGAGTCATGAAGAGAGAATGATCTGCATTTGAACGAACTAGACCTTGTTCCCGAATAATTATTAAGAGCTTATGGAAACTCTACTTGAGGCCATATTAAATTTTGAAGACGGCATACCTTCTATATGGCTCCACCTCAGCAGTAAACAATGGTGGTTGTTGCGTGTATACCTCCTCATCGAGATCCTCATATGAGAAGGCATTCTTCCTATCTAATATAGAGGTCAGTCCTTGCCGGCTGCAACATCAAAGAGAATGAAGAGAGGCATGTTAATCAACATGTAAAAATGATGTAGTAGTCAATGCCAAATATTTGAATAAACCCCTTAGCCACTAGTCAAGCTTTGTAGTGCTTAATAACACCATCCACATTGTGCTTTACCGTGCATACATGCTTGCGTCCAAGCACGTTACATTATTGGGAGTTGAGACAAGTGCCTTTGATGAATATGTGATTCATCGATCTTATTCTTGTATTTTATGCTACAATCCTTATCAAATACATGTAAAATATAGAATAATATCCCATTGTAAATACACTCTTCATGAACAAAAAAATAAAATAAACATTCAAAAATACCATAAAAGAGTAAAAAGAGAGAAAAGAAAAGAGAAAGAAAATAAAGACTATAAGTATGTACATATGTAGCGACTTAGAACCTAACCTAGAGAACATGTTAGCACTAACTTGATCGATTAACCATCAATCTACTTTTGCATTCGAGGATGAAACTTGATATATAAAACAACTAAGAGATGAGAGTTCCAAATATACAGACAGAAAGAAAAATGAAGATGACAACAAAAAAAGAACTAACTTTGTACATAAAATGACAAAGTATTCATTATTTATATAGTTTAAAAACTTTACATATTTATTTAGAAAATGTGTATACATATTTTACCAAACTTTATTCACCTAATTAACTATAAAAATCAGTAGTATTTATAAAAACTATAAAAAAAATAATCAGGTTAAAATCATGGGAGAAAATTATCAGTGAAAAAGCCGTAAAAGCTGAATTCCCTAGTTCACAACTATTTATAGAAAAATTTGAATTAACCAAACTCACTTTTAAACTTTTAGTTTTTTAAAAAATCTTAGAGTTAAAGGTGCACGTTTCGATTTTCGAGTCTAGTTATGTAATTATATAATTTTCATATAAAACTTCTTCAACATTTGTAAATTCATTATTAACTCTGATTAAATTAATTCTTTTTTTGAAAATGTATAGAATGTTAGAAGAAAAATAAATAATGTAACTTAAAAATGCCTATGCATAAATATCAATAAGTCTCAGAAATAAAAGCCAAACTCAAATTTTCGAACATCATAGTTCACTCCTATAAACTCCGAATTGGACAATCTTACTTTTAAAGTTTAAGTTATAAAATTATCTATCAAATAGAATTGGTTCACAAAAAATGGAGTTATTACGAAAAAGACAATGATAATCTATTCGCATATATGTACACAAGTTTCCTTTTTATTTATATTTACTTGTTATTATTTTCTCTGTGTTTCATATTTGTAAATATCATATTTATATTATACTTTTAAACATAAGAAATAAAAAATCAATTCCATTAAAAATACGTTTGATAATTAGAAAATCCTAATATATATATATATAAATTTGTACTATATTGTATATGGATCTATTTATTTATATATGTAAATATTTTTTTAAAGCAAAGTAAAAATATATTTAAAATCCTTAATTTATAGATTAAATTAATAAAATATAAAAAATTAAGTTATATGTAAAAATAACAAATAAAAATATAGGAATATATATTATTATATAGTTATATTATAACTTTAAATTATATTATTTAATTAGTTTAAATATAAAGTATATTGATTAATTAATTTAAAAATGCCATAACATTATTTATTAAATTTATACAATTTTTTATTATTTTTAAATATAAATTTAAGTACTATTAAAGTCAAGGGAGCTTTATATTTTAGTGCCATTCATCTTTGGCAACTGACGTGGTACAATTTAATTGACTTTTCGGGTATTGTTGACCTTGGTCAATGTTGCCCTCTACCTCTTCTTTTTCTTATGGCTTTCCGTGTTATAATGTTGCCCTCTACCTCTTCTTCTTTCGAGTAATGTTGACCTTGGACAATGTCGTTCCTCAAGCTCTCCTGCTGACTGAGGGAGGCATGCCTGGCGATTGGTATGTCTCAGTGAAACCTAAACTCTATATAGTAAACGAGCCTAATGATTGATTTGTTGATACTGGTGCAAATGTACACATTTGTACTAACATGACCTTATTTGTGCCTTATCAGGCGTCTGCCGGTGGAACAGTGATGATGGGGAACATATCTGCAGCCAAGGTGCTTGGGCCTAGATGAGTCGAGCTGAGATTCTCAACTAGACGAGTTTGAACTTTGCGTAGGGTGCTGCACATTCCTGATATCAAGAAGAATGTCTTGTATGGTTCTTTATTAGTTAGAGAGGGTTTCCAATTAGACTTCAAATGTAATAAAGTAGTTTTTATGAGACATGATATTTTCTTTGGCAAAGGATATTTGGCTGATCATGATCTTTTATTCAGAATCATATGTGACATTGATAGTTCAATTAATAATATTTCTGGTTCTGATTCCTCTACTTATGTTGTTTCGAATATTGAATATACTGATTTATGACATGCTAGGCTAGGACATGTGAATATCAATTCTATGAAAAGAATGATGAAACTTGACATGATTCCTGATCATACTACAGACAAACTCTCTAAATGTGAAATATGTACTCAAGTTAAGTTGCCTAGAAAGATTTTTCACTCTGTGAATAGATAGGGATACTGAATTCTAGACTTAGTACATTCTGATATTTGTGAGTTTGGTGGCATGATGATTAGAGATAATAAAAAATATTTTATCACCTTCATAGATAATAACAGTAGATATTGTTATGTTTATCTACTTAGAACTAAGGATGAAGCCTTAAAAAAGTTTCTCATGTTTAAGAATGAAGCAGAAACACAAGTCAGTAAAATAATTAAACGTCTAAGGTCAGATAGGGGTGGTGAATACACATCTAAGATATTTGATAAATAATGTAAATTATTTGGCGTAGTTCATGAGGTCACTTCACCATATTCACCACAGCCCAATGGAATAACAGAACGGAAGAACATGACCTTAATTGATATGGTCAATGCACTTTTACAAAGTTCCGGACTACCATCTTACATGTTGAGGGAAGCTTTGAATACGACCTACCATATTCCGAATAGAGTTCCCTAACGTAAAAAGATAAGAGTCCATTTGAACTTTGGAGAAATAGGAAGCCAAGCTTAAAATATCTCAAGGTGTGGGGATGTTTGGCTAAGGTCTTAGTCCCAGAACACAAGAAAAAGAAGCTTGGACCCAAAACAGTTGACGCGGTCTTCTTGGGGCATCTGGAAAATAGTTATGCCTATCGATTTTTAGTAATTCAGTCTAAGATCACGGGCATAGATACTAAAACTATTGTTGAACTTCGTGATGCTACCTTTTTCGAGGATATTTTTCCAATGAAAAACGGATTCCTGAAAATCTGACTAGCGACGTAGCCTCCACATCTGGTTCTATTCCGCAACAAATAGAAAATATGTCAAATGTGGGGGCTACCTCTTCTGAACCCAATGAACCTTTGGATGATGTTGAACCTAAACGAAGTAAGAGGCCAAGGATTGACAAAGATTTAGGTAGCGACTTTGTCTCCTACCAAATCGAGGGTGATCCTCCCACGTACAAGTATGCCATGACTTCTACTGAAGCAAGGCATTGGAAGGAAGCCGTTAAATCTGAAATGGTTCGATCATTTCAAATGGCACGTGGGAATTGATAGATCAACCTCTTAGGTGTTCCACCATAGGAAGCAAATATGTATTCAGAAGGAAACTTAGACCAGACGGATCCATAGAAAAATAAAGGCAAGACTTGTAGCCAAAGGTTTCAAGCAGAAGGAGGGTATTGATTATTTTTATACATATTTTTCTGTTACTAGGATGACTATGATTCAGATGCTCATTGCATTAACCTCCATACATGATCGCACAATTCATCAAATGGATGTGAAGACTGCCTTTTTATATGGCGATCTTGAGGAGGAGATCTTTATGGACAAACCTGAGGGGTTCATAGCATCCGGTAATGAAAGAAAGGTCTGCAAGATTGTAAAGTCCCTTTATGGATAAAAACAAGCTTCAAAACAGTGGCATGAAAAGTTTGATAAGACCATCTAGTCTTATGGCTTTATTGTTCATGAATCCGATAAATATGTGTACTCTATGATTAAAGGTGATATGTTTGTTGTCTTGTGTTAATATGTCGATGATATTTTCATATTTGGATCAAACATAAGGACAGTGGAAGAAATCAAGAGATTCTTGAGCAATAAGTTTGAGATGAAGGACTTACGAGTAGCAAATGTGATTTTGGGGCTCAAACTGATTAGATCTACTAATGTAATAGATGTCTCTCAATCACATTATACTGAGAAAGTTCTTGAAAATTTTGGCTATCAAAGCTGTAAGCACTCCTTATGATTCATCCAAACCCCTTCTGCAAGAATAAGAGTGGAGTACCTGTAGCACAACTACAATATTCCTATATTATAGGAAGTTTGATGTATCTTGCAAACTGTACTCGACCTGATATTTCATTCATGGTCGTAAAGTTGAGTAGGTATACGAGCTATCCTGACCATACTTATTGGGAGGCCTTGGATCGAGGGTTGAAGTGCTTTAGGGCTGTTGCACTTCTTGGACTGCATTATGGTAAATGTCCTCCTGTCTTAGAAGAATATAGTGGTGCATGTTGGATTGGTCAAATGGAGGACTCCGGGAGTAAAGGTGTGGCTGGGTATGTATTTACCATTGGAGGCGGTGTAGTCTCATGGAGATCTATGAAACAGACCATCTTGGCTCGGTCTACTTGAGGTAAAGCTGTATGCTTTGGACACAATAGGTATATAGGTTGAATGGCTTAGGGAGATTCTCTCTGAGATGCCCACGGTGGGTAAGCCGATACCGATAATTTCTTTACATTGTAATAGCATGACTACTATTGCAAAGATAAAGAGTTCAAAGTACAATCAAAAAACTAGAAGACATATCCAAGTAGACTTAATTCTATTAGGGATTTGGTGTATTCTAGAGTGATTGCCGTGGAATTTATTGGTACCAAAGATAACACGGTGATCCACTTACAAAAGGACTTGATAGATCTTTAGTCTAAAAATCTAGACTTGGGATGGGGTTGAAACCTACTGAGAGTTTACCCGCAGTAGCAACCCAACCTAAATGAGTGGAGATCCCACAAAATAGGTTCAATGGGAAAACAAGTTGTATGGGAAAGTGGTTGGCACTAATTATGCAATACTTTGCATGCGAGCCCTATCCCTGAAAACTCGAGTGCCTAAAAACCACAGGAAAAAGGTTAAGCATCATGCTCTTAATGGATTCAAGCTTTTTATAAGCAGGATGTGAGTATTGCATCATTGGAGAATGCCACCTATATGAGTATTTCTGTGGGCCACATATAAAGAATGAGGGTTTATCCTTAATTTACTCATGAAACAAGGTATGGTGCATGGCCATTAATAGCATCAAAACCAGAAGGTTGTCACCATAGACTTCACTCTGTTGTTACCGCATGATACCTTTACATCAAAGGATTAAAGTTCAAGACTTAGTTCACTTTATTCCCGTGATGATGAAAGGGATAACTCAGGTAAAGGTTCAAATCGGAAGATATCTTTACTGAAAGCGGAGTGTGGAAACCCGAGATTTTTGCAGTGAATTCATGGGGGATTATTGAAATTAACTTTGTTGGGATATTTTGATACAATTTGATGGTCAATATCAAGTTATATTAATGTATCTCAATTCCCTAGAATTCAATGTTTCAATCCTGTGGGGTGTTGTTTAGTCCCACGTCGTGGAGTGTCAAAACTGACACTTGGTTTTATATGAGAAGTCCTGAGAGCAGTCTGGAAACAAACTAGAGAGGATTTTGGACTACCACACACGTGCGTACACGCATACCCGCTCGCTCTCCAGTGCCGCGTCGGGCCAAGGACGGGCATGGGCTCAGGCACGATACGGTCGTGGCTGCGGCATGGCGTAAAGATCGGGCCAGTTTTGTGTAACCACATTTAAATTCCAAGAGACATGTCCCTTAATCCTCTCACATTGCATAACCGTCCCGATGACTTTAAGTATCTCTTAAAGTCATGGACGAGGGTTACGAACACATAATTCTCATTCTCACCGCCTCTCTTCTCCCTCTCTGATCTCAGGCTTCGGCTACGGAGGTGACTTTCGAGGACGCTCAAGCACGATGCGCACCGTCGACGAGGGTGGACCGTCGTACCCTGGGAGCGGCATGTCAAAGCCTTGTGCGTCAATAAAGTGGGGGGCGTTGTTTCTCTAAGGAAAGTCCTACAACATGACGCTTTATTTGTGATCTCTAACTCTCTTTTTCTTTATCGCATTGTTTGCTATTATGTTTGTTTCCGATTTTTTCCCTTGCTCTAAAATGCATACATTCTTAAAATAGATATTTTTCTTGTCATTAATGATATGGATGCATACATACATTGGTTTAAACTATAAATATGTTGAAAATCTGATTCCTGTATATATGTTGATGTCGTGTTTTTCTACACATAAGACATTAACAAAATTGGTAACAATGAAAATGACCATAATTGATGAGCATATGTTAACAATACCCTTGCCACTTTTGAATAATCTCAGTGGTATATGAGCATGTGTTGACAATATCTTCATGATTTTTTGAATAATTTGAGTACAATTGAGTTCAAAGATATCTAAGGCATGTATATGGAAATGGATAATCGACATGAAAAATTTATTGTATTCATTCAATTTTTTTTTAGAAAGATTCTTAGAAAAAAAGTCCACAATGTGAATAATTTAGGAAGTAAGGGAATGGGGTACCATGTGAAGTATACCATTTCTTATGGTTTGTGCTATATTAATATTGCACTACAATATCTATATAGCTACCATGAAGATCCAACTTATACAAGTGAATTTTATAGAATAACTAAACTAAAAGATGACCATTAATAATTCTATGCAATGTGGGATTCCTAATCTTAGTGCAATATTTTGTTGTAAATAGGATCAACAATGCATATTTTAAACAATAATTATACGGATTCAAATGAATTAAAAGAAAAGCATTACGGATTAACACCATTTTAATCATGCATTTCCCATCCATTATCCGATTACGTAATACAAACAGAAACTGATTAAACAAATGAAAACAAGAATTAGGGCATGATCCAGAGAAGGTAAAGCAATAAACAAATTGCGGCAAACAAAGTAAAAGAAGAATAAGATTAGAGATCACCGAAGTGTCCATGAAATGAACTGTCTTTAAAGAGGATATCGCCCCCACAATACTGGTGCGTAGGGTACTGGTGAACCGCTTCCAGGATACGACGGAACATGGTCTTCATTCACTCAACATCGACGAGACCGTCCTCGAAAGTACATCCGAGAACTTGCAGCCGAGAAGAACATATCGCAGATGCGGTGGGAGAACATAGAGCAAGAGCGGCGACAGCGGTGAGAGTTTTTCTTTCGAATGAATAAAAATAGTGTCGGGGGATTCGTATAAAAAGGTGTTGCGTGTCCTAGCGCGCGGTATTTTTCATTTTCTGAAAATACCTCTCAACGGGCGTGACTTTTCGTATTTCGAAACCATGGCTACAATGAGCCGTTTGGATCGAGTTGAATTCTCATTTCAGTCGAATCCAAATTAATCCGTGTGATTAATTTAATCGACCCTCCAAATGAAGTTCACAGCAAAAGTATCGAGATCCGAATTGAGTCTCTCGAGCCCGAACCCGAGCCAGAGACGGAGCAGAGCGGAACGGAGCAGAGCACACACGCGTGTGGTCCTCTATTCCTACTCTCTACTATTGCTACAAGAGATTGGGTTGTGAACTCATATATAATCCCACCAAAAGTATAGAAATAGTAGATGTGACACTAAATTTCTAACCAAGCTATTCCATGTTTCAAATTTGAGAATTCCCAACTTTCTCTCCAAGTCAATTGATTTCCTAATTGAGACCAAATTGACTCCTAATGGTTGCATAAGTTTTCCAATTAAAACCTAATTATATCCTTTTAAATACAACAATCTCCCACGAATTCACCAATTTGAAAAAAGATATTTAAAGAGAGTTAAAAGACATCTTTCGGCTCTCATACTTTGCTTTCAGTAAAGGTACTTTTCAGTTTCAACCTCTCCCTGAGTTTACTACTTTCACTTTAATAGGAAAGAAGTGAACTAAGTCTTGAACTTCAGACCTTGGGTGTTAAATTATACGGTAGAAACAACAAAGCGTTGTTCTTGGTACAATCTTCAGGGTTGGTGCTCTTAAAGATCATGCACCCTTATCCTGTTTCATGAGTGTGTTCAGGAAAGACCCTCTTCCTTTAACTGTGGCCCACGGTAACACTCACATAGGTAGCGTTCTTCAAGGATGCACTTTTAACATCCTACCCTCAAGTTTAAACCCATTCAAAGCCTATGTTCTTCCTAAACTTACAGTCTGTATGGCACTCAAGCTTCCATGGATACGACACTCATGCATAAGAATTAGAATTAAGAGTGCCAACAAGTTCTCCAAATAGCTTGTTATTACCAAATTGAACCTACTTTGTGGGATCTCCACTCAGATAGGTTGGGTTGCTACTGTAGAGGAACTCTCAATGGGTCTCAGTCCCATCCCAATCCTAGACTTTAGGACTAAAGATCTATCAAGTACGATCCAACAAAATCCATAGCCAACACTCCTCGAGACACCAAATCTCTTAATATCTAATGTCTCCCTTATTTTCTGATTGAGCTTTGAACTCTTGATCTTGACAATTGTGGTCAATGCACCATGATCGTAGGAACTGGTTGATCCACCATGAGAATTTCAGAAAGAAATTCCCTTAGCCCTTCTGCTTTAATTCCAGTGGTGTCCAAAACACACAACTCGGCCTCAAAGGTAGACCGAGCTAGAATGGTCTGCTTCACGGACCTCCAGAAGACTGCACCACCTCCAAGGGTAAAGACATACCCAGTAACACCATTACTTCCCGAATCATCTATTTTTCCTATCCAGCTTGCATCACTATATCCTTCTAGTATAGATGGATATGTACCATATTGCAAACTAAGGGAAATAGTTCCCTTCAAGTACTTCAGTACTCGATCCAGAGCCTCCCAGTGAGTACGTGATGAATCTCGTATTCATCATGCTAAAATTAGTCATTTAGGCTCTGTCCCCCATCATTCACCTGTAATTAAACATTAATAGAGCATTATTAGCCATCATACATGTGTGAATAATATCTGCATTTCATCATGCATAATTGCATTTAAAATTCCCAGTGTAAATTAGCCCAAAAAGCTGCTAACTTCTCACATTTTTAGTTAATTCATCCTAACTCCGATTGACCCAAAACCACCTCCATTGTGTAGATATTACTAACTTTATTAAATAAAAAATACAAAAAATTACTAACCCCAATAAGTGTCGAATAATTCCAAAGTCAAATTTCACATCTGATAGACTAAAATGAGCATATCTCCCACATACAATGTCCGATTTTGGTCTACTCACTTTTAAAGTACTCCATTTTCAAATACCTTCAAAACAAGACAAATTTCATAAAATTCGGAGCTCATATGTGAAAGTTGGGTTTTGGGCCTCTTTTGCGCATTTTAACTTTTTGCTATTTTTGACCCGAGTTTTTATGTACATAATTAACCCTTTTAATTTTATTTCTTTTTCATTTGTGTCCTTTGATGAAAGTTTTAATAAGAAATTCAAAAATTCAAATCCAGATTAAAACTGAGATCAAAGAAATTGACCAAGTCCAAGTGTCCGTTGTCGGTCTGTGCAAAAGTTGAGCGTTTCTTACTTTTATTTTATTTTCCTAATTTCTTATCCTTTAAAAATCCAAAAAAATTAGATAATTGTGTAAATAATTTTCTTCTATTTTATCGTATTTTTTCTAGAATTTTTATCCCCTCTAAAACCACTAAAAAAATTACAAATCTCAAAAATGCGGTTTTTCGTACACATGGAAAGCCACCAAAAATACCTCTTCTCACAGGTGACCTCTTTTGCTCCCGGACCCTTCTCAAAAGTTGTAGATCTCGACAAGACGAACAACTTTCGTGAAGAAAATTTTTCGATTCGAGGTCTCCTGCTACTTCTTTTCTATTTTTCTTTGTCTTAAATTTTGGAATTTTTTGGGTGCGCCACGTGGCAGCCCCTGGGCGTCACTTGCCCTCTCTCTCCAGCCGCCCCCTTCCCCAAGGTCACGTGCGCAGACCTTCTTCCACCTCCAGCCGTTGCAAGCCGCCCCCTCCCCCTGCGCGCGTAACGCCACCGCACACCTCCTCTCGGCGGTTACGTGTTGCCGCCCCCTTCATCTTCTCCGGCCGTTACGAAGCTAGCCCCTCCCTCGAGTAACCGCCCACCACCTCGCTCCTATAAAACCCCAACCGTGGCCAGCCCTTGAACCCATCCGCCCTTCCTCCATTTTTGGCTGGTGACAGCGGCTTCCGGCGTGATCCAGCCACCACTTGGTGTGCTGCTCCGAGCCTCCACGCTCGCGTAAGCTTCGGCAGTCTCTCGTAGCCGCCGTGACCCCAGCACAGGTAAACCCTCCTTCCCTTCGCGTCCATCGCCGGCCTCGCATAGGACGGGTTTCCTTCCCATCGCCACGCACGCACCCCCCCCCCCCCCCCGCGTGTTTTTACTAATCTTGCAGGTTCCCGTACCACCTTCGCCGGCGCCTCCATCCATGCGAACACCTCTGCCTCGCCTTCACCAGCTCCGCCCGCCTCCGCCATCGCCTTCGGCCGCAGCTCGGCTGCTCCGCCAAGCGCGATCGCCGCCTCAACTTCGCCAGCCTCCGCCGCGCCTCGTCTTCGCCGTGCGGGACTGCCCCCTCGGTCTCGGCCACCGCTTCACCGCCCTCCGCCTCCGCCCAAGGCCCACCGGCGCCACCGCCACCGCCACGCACGACAGCAACCCTCCTCCTCGCCTCCGACCAGCCTCCGCGCGCGGAGGCGCCGCCGTGCGTGCAAGGCCAGCCCCGAGCTTCTCCGCCCCCTTCCGCAACGTACAGCTGCCGTTGGATCGGGTCTTCAGCCCTTGATCCAACGGCCCAGGAGACGCCACGTCAGCCCCCCCGAGCCTCGACCCCAGCCTCGAGGCTCGGGGCCCCCGAAGCGCCTCCCTCCGCCATGTAGGCTCGGGCATCCGAGCCTGAGCTCCGTTGCCCGGGCCTCCGCCTCGTTACTGAGCCACGGCTTTGCCATCCGAGCCTGAGCCTCGGGATCCCCGAGCCTCTGCCCCGGGCCTGAACCTCAGGCTCGGCCACCCGAGCTCGACCGCCGTCTCCCCTGTCATCAGGTCACCGACTTCCTTGACCTTCCGGCACTGGGCAGGCCTCAGCCCGGGCGCCAACGAGAGACGATTCGGGTCTAGGGTCAGGGGGCTGGAGTTAGGAAGGAAAACAAGAAAGGTAGAAGGAAATGTTGCAGGGTTTGGGGAATGGGGCAGGGCTGACTACCCTCGCCTTCTCCTCTCTCTTCTTCCGGTCTTTCCTTTCGGGGAAAGGTAGCCGTGGGCAATCAAACCGTCCTAAACAAACCCGACGCGTCTTCTCTGTTCTCTGTACTCCGCCTTTTTCTTCTTTGGAAAATTGCACTTAAGCCCCTGGCACTTTCAGAAATTGCAGAAATACCCCCGCCAGGGGTAAATTACAGAGGAGCCCCTAAAGTTTCTACAAACTACAGATAAGTCCTCCTAGGGACCTTTTTGCAAAGAAAACTTTATTCTATTTACATTTTAGTCCCTGGAATTTCATTTTATCATATCTTTGTCATACGGACTCCGATTTTAGCATATAATATGTCGTTTCGAAGCTAATTCCGTGATCTACAACTTAGCATCATTTGTGGACAGATTTGAGGTTGTTTACTATCAATTATTCCTTGAGGATCTTTATTGACTTTTGCAGGCTAAGTTTGACATATCTGTGCCATATCTCCCTTGGAAAACTTAACGATTTATTTTTTGCAGGGATTTCACCTATGCATTGATGCAATTGAACTTAGATTTGAGGGCTTATTTTATGCAGGGGTTAAATGAAGGAGATTGAGTAGACATATTGACTTGTGGACTGCAAACATCTCTTAAGAATATAATTTGAAGAATTTTGGAGATAAATCTGATATCTATACGTGCATCAGGGATTAATTTGACATATCTTCTGGATTTGATATTATTTGATATGTGATTTCATTTCGTGGATATTGATTAATCTTATTGGGATTAAATATCATTAAATCACAGATCCTGTACTTCATTCTCTCTATTTCATTTTCTTCATATTGCACCTTTCATCATTGCATTGCATTGTATTATATTTTCCCCACACAAAAATTAATCGAGCATAAATTTAATTATTTAATTTGATTTAAAAACCACGCAACTAAAAATCAATGTTCCCTGTGTTCGACCTTGGTAAACTTGCCAAGTAAAATACTCCACAACATTCAAAGATTGTGGTATTTTGACGACCGAAATCCGCCTCCTATACTACAATTCATATTTATTAAAGGGGTTGATTTCGTGTTCATCAAATGGCGCCGTTGCCGGGGAACGGCGAATTTTTAGGGTTTTAAATCATTTCGGTAATTGATTTTTGTGAAAATTGATGTTTGTGCCATTTTTTTCTTTTCTCTGCATTTTATTTTGCATTTCTCTCTTACTTCTGCTACTAACCGCAAATTCTCTCTTCGCAGACTTCTGGGAGCTGGATTTCGATATTAATTCAAGGATCTGCTATGAAGACCGAATTTTAATTTCGTGAGAGAGAGCTTAGCATAGGTTTAATTTTTGCAATATTCTCAGGGTCCCTCTCCTTGAACCCTTGTAATAATTAAGACTGAACATTTCTGTGGTGTGTCGGGTCTGTTTCAACCCCTTCTGTGTGGTTGGGACCGGACTTGAGTGGCGTAGGACTTGGGCACATATACGCTTGCTCGATTATCATTGATTGTGCTCGTAATCTTTAGGCCACACTTTTTCACTAATTAAACGCACTATAGATCGTTCAACATTAGCCAAATTTTAAATCAATTCTTCCCGCTAATAGAACTATTTGTTTAAGGTGTTTTCATCTGTGCATATCATTTAGTGTAAATTTTAAATTCCTTGTCTTGCATCCCGCATGGATAACGCGAGGATTCACTGTAAGTCCTCTTAAGCATGCATCACTGATTTACGCTTGCATTGGCTTTTTCGATTCCCCTCCTCGAGTTTTACAACTTAGGAATTAACGGAATTGGGACTTCTCGTTAGGCGTGAATTTCTGTGCTTACATAAACTACAGTGATAACCTTAATCTAAAATTGGGACTGCTAATCAAGGTGACTGTAAATAAACTGATTTAAAATTAACCTGTGTTGGTGGAGAGAAACCCACTCATTGTTTATAAGGATCAGAACGCACACTTAGGGTAGAGCCAAAAACCGAAATGCTTCATTCAGACTACTGAGTTTAATATAATTAGCTACTTTTCAGTGAGGGTCTCGGGTAACCGTTTATGGTCCGACTTCCCTTAGCAGAGTAGGTGGTTTAGAGGACACCGTGGAAGGCTCCGTCCTCAAGTAACACGGGTAGCCGTTTAAACGATCCGTACTTACACCTATACTGGCTGAGAGTAGGTGCAACTAGTTGTATGAACTTGAGACAGTCTTTGTGAAATATTTCAGCACCTAACAGCTCCGCTTAATCTGCAAGATTGTTTTATCATTAAATTAAAACCGAAAAGATAAGCGGCCGAACCCTGACGTGCCTTCATCTGTGTTGAGTGGTGAACTTGAAAATTGGCTTGTTTTTGCGTTGTGTCTGCTTCCTCATAAAGATTCTCTCCATCCTCCTTGTCTTGTTCTTTTCACTCCTTTGCTAAGGAATCTCTTATCCTTATCAAAAACCTCATTCAATTCCGGCACTTAACACTTAACTCTTCCTTTCTGAAGGTGAATCACAATGCCTCCAAAGAAGAACCCTGGTGACGATGAGAACAACAATGACCCCATCCATGCCCTCTTGGCTAGGATAACCGCTGCCGAACAAACCAATGAACTACTTAGGACGCAGTTGGCAATAATACAACAAGGCGAGGCTGCTATGAAAGACACGTATCTCCCAGAATTAGATGAAGATTATAATTGGTTGAGACCTGTCCCCCCTGAGGAAGCGTTCGAACACAAACCACATTTCCTGGCACTATTGCCAAAGTTCGGAGGAAATAACCATGAAGAACCATATATCTTCCTCCGCGACTTCGAGTTAGTCTGTGCTAACCTCTGCCACCCTAAGGTTAGCCATGACTACATAAGGTTGAGAGCTGTCCCCTTCGCCTTGACTGATAAGGCGTCTTACTGGCTAAAAAATCTAGGGGAAATAGTCACGACATGGGCCACATTCAAGATTCCGTTCTTAAAGAAATTCTACCCAGTTAGTAGAATTAATCAAATGAGGATAAAGCTCACGAGTTTCACCCAACACCCGAGTGAACCATTTCATGAAACCTGGGAAAGATTCACAGACTTAGTACAGAAATGCCCAGGACACGGGATAAGTAAAATGATGCTGGTCCAAAGTCTTGTGAGCGGGCTGAACCCTGAGACTCAAGGGTTGGTTAGTGCATCCTGCGGAGGAAGCTACATGGGGTGCCACGAGGACACAGTCTACAGGGTGTTTGAGAGACTTGCTGAATCTAGTCGTGCACAAACCACCAGCCGGGCTTACATAGCCGGCTCCAAAAAGATGGTGAATAATCTGACGACCGATCACAATGCTGACATGGGAATAATAGCTGATAAGCTAACTATGGTTGAGCAGATTTATAAAAAGGTGGATGAGATCCATAAATCATCTGATATGGAGAAATTAGCCAAATTGCCTAAACAAATGGAGGAATTGGCTGACAGGGTATCAAAGATTGCACCCCCCGCACCCATACACCAAATTCACTACATTCAAGGTCAAGGGGTAGGGCAACATAGCCATTGGGGTGGAGACCAAGTCTTGTCCTCTCAAACTGATGAAACCTCCGCTCAGACTGATTTTGAGGAACCTCCACAAGTCATGGAGATAAATGGAGTCTGGTACAATTTGGAACCAGTCAATCGCTCAGGCCAAAACTCTACTCCAAACCCTCGTCCACCGCAAGCCCAGCCCACCTACCAGCCTAAACTACAGCAGAGGCAGCAATATCGCACGGGTTATCAGAACCCGCAACCTCAGCCACAACAGAACCAATGCCAAAGCCAACAAGGGCAATATCAGCGACCTCAGGCCAGGCAGGGCCAAGGGTCCTCCTCCTCTTCTGCTATCTCTCCAGAACTCCAGCGAGTGTTGGATGAGCTTCATGACATGAGAGTCGGCATAAATCGACTCTCTCGTTAGAGAGATGAGGTGACAGCACCCCAGACCGTGATTCCAGCTCAAGTCCAGGCTAACCCAAATAGCCTTGGACACAATCAGGTATTAATCTCTGACTATTTCGTACCTGAGCTTAAGCCCTCCTCAAATAATGACTCTTATCATATCTCTCTTAGGAGCGGAAGGACCGTAACCATGCCTGATCGAGCGAAGGAACACGAAGACATAGCCCCAGTGTCCTCCAATTCACACAACCCTGGGGGAATTAACAAAGGAAGACAACAGGAGAAAGAACAAGTCCCACCCACACCACCCGGATATAATGGAGAGTCTGAGTCTGAGTCAGACAAAGAAATCCCACCAAGACACCAATCTCTAACCTCAAATTTACCTGTTTTTAGTCCGAGTCAGAGTCCTGTACGAACTTTTTCATTCAATAAAAGTGATGATGTTGATCACAACAAATCTATTCCTTTCCCCCGTGCTCTTACGGCGGGGAAGAAGAAAAACATAAAAAACCAAAAAAATGATGAAGAGATGGCCCGCATCTGCAAAGAAAATATTAAGGTCACTCTGTCCTTAGACAAGATGATAGAAAGAGACTCGGCTTTTCGGAAATACCTTAAGATGAGATGCACACCAACTAGGGCCAGCAAACAAACTCCTAGCCGAACAAAGAAACACATACTCTCAGTAGCCACATCTTGTCTTATAAAAAATGAGCTGCCAAGAAAGAAAAGAGACATGGGTGCTCACTTCGTCACTAGCTACATCAAGGAAATCAAGTTTGCAAGAACATTGTTAGACAATGGATCATCCATCAATCTCATGCCCACAACCCTATATGAGCATCTCAATCTGGGTCCTCTTAAGCAATCTACAGCCGTACTTCAATTCGCAGACACCTCAACTAAGCGACCTAGGGGCGAGATTCGAAACATTGTCATCACCATAGAGGGACAAAACTACCCAGTGGATTTTACAATTCTTGACATGGATGTCCCTAGAAATTGGAAAGATTCCCAGATGATACTAGGGCGACCCTTCCTTAGGACCGCAGGAGCTATATTTGATTATACATCCGGGAGAATTCAGTTCGGAAAAGTTGAACTTAAAATGCAGCAAACTAGGTTCCAAAGACCTGACACTGAGTCGAGCACCGAGTCTGAAAAATCAGAAACTGAGACTGAAATTACAGAACCAACAGTTGGGTCCTGAAGACAAAACCCAGCCGCTATGATAGAATCAACCTCATCTGGTGAGGAAATTGTTGATGACTTAGTCTACCAGCTCATCCATGCATCTACCTATACTCTTGGAGACTCAGAGGCCACTCTAGACCTATCAGTCCATTCTCCTTATGGACAATCCTTGAGTAAGATACACAGATCGGACGCGGCGATTGCCACACCTCATTCCATCATTAGCGATCTGATCCCTGATACAACCATGATGGTGGTCAACATTGATACACTACAAGCGTCCACATCACAAAAACAAACATCACAGACAGAACCAGATTTGAGAAACATCATTGACTTACCTGAACTCAAACCATTGCCCCCTACACTTAAGTATGCCTTCCTTGCAGGACAAAAAGGACAATTTCCTATCATTATCAGCTTACAACTGACCGAAGAGCAGGAGATCCGCCTGCTTAATGTTTTGGAGAAAAACCGCAAGGCTATAGGCTGGAGATTGTCTGATCTTCCAGGGATTAACCCAGCCCTGTGCTCACACCATATTTACTTGGAAGATAGTGCTAAACCTCCCGTGAATGCCAACGTAGATTGAATCCAAACTTACGGGAAGTGGTTAAGACTGAGATCGAAAAATGGTGTAAAGCTGGGTTCATATATCCCATCTCCGACTCCAAATGGGTGTCACCTTTGCATGTAGTCCCGAAAAAGTCAGGACTCCAGATTATCACCAATGAGGAGGGAGAAGAGATTACGACACGGGTACCTACGTCGTGGCGTGTCTGTGTGGATTACAGGCGCCTGAATGCCGCAACGAAGGAGGATCACTTTCCGCTGCCTTTTATTGATCAAATCCTGGAGAGATTGGCAGGGAGAGAATACTTTTGTTTCTTAGACGGCTACTCGGGCTACAATCAGGTAGCCATCACCCCTGAGGACCAGGAGAAGACTACTTTTACATGTCCCTTCGGCACATACGCATTCAAGCGAATGCCTTTTGGGCTTTGCAATGCCCCCGGAACCTTTCAGCGGTGCATGATTGCGATTTTTGCCGACATGTTAGGGGATTTTCTGGAAGTCTTCATGGATGACTTCTCGGTCCATGGTGATTCATTTGATGATTGTCTAGCGCACCTGGATCGAGTCCTCCAAAAGTGTAGGG
This sequence comes from Ottelia alismoides, assembly GCA_037367405.1. Taxonomy (NCBI): domain Eukaryota; kingdom Viridiplantae; phylum Streptophyta; class Magnoliopsida; order Alismatales; family Hydrocharitaceae; genus Ottelia; species Ottelia alismoides. The sequence continues at coordinate 275,005 of JAZKJV010007670.1, forward strand.
AAGTGATTCTGGTGCTCTCTTGGGAAAAAAGCCATTTCATGGTAAAAGAGGGCATTGTACTGGGGCATGTCATCTCTAAGAAGGGAATGGAGGTTGACCCTGCCAAAGTTGATGTGATCAAAAAGCTTGAGCCACCCACAAATGTGAAACAAGTACGGTCTTTTCTAGGGCATGTCAGATTTTACAGGAGATTTATCAAAGATTTTTCAAAAATTGCCCGACCGCTAACTGACCTTCTGGGGAAAGACACCGAATTCGTGGTAGATCATAAGTGTCTAGAAGCATTCGAATTACTCAAGAGAAGGATCATTGAGACTCCCGTCCTACAAGCTCCCGACTGGTCTCTTCCCTTCGAGATCATGACAGACGCCTCTGATTTCGCTGTAGGGGCTGTATTAGGACAACGAAAAGATGGAATCCCGTATGCTATTCACTACGCAAGCAAAGTTTTAGACCCTGCTCAGAAAAATTACACTGTGACCGAAAAAGAAATGCTTGCTGTGGTTTTTGCCTTGGAAAAATTTCGATCAATACTTCTAGGATTTAAGGTGATAGTTTACACAGACCATTCTGCCATTCGCTATTTAATGGCCAAAAAGGACGCAAAAGCACGACTTCTGAGATGGATTCTACTACTTCAAGAATTTGATTTGGAGATTAAGGACAAACCTGGCGTGAAGAATGTCGTGGCTGATCATTTATCACGAATTGAACAAAACAAAATTCCGGAATCTGAATCCATCCGTGAAACCTTCCCAGACGAGTCAATTTCTGCTATTGACTCACTCCCTTGGTATGCAGACACGGTGAATTATCTCGTCACCAATGAAGTTCCTCAAGGTTGGCCCAGAAACAAAATCGATCGACTCATATCTGAAGCGAGACACTATCATTGGGAAGATCCTTTCCTTTTCTTTGAAGGACCGGATTGCATATGGCGAAGATGTATTCCTCAAGAGGAATATCAAAGTATCCTCAATCTATGCCACACCTTGGAGGTGGGAGGACATCACTCTGGGAAGAGGACCGCTGAGAAGATATTGCAATGTGGATTTTACTGGCCGACCTTGTTTAAGGATGCTTATAATTTTGTGAGGTCGTGCCCCGTCTGTCAGAGAATGGGGGGAACCATTGGTTCCAAAGATGCCATGCCTATGCAACCAGTGATCATCTGTGACGTATTCGATGCATGAGGCATTGACTTTATGGGCCCATTCCCTAATAGTCAAGGATTTGAATATATTCTTCTCGCGGTAGATTATTTATCTAGATGGGTGGAGGCTATCCCTACTCGAGCTGCAGATAGCAAAACTGTTTGCAAGTTTTTGAAAGATCATATTATTTCGAGGTTTGGAATTCCAAAAATTTTATCTGATGGAGGAAGCCACTTTGTCAACCGGGAGGTGAAGAAGTTGACTAAGGAATACGACATCGAGCACCGTGTCGCTACTCCTTACCACCCACAATCCAATGGCATGGCCGAGGTGTCAAACAGGGAGGTTAAAGGAATTTTACAGAAGCTCGTTCGCCCTGACAGGAAGAACTGGTCCCAACTCCTGGATCAAGTTCTGTGGGCTTACCGGATGGCTTATAAGACCCATTGGGCACCTCCCCATTTAGAATGGTATATGGAAAACCATGCCATTTGCCCGCAGAGCTCGTCCATAAATCAGAATGGGCAATCAAAAAGATTAATTGGAACTGTCACCAAGGAAAGAAGAACCGAGACATGAATTTGAATGAACTGTCTGAAATCCGAAATCATGCTTACGAAAACAACACCATCTACAAAGAAAAGTAAAGAGATGGCATGACAGGAATATTCGAACAAAGATCTTTGTCCTAGGGTAGAAAGTTTAGCTATTTAATGCAAAGTTGAAAATTTTCCAAGGAAAATTGAAATCAAAATGGACGGGACCCTTCATTGTAAGAGAGATACACAATAATGGGAGTGTTGAGATCTCAGAGACCGCAGATAGCGCGCAAACATCTATAGTCAACGGTCAGCTGCTTAAACATTTTGTCGAATCCAATGAGCAATTAGTACAAGTTGAACAGATCTCCTTCACTCAGGGCATAGGTTTTGATGAAAAATTTGATCTGCCCAGATAGCACACCTCTCAGGAACCTACACTCTCTTGTACATCCGAAATTCTTCCCGGTTCCCCATCTGTAATTATCCGATGATACTTACGCTGACCTGAGCCTAAGTATAGGGGGACCGCTACCATTGTTTATACATCACTTCTCTTCTTTTGTTTTTAATCTCTCTATATTTAGTACGCTTTGTCAACATTTCACTTTGTGCCATGGGGACATAGCACAAGCTAAGTATAGGGGGGTGTATTTTTATATATCTTATCTACTTTATCCATAGCTCGTACTTTAATCGTTTTTATCTAACACCGGGGATGGGTACAAGTAAAAAAAACACACCAAAAACAAAACTTTTGAAAAAAATGCATTAAAAAAAGTATATTTGCATTAAAAAAATCACTCATGGTCTTGCATTTCATCAAGCATTTCATGCATTCTTTGGTCGATATATTCCTGACACATTCACTAGCACTCAAGGCTTGAGGATTTTTGAGGACACTTGATTTCTGAAATCTTGAGATTCTGAGTTAGCCTGCCTTAGTCATTAGGGTTTTAGAACTTAATAAATCCACACTTCCCTAGTTTGAAAGATTTGAGCGCTATATTACACTCTTCATCTCTACCTTAAAAAAGAATATGATCAGCACAATCACTTTCACAACTGCATGATTGATGAGATGAGTTGAGATATCACTTGAGGAACTAGGACTAGAGATTTGAGTTTAGACCCGATCTGATGATATTCGAGGATGGGATAAAGTTAATGAAGGCTTCAGAAAACCTGAGTGTCAGCAAAACACTAGCCAGTATGTGAACAAGATTCATATGCTATCTTTTTGATATTGACCTAAGTGCCAGGGTGTGATGAAACTTAAGAAAAATTGTTGATCAGTGTGCGCCAACTTTTGGTAAAAGCAATGGAGCTAGCCAACAAAAGAAAAGAAAAAGAAATGTCAAGAAAAGCTCTACCATCCCAAGTCAAATTCTAAATGAGCTTTCACCAATGGAGAGCGCTCCCAAACATTTTCAAAGTGTCCACTTGGACCAAGCGCTAATTAGGACTAAGGAGTCGGGCTGTCACCATAAAAGGGCTCTGCATCGTAAGCGATACAAGTCTGGGTGTCGAAGGTATCTTAGATACTCAAAAGAGACACACCCCGGTGTACTCCCAGAAAAACAAGTGCAGACGACTCCAAATTCTCTTGACGGACACATTGATCAACAAAATTAAAATATACTTGTGTTGAGTAAAAAGGCACTCGAGAGGCACCTTGTTTCAATGAAAGGGAGAGAAAATCAGACACAATCCTATGCTCTCCATCAACTGACCGTCCATCTACACTTTCAAGTCTGACAAACTAATGAGATGGTTGACTGAAGCAAGAATAGACTTATTCCCTAGGGTTGAGGATCAGGTCTAGAGGAGAGTCTCTTGGATTGGAACTTTGGGTGATGTTTCGACTTGACTCTCATGAATGCAGTACACTAAGAATCATATCCTTATATTAAATATACAAACAGAGAGTCTGAAAATTAGAGAAGTTGGATTCCTTTTGATTAAAGCTTGGGTGAGCTCAGAATTTTAGGATCACTCAAATTAAGGGTCTTCTATGAATCGAGCCTTGTAAATTCACTTACACAGTCAGGGATATAATCAACTAAGTCATTCATTCATGCTCGGGGACGAGCATGATCTAAGTATAGGGGTATGATGAATCTCGTATTCATCATGCTAAAATTAGTCATTTAGTCTCTGTCCCCCATCATTCACCTGTAATTAAATATTAATAGATCATTATTAGCCATCATACATGTGTGAATAATATCTGCATTTCATCATGCATAATTGCATTTAAAATTCCCAGTGTAAATTAGCCCAAAAAGCCGCTAACTTCTCACATTTTTAGTTAATTCATCCTAACTCCGATTGACCCAAAACCACCTCCATTGTGTAGATATTACTAACTTTATTAAATAAAAAATACAAAAAAATTACTAACCCCAATAAGTGTCGAATAATTCCAAAGTCAAATTTCACATCTGACGGACTAAAATGAGCATATCTCCCACATACAGTGTCCGATTTTGGTCTACTCACTTTTAAAGTACTCCATTTTCAAATACCTTCAAAACAAGACCAATTTCATAAAATTCGGAGCTCATATGTGAAAGTTGGGTTTTGGGCCTCTTTTGCGCATTTTAACTTTTTGCTATTTTTGACCTGAGTTTTTATGTACATAATTAACCCTTTTAATTTTATTTATTTTTCATTTGTGTCCTTTGATGAAAGTTTTAATAAGAAATGCAAAAAATTCAAATCCAGATTAAAACTGAGATCAAAGAAATCGACCAAGTCCAAGTGTTCGTTGTCGGTCTGTGCAAAAGTTGAGTGTTTCTTACTTTTATTTTATTTTCCTAATTTCTTATCCTTTAAAAATCTAAAAAAATTAGATTAATGTGTAAAAAATTTTCTTCTATTTTATCGTTTTTTTTTCTAGAATTTTATCCCCTCTAAAACCACCAAAAAAAATTACAAATCTAAAAAATGCGTTTTTTCGTACACATGGAAAGCCACCAAAAATACCTCTTCTCACAGGTGACCTCTTTTGCTCTGGACCCTTCACAAAAGTTGTAGATCTCGACAAGACGAACAACATTTGTGAAGAAAATTTTTTGATTCGAGGTCTCCTGCTACTTCTTTTCTATTTTTCTTTGTCTTAAATTTTGGAATTTTTTTGGGGGCGCCACGTGGCAGCCCTTGGGCATGCCACGTGGCACCCCCACTTGCCCTCTCTCTCCAGCCGCCCCCTTCCCCAAGGTCACGTGCTGCGCACGTGACCTTCTTCCACCTCCAGCCGTTGCAAGCCGCCCCCTCCCCCTGCGCGTGTAACGCCACCCGCACACCTCCTCTCGGCGGTTACGCGTCGCCGCCCCCTTCATCTTCTCCGGCCGTTACGAAGCTAGCCCCTCCCTCGAGTAACCACCCACCACCTCGCTCCTATAAAACCCCAACCGTGGCCATCCCTTGAACCCATCCGCCCTTCCTCCATTTTTGGCCGGTGAAAGCGGCTTCCGGCGTGATCCAGCCACCACTTGGTGTGCTGCTCCGAGCCTCCACGCTCGCGTAAGCTCCGGCAGTCTCTCGTAGCCGCCGTGACCCCAGCACAGGTAAACCCTCCTTCCCTTCGCGTCCATCGCCGGCCTCGCACAGGCCGGGGTTCCTTCCCATCGCCGCGCACGCACCCCCCCCCCCCCCCGCGTGTTTTTACTAATCTTGCAGGTTCCCGTACCACCTTCGCCGGCGCCTCCATCCAGGCGAACACCTCTGCCTCGCCTTCACCAGCTCCGCCCGCCTCCGCCATCGCCTTCGGCCGCAGCTCGGCTGCTCCGCCAAGCGCGGTCGCCGCCTCAACTTCGCCAGCCTCCGCCGCGCCTCGTCTTCGCCGCGTGGGACTGCCCCCTCGGTCTCGGCCACCGCTTCACCGCCCTCCGCCTCCGCCCAAGGCCCACCGGCGCCACCGCCACTGCCACGCACGACAGCAACCCTCCTCCTCGCCTCCGACCAGCCTCCGCGCACGGAGGCGCCGCCGTGCGTGCAAGGCCAGCCCCGAGCTTCTCCGCCCCCTTCCGCAGCGTACAGCTGCCGTTGGATCGGGCCTTCAGCCCTTGATCCAACAGCCCAGGAGACGCCACGTCAGCCCCCCGGAGCCTCGGCCCCAGCCTCGAGGCTCGGGGCCCCCGAAGCGCCTCCCTCCGCTACGTAGGCTCGGGCATCCGAGCCTGAGCTCCGTTGCCCGGGCCTCCGCCTCGTTACCGAGCCACGGCTTTGCCATCCGAGCCTGAGCCTCGGGACCCCCGAGCCTCTGCCCCGGGCCCGAACCTCAGGCTCGGCCACCCGAGCCTCCCGCCTTCCATCCGAGCCTGCTCTTTGGAAAATTGCACTTAAGCCCCTGGCACTTTCAGAAATTGCAGAAATACCCCCGCCAGGGGTAAATTACAGAGGAGCCCCTAAAGTTTCTACAAAGTACAGATAAGTCCTCCCAGGGATCTTTTTGCAAAGAAAACTTTATTCTATTTACATTTTAGTCCTTGGAATTTCATTTTATCATATCTTTGTCATACGGACTCCGACTTTAGCATATAATATCTCGTTTCGAAGCTAATTCCGTGATCTACAACTTAGCATCATTTGTGGACAGATTTGAGGTTGTTTACTATCAATTATTCCTTGAGGATCTTTATTGACTTTTGCAGGCTAAGTTTGACATATCTGTGCCATATCTCCCTTGGAAAACTTAACGATTTATTTTTTGCAGGGATTTCACCTATGCATTGATGCAATTGAACTTAGATTTGAGGACTTATTTTATGTAGGGGTTAAATGAAGGATATTGAGTAGACATATTGACTTGTGGACTGCAAACATCTCTTAAGAATATAATTTGAAGAATTTTGGAGATAAATCTGATATCTATACGTGCATCAGGGATTAATTTGACATATCTTCTGGATTTGATATTATTTGATATGTGATTTCATTTCGTGGATATTGATTAATCTTATTGGGATTAAATATCATTAAATCACAGATCATGTGCTTCATTCTCTCTATTTCATTTTCTTCATATTGCACCTTTCATCATTGCATTGCATTGTATTATATTTTCCCCACACAAAAATTAATCGAGCATAAATTTAATTATTTAATTTGATTTAAAAACCACACAACTAAAAATCATTGTTCCCTGTGTTCGACCTTGGTAAACTTGCCAAGTAAAATACTCCACAACATTCAAAGATTGTGGTATTTTGACGACCGAAATCCGCCTCCTATACTACAATTCATATTTATTAAAGGGGTGGATTTCGTGTTCATCAGTACGGTTAGGACAGCTAGTGTATCTACTCAACTTTTTAATCGAGAATGAAATATCAGGTCTCGTGCAATTTACAAGATACATTAAACTTCCTATTACTTGTGAATACCTTAGCTGAGCTACATGTACTCCACTTTTGTTCTTAAATAGTGTTCTTGGATGAATCAAAAGGAGTGCTTACAACTTTCTTGATATCCAAATTTCTCAAGTACCTTCTCAACATAGTGAGATTGAGAAACTATAATCCCATCAATTGACCTTGTCAGTTTGAGATCCAAGATCACATCAACAACACCCATGTCATTCATCTCAAACTTGCAACTTAAAAATGCTTTAGTCTCATTAATAATCCTCATATGTGATCCAAATAACAATATGTCATCAACATACTGGCAGAAGATAATACACTCACTACCTTTCACCTTGGAATAGACACACTTATCGGATTCATGAACCTTAAAGCTACATGACAAAATAATTTTGTCAAATTTTTCATGACACTGCTTTGGTGCTTGTTTTAATTCGTAAAGGGATTTAACAAGCTTGTAAACCTTTCCCTAATTCCCAAGAGTCACAAGCCCATTAGGTTGATTTATATAGATCTCCTCCTCAAGATCTGAATGCAAGAAGGCGGTCTTCACATCCATCTGGTGGATAGAGAGATCATATACCGATGCCAATGCTATGAGCATCTGGATTGTGGTCATCCTAGTTATAGGGAAATATGTATCAAAATAATCGATACATTCCTTTTGCCTAAATCCTTTAGCAACTAATCTGGCTTTATACTTTTCAATTAATCCATCAGGCCTAAGTTCCTCTTAAACACCCATTTGCACCCAATGGTAGAGCATCCTTTGGGTAAATCAACTAACTCCCAAGTTCCATTAGCCATAATGGAATCCATCTCAGATTTGTCGGCTTCCTTCCATTGTTTTGCTTCAGATGAAGCCATGGCTTCCTTGTAACTTTATGGATCACCCTCGATCTGGTAGGTAACAAAATCGCTACCCAGATCCTTGGCTATCCGAGGTCTTTTACTCTTCCTTGGCTCAATTTCTTCTGAAAGATCATTGGGTTCAGGTTGAGTCTCAACCCCCACATTCGTTATCCTTTCCACTTGATCAGGAATAGATCCTAATGTCGGTGCACTCTCAATGGTTAGATTCTGAGGGATCCCAATCTTCATAGGGAAGACATCCTCAAAGAAGGTAGCATCACGGAGTTCAATAATAGTGTTGACATCTATGCATGGTATCTCGGACCAAATTACCAAGAACCTATATGCATAGCTATTTTCCAAGTAACCTAAGAAAACCACATCAACAGTTTTAGGACCTAGCTTCTTTTTTTGTGTTCTGGGACTAAGACCTTGGCGAGACATCCCCACACTTTGAGATATCTTAAGCTCGGTTTCTTATTTCTTCAAAATTCAAAAGGACACTTTTCCATATGCCTTGGAGGAACCCTATTCAGAATATGGCAAGCCGTATTCAAGACTTCACCCCACATATATGTTCAAAGTCCAGAACTCTATAGGAGAACATCGATCATGTCCGTTAAAGTCCTATTTTTTCATTATGCTATCCCATTGGATTGTGATGAATATGGAGCAGTAACTTTATGAACTATGCCAAATGATTTGCATTATTCATCAAACAAGTTAGAGGTATATTCACCTCCTCTATCTGACCTAAGACGTTTAAGCACTTTTCTTATTTGTGTCTCAGCCTCATTCTTAAATATAAGAAATTTCTCTAAGGCTTCATCCTTGGTTTTCATTAGATATACATAACAATATCTACTGCCATCATCTATAAAGGTGATAAAGTATTTCTTATTATCTCAGGTCAACACACCATTAAACTCACAGGTATCCGTATGCACTAGATCCAAGATCTCACTATCGCTAGAGACAGACTGAAAAGACTTTCTAGTTGTCTTAGATTGCACAAGAATTTCACATTTTTGAGTTTTATCAAAAGTATGTTTAGGGATCAACTCTAAATTTATCATTCTTTTAATTGAATATAAGTTTACATGTCCCAATCTAACATGCCACAGATCACAAGATTCTAGATTATTAACTACATGAGACATAGAGTTAGAACATTCAGAACTTAAAACATTTATTTCATCAATGTTTATTGAATCACATTTAATTCTAAACAACAAATCAAAATCTGCCCAATAGCCTTTTCCATAAAAAAATGCCATGTCTAAGAATGACAACTTTATTACAATTAAAGTTCAATTCAAAATCATTTCTAACTAAGACAGAGCCAGATAAAACATTCTTCTTGATGTCAGGAACATACAACACACTGTGCAACGTCCAGAGACGTCTTGAGGAGAACCTCAAGTTGACTTATCCTGACCCTAGCATCCTGGCTGCAGAATCGTTCCCCATCTTCACAGTCCCACCACTGTAGGTCTGATAAGAAGAAAATAAAGTTCTGTTAGAACAAATATTTACATTAGCTTCCGTATCCACAAGCCACTCATTTGGATCATGAATATGGTATAGTTCAGATTTTACAGAGACATACCCCTCGCTAGCCCCAAGTCCTATAGTGATCATATTCACTTGTAGATTCCCGTATGCAGACTTTGGTTGAGCCTTTAGTCCTTCTTCAATGGCCAACCTGAATTACAGTGCCAGCATGATTTATTCTTTGTCTTTTTTCGGATCTTACCCTTTGGTTTCATTTTATTGCTGTTGGTACCCTTTCCCTTCTTATCCTTACCATTCGAGGTCATGAAATTGACCTTAGTCTAAATGTCGACAGGAACCACATGCTTTTATTTCCTATGTTCCTCCTTTATGGCAATTGCCACCATCAAGTCATCCATAGAAATTTTCCCCTTCCTGTGTTTTAGGGTCATACCGAAGTCTTCTCAAGACTTGAAGATTTTTTCTATGATCAACATGACCTGAAACTTCTCTGAAAGTTTCATTTTGGCATCTTCTAAACCATGGAGCAGGAGTAAAAACTCGTGTGCCTGTTCAGAAACTGACTTCCCTTCGACCATGGAAAACTTCAAAAACTTGGCCACAGAGTATTCCTCAATACCGAGGTCTTTGGTATTATACTTCTGATCCAAATCTTCCCATAACCCCTTCACAGTCTTTGTGATCGAACAGTATACATCAAACAACGTGTTGGACAGAGCCAACATGATGCAACCATAGCATATACGATCACGTTCTTTCCACACAGATTGTGCCTTCTGGCTATCAGGCGAGAGGTTTCCCTTTTCCATCGTAGGACAATCGATTTCAAGCATAGAGATTAGTCCTATGGTGGTTAACCAGATCTTCGTGCGTTGTTGCCAACGCTTAAAGTTCTGACCACCGAATTTCTCAGGCATACCCGTCATATCCACCCTCGATTTAAACATTATTTCCGACATGGTTTTAAATCCGGTTCCGGATATCATCTCTAAGATTCTTGTAAACATGATCACAATGCATATTTTAAACAATAATTACACAGACTCAAATGAATTAAAAGAAAAGCATTACAGATTAACAAAATTTTAATAATGCATTTCCCATCCATTATCTGATTACGTAATGCAAACAAAAATCGATTAAATAAATGGAAACAAGAATTAAGACATGATCCAGAGAAGGTAAAGCAATAAACAAATTACGACTAATAAAGTAAAAGAAGAATAAGATTAGAGATCACCGAAGCGTCCATGAAATGGACTGTCCTTAGAGAGGATATCGCCCCCCACAATACCAGTGCGTAGGGTACTGGCGATCGCTCCCAGGATACGATGGCACAAGATCTTCGTCCACGCACACCGACGAGATCATCCTCAAAAGTATCTCCGAGAACTTGCAGCCGAGAAGAACAGATCGCAGATGCGGTGGGAGAACAAAGAGCAAGAGCGGTGGCGGCGTGAGAGTTTTTCTTGCGAATGAATAAAAATGCCGTCGGGGGATTCGTATAGAAAGGTGTTGCATGCCCTAGCGTGAGGTATTTTTTAGTTTCTGAAAATACCCCTCAATGGGTGTGACTTTTTGAATTCCGAAACCGCGCCTACAACGAGTCATTGGGTTGAGTTGAATTCTCATTTCAGTCGAATCTAAATTAATCTATGTGATTATTTAATCGACCTATCAAATAAAATTCACAGCAAAAGTATCGAGATCCGAATTGACTCTCCCGAGCCGGAGCCGGAGATGGAGACGGAGCGGAGCGGAGTGCGCGTGCACGCGTGTGTGGTCCTCCATTCCTCCTCTCTACTATTGCTACAAGAGCTTGGGTTGTGAACTCATATATAAGCCCATCAAAAGTTTAGAAATAGTAGATGTGACACTAAACTTCTAACCAGTCTATTCCATATTTCAAATTTGGGAATTCCCAACTTTCTCTCCAAGTCAATTGGTTTTCCAATTGAGACCAAATTGACTCCTAATGTAATTGCATAGGTTTTCTAATTAAAACCTAATTACATCCTTTTAAATACAACCTATTTTACATAATACTTCATCCGAAGGATCTATTTAGTTGGAAGCCTCATGCTACAAGTCTCACAAGTCTCACAAAATGATTCATCTTTATATAGGTCTTTACATGAATGTTTCACATAAAAGATATTATAATTATTGTACAATCCATCTTTGTTCTCATCTCTAGTTATCAGCTTTTGGATAATCTAAATTATATAAATGTTCCTTGAAATGATTTTTTTCATATTGATGAGTATCTAATATGCTATTTTCTCAATTACCCCCAGAAGCTATTAATAATAAAAACCATATAGATATTAACTATCATACAAATGCTCCTCGATTTAAACATAATATATACTATTGTATGAAAATTGTCACAAGACATAAGTATTTATTTGATTTGGCGAGAGAGACGTTGGTGTTGGCATAGGAAACATACATTTGTCCTCAAAATGGTGCGTACCATCTCATGTCACTTTTTGTAACCAGAAAGGATCCTCTACCATCACAGTACCTGTTGTAACATAGGGGATCCATTGGTTGACGATTGGACGACCCCGATGCATGCCAACCATCCCCGGCCACCTATGAGGATCGTCCGATCCTCATCCAACGGATCTCCTGCGTTACAGCAGAGGATATGTCTTCTTCTGTAACACGTCAAAATGAGAGCCATTCCTATGCCCATACAATACAACAGGAAGCGATGGCATGCACGTGGCATCTCTTGCGAAGTTTCATGTCGTTGCGTTGATCGACTCGATGTGGAGATTGGTGAAGCAATCCATAATTAACAAAATCCATAAACAATGCCCATCGCAATGGGGTTTCATTCAACGGGAATAAAATACTATATAAGATATGAAATTAAATTTAAAAAAAAAAAACAAAAGATGAACGGTGTCTATATCCACGGGGATCATATATTGTAAGTTGCATAATAAAGACTCGCTTGTTGTTAATATTATGTTATCTACTACAGACTGCCTTGACGCTTAGTGCAATAACATGTAAATGGATATATTCCTTAACATGCTTACATATATCTATATGTTTAAATTTTACTTAGCTTCTAATTAATATGCCAACTAGTATTTGTAAGATACGTGTACAACGTAGAATGCCAAAATAGGTGTACACAATGACAGAAAACTTTGCTCTAAATTTAGTAGTGCACTTAAAACCCCATAATTGTCGGCTTTGAGTTTTAGACACAAAATAATATATTAAAGATGAGGTTGAAAACATTTAACCTTCTTGCATGGTTCTACTTTCGCTACTTTTATTCTAAAGCTAGTTTTAGCTCATTTGTACTTTCAAAATAGCTAAATTGACTGCATGGATTCTTGCTCAAATCCACGTTAAAAAATCTGAATATTTTTTCCGATGGATGTCGGCTACCTAATGTAACCCTCACAAGGAGGAATTTGAACCATGATCTGTACATGTAATAACGTAATTTTGCTTGTATATAACTACCATTCTACGTCAAAGTTCATAGATAGTTACAGTTAAATGATGTCCTGGTCAGATTCAACCACATCTCAAAGCATTATAAAGAGTTTCTTTTGCCAAGAAAAAAATGGTTACCATCATATTGATCCTCTGAAGATACATCTGGATTCTTGTTGATTTGGGATTAGAGAATCCATCAATATCCGATTTGAATAGTTGATTCCTCTTATTGTGATGTGATTATGTGGTACATCTCTATGAGATACTATAACACCCCAATCCCAAACATAGTGCCATACCTAAACTCACGAAGTCTGGGTGTGGTTTATAAGTGGTGGGGATTACTACTTGACAACTTGGGCTTAAACATTTTGGGTGGTTGTCAACGGATCCATTTGGGCCCAAAACCCAACAAGTTGTCAGGGTCAATTTTCCTCGATAACGGACCGGGGACTTAAGCCCGGGACGTTACAAATAGTATCAGAGCCAAATTCTCTCTGATAGTGGAAAGAGCTACCCGAGTGGTGGAGCCACCCCTACAAAGTGGTTGGAGGAAATGGCTACCCGGAGCGTGCAGCCACCACTATCACTGAGAATAAGTGATGGGCCATATCGCAACGAGGACGTTGCGAATATAAGTGGGGGAGGTTATAACACCCCAACCCCAAACATAGTGCCATACCTAAACTCACGAAGTCTGGGTGTGGTTTATAAGTGGTGGGGATTACTACTTGACAACTTGGGCTTAAGCATTTTGGGTGGTTGTCAACAGATCCATTTGGGTCCAAAACCCAACAAGTTGTCAGGGCCAGTTTTCCTCGATAACGGACCGGGGACCTAAGCCCGAGACGTTACAGATACTATATAAACAAACACTGAATTAGAATTACGCATCATCCTTTGTATCGTATTACAGTTCTTTAAGAGAGATCTCTTGTTGCAAAGGATGTATCTAAGTTAAAGGTGAACCTTGTAAATCTTATACTGTGGTTGTTTTCATATTTCCTTATCCACGTATTAGATTTGTGCCTTGCTTGCATTACATGCAACAAACTGGTACCAGAGTTTGTCAAGTTTGTCCGAAGGAAGGAGGAGATGACATCACAGATAATGAAGATAAAAAGGTTCACATGTAGGATTGTGTTTGGCTATGGTAGGTCAAGATGTGTGCCATCCTCAAGCATCGGGGCATCTGGTATCACTTGACAATGATAGGCAAAGGCGCTTCAGCCCTTAGAGGAAGAAACATACTTAACCGTCGCGTTATGCCTGGTGACGAGAATATCACGGATGTTACTAACGATAATATTACCACAAGCACGTGCTTGAGGCTAGATAGACTATACATGACGAAGTCTTTAAGAAACAAGTTGTTGAAGCAACGTCCATTCTCGCTCCATATAGAAGAGGGTATTCTTCTTAGCATCTAAATAATTAAAACACATTGATTTTAGATTTGAAAAACATAGATGCTAAAATAGGAGAATAAAGACATTGCTTTTATTTTATTGGTTTGTTTTACCTTATTATTTGAGATTTATTTAGCCATTCATAATAAGAAGAGGAAAGATTATGCTAGAAGAAGTTCAATCTAGTCTCCATACCTTCGAACTTCGTCACAAGGCTTCTGCGCACCATTGGGATATGCAGGCCATGGAGTTGGTTACAACCCATGAGAAGAGCTATGATTCCGCATGGAAGTATAGGAGAAGAGAAATTGTAAAACAAATAAGATTAATCTAAAAGATGTCTGCAACTATTGCAAGGAACCTGAACATTGGAAGGACTTATAAAGACCTCAAGGAGGAGGTGATTTGGATGATGATTACATGCTCACTGACATGGATCAAACAAATTGGGAGATACGTGGACTCTCGATTCTCGTTGCTCCTATCACATGACAACTCACGAAGATTGGTTCTTTACATATGAAAATATTAATGATCGAAACATCATCGTGAGAGGAATGCCATTCCATGCAAAATTACTACCATCAATTTTGTGAAAATTAAGATCAAAGATAAGATGGTAAGATCGTTTCAGAAGTTCGCTATGTTCCTGACCTGAGGAAAAATCGTATACCTCTTGAGCTTTGGACTCTAAAGGATATAATTATAATACTGCGGTGGCTACAGAAGGGACGACCATCATCAAAGATACCAAGCAAAAGACCTTTTATATTCGGGAAGAGTCTTCAATGACTTGTTCTTTTGTTGTTAATCATCATGTTAACTAATCCAGGTCTAGAAAAACTGACTATGATTAGCATACATTAATACATATCTATTATTCACGTTACATGATATACACCATATATCAAAATAAATGTAATTAACATTTGCTTAACAATAACCAAAACACGTGCATTTATATTCAATATATAGATCCTGATACTGGAATAAGAAATGACTACAAGCTAGACAATAACACTGCAGAACGTGATATAATGATTGCAAAAAGAAGAGGAGTAAGAATGCGATACGATTGAAGCATCCCCTATAGGAACTCCCTTTAAAGAAACAACATCACTTTTAAAGAATCTGAATACGAGGTTGAGAAGGTCTCAAGAGGATGTTAGCGCCTACTATATCTATTCTAAAGGATTTTTATCACTTGTGCGTTTTCTTAACTTCTGCAATATCAATTATATCTCTCTCTTTTTTGAAATATAAATAATACTCTTGACTTCTAACACATTTATTGCTTGTGCCCCTCGGGTTAGTTGACATCCATCTGCATCACAAACAGATGTTAACTTTGGAACACAAGGGTAATTAGATTAAATAGATCAGGTAGATATGTCTTTTTCTAAAAACCTTCTTCCTCTTTATCCTCCTCCTTTGTAACCCCACGACCACCTCCTCCGACCCCTCCTCCGTCGCCCCCATCTCCTCCACCGACCCCTACTATTCCGCCCCCAACATCTAACATCATTACATCGTCCCAGCCAAGATGAGCACTGAGCTTGACCTTGGGAGGTGCGGGCCTCCACTCTTCGCGGGCGTCAGGGGGGAGGCTAGAGCGACAGACAAGGCATGAGTTACACAGGGAGATCAAGGGAACGATGTATGGGGATGGTAGAGGTGGGAATGGGAGCCAAGGGGGAAGTCATCCTTGTAGACATTGCAGGGGAGGTGAGGTACGGTGATGAGAACATAGGGGAGGGCATCAATGGATGACTTGGGAGCGGGGAGCGGACCGTAGCTGAAGGGGAGGGAGGCGACGTCTAGAGAGCTCGAGCTCCCTCGATCCTCCATCAGTTACACGAATTAGGCATCCACCTCACCCTTTCCCCTTCCGAAACCCCAAATTAGGTCCTTCAAGCTACCAGAGCTCGAGAGAAATTGTTCCCCTCTTTCTTTTTGTGGGTACCCTCTTGTAGTAGCGACAGACAATGAGCCCAATCGTGGTTGTTCTTATATTCATCCCTCCGAGAAGAAGGGCTACAACCAAGGTTGTAAGGACCAAGATCCCCACCAAGCATCATCCTTTGCAACATGAGCCATCACACCCCTTTGCAGCTACTCCATCACCGGAACCCTATCAAGGGACATCCCATGCTGCGTTGATCGAAATCAAGCTCTCCGACGCCCGCTTTGACCGCAACCTCCAAGGACAAAGTAGGAGGAGAAAGCCATGGCGATCGCATGTAGCCTACAGTAACTTGGCATGAGGAGGGAGGGCAGGGGAGGTTTGTTTGGATAGTTCCGCACCTCTTAACCACACCTTGATTTAAATGAACCATGGTTTAGTTCAATTCATTGACGATCAAACTAACGGAAGAAGCACAAGTGATAACTATGTAAGAAGTCAAGAGCACAATTGATATTCTAAAAAAGGGAAGGACATAACTAGTATTGCAAAAGTTAAGAATGACACAAGTGATAGAAACTATCCTAAAATAGTAGGGAAATGAAAGATAAAAGATCACAAGTTTCCATTCATGCATGTTTGGTTAGCGGTTTATCTCAAGGTAATGTGATTATCCGAGATGTATCCCCCATTTGGTTCGAAATTACATCCAACTCTATTCTCGCATTCTTGGGTTGGAGTTAATTGTATGGATCCTACATTTTTTGTCATAATATTTCTGACTGTCAACACAATAAAAAATATAATAAACATAATCAATACGACATCATATCACATTTACCAATTCAACCATCCTACCGATCCAAACGACCTATTATTCATAATCCATCTAAGTAACTCTTTCACAGAAGGTTACTCCAACCCAATCCAAACCCATTACAAAAAGGGAACAACCAGCCAATCTTTGAAATTTAAAAACAGGCAAGCAAAGTGGCAAAGTAATCTTTGCAGAAGCCATATATCAGATCTTATTTAAATGCACACATATTTGCAGAAGCCATTTCTTATATATATATATATATATATATATATATATATATGGGTAAAATGTGTATGCCCCCTAGGGGGAGCTAACTTAGCTCCCCCTGCCCCATTTTTCGCGTGTTTTTTTTATTTTTTTTGAAAATAAAAATTATGTAAATTCATTATTATATCCCTATATTTTATGTCATTCAAATTTCATGCAAAACAGAGACTTCTACGACCTCCATCCAGATGGGGTCGATTTAAAAAATCCTGAGACCGTTAAAAAAATGAATGTCTGGATGGAGGCCGTAGGAGCCTCTGTTTCATACGAAATTTTTACGACATAATATACGGATATAGTGATGAATATTCACGGAAAAAATTCAAAAAAAAAATAAAAAAATTGAAGAAAATAGGACGGGGGGAGCTAAGTTAGCTCCCCCTAGGGGGCAGCCCCATTTTCCTCTCTCTCTCTCTCTCTCTCTCTCTCTCTCTATATATATATATATATATATATATCCTGAAATATTTTGGTGATTACACAAAATCCCAACATCTCTCCTGATTGAGATGCAAAATGTTAGATCGCTTACAAAATTGAATTTATATCATGTGCAAATTTCAACCATTTTCTATAAATTTACAATAAATTTATTCGTAACTAGGAATATCAAACTTATTTTTTTTACATTTTACTTGTAATAAAGGTACCCTCTAATTTGAACCTTATATAAATTGATCGCATTAGTTGTCACAAGAATAAAGAAAAACTAGTCTTGAACTCAATTCCTTTGCGGTGGAATATAACTGTAACAACAAAGTGAAGTTCATAACAACAATCTTTTAGTTTTAATGCTATTAATGGTCATGCATCCTCTCCAGTTTTATAAATGTTATTAAAAAGGGATTTTTATCAATTGTGTCACTCAGAGATATTGCAATTTCAATTACGCCCCACCCTTTTTGGGAATATCAGTTGTGCCCCCGACTTCTTGCCTTTATATCACGAGTATCTCTCAGGTTAGTTGTCGTCCATTCTCAATGGAAACGAATGTTAAATTGGGGACATAATGGGAATTAAATAAAAAATAAATGCTGAAAAGGTCATTTTCTCACCCTCTTATTCCTCCTTCCCCATCCTCTTCCTCTTCCTTCCCCCAGCCTCCTGCTCCTCCACCGCCTCCTCCCCCCGCCCCCAAGTCCTCCCTCCACCCCGAGCTCCTCTCCCCCGCCCTCGTGTCGCCACCTCTGCCTCCCCCCGTCCCCTACCGCCCTCGCCTCCTCCCCTCGCCCCCAAGTCTTCCCCCCACCCCCTGCCCCGAGCTTCTCCCCCTGCCGCCCCCCGCACCTCCCTCCGCCCCGAGCTCCCCCACCGCCCCGCCTCCTCCCTCCGCCCTGAGGTACTCCCCCTAACCATCCCCCCTCTCGATCACCCCCACGCCTCCCCTTTCATCCTCTCCCTCCACAGCCTCTTCCTGCACCTGAACCTCCTCTTCCTTCGCCTCATATGCTCTTGTTTACCCCTTTCCAGATTCACTGCTCTGGTGGAACAAAATGTAAGCAAGGCAACTACAAACATGCAAGAGGTGATACATGGAGTGGACCTGCAGCAGGACGACTGGGTACACCCGACTTCTTGCCATTCTTGCCATTCAAGGCTCTGGTGGAACAAAACATCATCAAGGAAACTACATACAACATGCAGGAGGTGATACATAGGTGTTGGGATCACAACAGATGTCAGTGGTCGAAGGAGGAGGTGGTCCGAGGAGGATGGGATGGAGGAGAAGGTGGTCGGAGGAGGAGGAAGGGTTGGAGGATGAGGAGGAGGAAGAGAGAAAGGGGGATGCGGGTTTTTTTTCCGAATGTGCCCCTCTTAATTATACCATGGTTTGATTAAACCATAGTTAAGTTCAACTCAGTGACAATTAAAGTAACGGAGGGGCACAAGTGATAGAATGGCAAGAAGTCAGGGCACAACTGATATTCCCAAAAAGGAGGGGCATAACTGAAATTGCATATCTCGAAGGGGCACAACTAATAAAAACCCTAAAAAAAGTTTCTTCACCTACGACCACAAAGAAATATGGACATAAGTGGCATTCTTTAAGGATATACAATTTGCCTCCACAAATAAATGTGATCCTTTTTATTAGCAATCACCAAATGAGATGCATTTTCATTCAGTAAAGAAATCTATAATATTAAGAGTAACAAATGGATCTCTTTCAGAAAAAAAAGAGAGTAACAAATGAATCATAGGAAAGACAACAGCGGGAGAAATAAAATTGCAATTTATGATCAACAGGTACAACAAAAACAAAAAGAAGTGGGAAAGTTACATGATCGAAGCATCTCTTGTATGAACTCTGCTCAGAGGAACGACACTGCCGCACAGGGCTTTGATGTGCTACTCCCAGGATCTTACGATCTACCACCATGAGCAGTGTACACTATCTATAGTCATCTTTGAAAGCCACCTCAAAGAATAAAGCTGAGAGGGTCTCACGGTGAAAGAATAATAGAGGAAGAGGATGTTCAAACCCTCGATACATCCCCAGTTTCAGGAACCACACAACCCCCGGTATATCCCCCAGTGTACCGCAATGTATTGTGAATGATGTTCATGAAACTGGGGGATATGAGAACAGCTTCATTTTGGTAACCACCCAGGGAATCCCCAGCCCAACCTGGCCTATGCCTACATCGTTTCGGAGAAGCTACTTTTCATATAGGCCACCCAAAGATTTTGCCATTTTCTGATGTGGGAATAAACAATCTCCCCCACATTCCAAACTGTTGAGACATTGAATTTTCACATGAAGTTTAGAACTTTACCAAACCTAATTTGATATTCTGCACAAATTTCGATACATACTAATCATAAACCCGCATTACGTATGAGCAGGAATCAAGCAGTACCAAGCATTTCCATCTGTTATGAGTTGTCCAATTGAGGTATCCAACAATCATGAAGACGTAGGCATTGAGAAAAAATGTACTAACCTTGTTTTAGAACTTTGATTTCATCTGCCAAGTAATCTCCAACTTTAAAAGGGAAAACTTGAGGTAGCCTATAAGCCATATATGATATTTCTAACAACTTTATACAGATCAGCATGACATCATTCACCTCCTGAGCAAGATGACATATGACCACAAGTAAGCTATTAACACGTGTGCTATGATCAGTGAGCAACCTATGTGCAGAAGAGATCCCCATCAAGGAACGTGCCATCCAGTTCATGTCTGCTGGCACCTGTAAACAAGTAAAGAACCGAAGTATAAACCTGCTACTACACCATTTTCCTTCATTCTGGCCACTTCTCGCATTCTCTATCACTAGCAAGCTGATGCCTGCATCCGAACATTCCTAGGATCCGAACGTCTTTGGTTCCTCTATCATGAGTTCCACAAGCTTCTTCTCGTTACCCACAATGGAATATTGGTTAATAGAGGCATCTTCTTGTTGAGATGCCCGACAAATTTACAAAAGTTCGCCTCCAGGAGATGTGTACCAAGTGTTGCCACAAGAAAGGCACTCCATCTGAATTTCCAAAAGAAAAAAAAAGTCAGCATCATGAAGGAAAGCTGGCATCGTTCGAGGGGAAGAGAGATGCCAAAAGGAGAAAAACAAAAATGTCTATTGTTTTATATAATTCTTGAAATACAATCAACACAGTCACAATGGGATTTACATGGAAACCTTTCGAGTAGAAAGGAAAAAGGGATTTTTACATCACGAATCTTGGAATCTTTGTAAATTACATGCCCGACTCTGTAAACATCATTGTTATCCTCTAGACTCCATAAACTTGCTAACTTTACCTAGGGGTTAATTCCCAACCATTTAACCATTAAATTTAACCGGATCCGTTTAGAAAAGGTGCATATTGGCCTTTTTGTTTATCAAATTACAAAAGATACTATTCTTCCCTCTTCCAACCACCCTCCTCCCATCCCCTTCCCCGACCCCTCCACCTCCAACACCACCCCTCCCCCTGCACTGTCCGATTGCCCCCTCCCCCCGTGTACAGCCCAGAGCTCTGATCACCTCCCCCTGCACTGTCCAGAGCTCCCACCTTCCTCCCCGCGCGTCGCCCAGAGCTCAGATCCTCTCCCACTGCTGCCCAGAGCTCCACCCTACTCCATGTGCGTCGCCTAGAGCTCCCATCCCCTCCCGCACCTCTACTGCCCCTCCTCTCCCGCACCGCTCGAACTTTTTCCCTGGATCAGAGAAGCAGGTGGGTTGCATGGAAGGGAAAGAAAGAGAAAGAAAGAGAGAAGAATGAAGGAGAGAGTGGAAGAAAACCTATTGTTGGCTTTGTTGTGGTTTGATTAACTCAACTTTAACCCAAGCAAGTTAATCCAAGAAGTGTCAAATTAATGACATGGTTCGTGGTGTTAAACGAAGCAACATTACGAGATCGAAGGGATAACAACGATGTTTACAAGGTCGAGAAGGTAATTTATAAGATTCTAGGTAATTCACAAATATCACAGATGCAATACAAAGCATGTGTTCTCCGACGAGGAGATTCATTCTACTCTAGTCCTTCGGTTCCTCCTCACCATCACGGCATGAGAAGAAACATCCTTAACAAGCAACCAAAAGAGTTTGTGTTGAATTGATATTGTCTGTAGTTTCTTGTATTTTATGAGTAAGTGCTTTCTTTCAATTAGAGGTATTATTTATTTAATATCTTTTTGAATCCTGTAACCCCTTCAGAGGTACTTATGCAACTTCTCTTTTTCGGCTCCTAGGGTTTTCACTCTATATAAGAAACATTAAAGCCTTGGAAGAAGACAAGCTTTTCTCTGCCAATATTTGTCTCCACATGGTATCAGAGCAACGGTCCTAGACCGATGCTCATGCATACAAACCCATCGCCACCACCAACCCCTCGGCCGACGATGCCACCATCTCAGCCTCCCTCTCCAGTGCATCGACAATACTCCCAAGGGCAGCAACCCTTTCGAGTGCCGCCACTACTAGATCTGGGCACAACCAGCCCTCTAAGCCACCGACATCCATTCTAGGGCACAACAACCCCTCCAGGGTGTTGTTCCTCTATATCCGTGAGGTACCCTGCTTCCTCGAGTGTTGTCGCTGACCTCTCCATGCGGCACTAGTTCCATTATCGATTGATCTAAAGAGGGCAACAACCCTTACCAGTCACCAACGGTGCCCCCTAAGGGTGTTATCAAGCCACATTAGGCCACGTGAAGCATCCATGTGGAGGTATTAAACCCTTCACTCCATGCCATATAAGGGATATTCCATTCACACTAAAGTATCTACCGAAGGTATCTACCGAAGGTGTCTAACCTTCCTCAATTTGATCTCTACTGGAGGTTCCTACTCCTCAATCTCTACAAGAGGTGTCTATCCCTCCATAATTTGACAAGAGGTGTATCTCTCGCCATGATATCTAACAATCATGGGTTCCTCCACAGTTGTCAACTGCTTCCATAAAAAATAGGATTAGATATGGATTCGAACCATAACACTTTCATAAAATTCGTATGCTTTTTCCGATCTCAATTAAGCAAGTGATATAGCATGACCCGTGTTCTCCGCAGAAAACTACCATAAAAGTGAGAATATACATATAATTATATTGGTATGTATTTTATAAATATAATTACTACTGCCAAATTGAAAGTGTGGAAAGGAAAAATAGCATTGATTCAATAGTTAGGTTAGTCAGGATTGATTTGACCCATATCATCTCTTTGATACCTTGTGCCATGGATTTATACTCTGACTCGGCATTAGATCTGGCAACAACCGTATGTTTCTTACTTTTCCATGAAACAAGGGAATTCCCTACAAAAACAACGAATCTTGAGGTAGATTTCCTACACATGGGGCATTCTGCGTAATCTGCATCAGCACATGCTGCAACTGTAAGAGATGTATCTCTACTGAACAGGAGTCATGTACCTAGAGAAGATTTCAAATATCTCAAAATCATGTAAACAACGTCCAAATGTATCTGTCTGGGCTGCTCCATAAACTGATTAACTCTACTCACCGCACATGATATATCAGGCCTGATAATGGTGACATATAACAACTTCCCCATGAGCTCTCTATATCGTCTCTTGTCAACCTCCTTAGAGACATCATCATAGAGTGGCATTCGGATCCATTAGAGTAGTGGCGGGCCTACATCCTGTCAAGCTCGTCTCAACTAGGAGATCAGTAACATACTTCCTTTGCGTCATCTACATGCCACGCTGGTTCCTTGCAAATTCAAGGCCAAGAAAATAGCAAAGATTACTAAGGTCCTTGGTCATAAACTATTGTCCAAGGAAATCCTCAGATGCTTGAATACCCTGTTTATCATCCCCTGTAACAATGATGCCATCCACATACACCAAAATAGCAACAATACCTCTAGGGATCTATGTACAAAAAGAGAGTGATCCGTAATTGATTTGACAAAGCCATGTTGCTCAATCAACTCAGAGAGTTTATGGAACAAAGTCCTCAGACTCTGCTTAAGGTCAAATAGCCTTGTGAAGTCTACAAACCATATGAGACTTCTCCTCAATAGCAAAAATTGGTGGTTGCTGCATGTAGACTTCCTCCTGCAAGTCACCATACAAGAAAGCATTCTTGACATCTAACTGAAACAAAGGCCAATCACGTACCATAGTAGCAGAATAAAGAGTCCTCAAAGAAGACTGTCTAGCAAAAGGAGAGAACATATCATGATAATCCACCCCATATGTTTGTGTGAATCTACGATCAACGAGTCTAGCCCTGTATCTATCCACAGTACCATCTGGACTGTGTTTTACCGTAAACACCCACTTACTCCCAACAACAGATACTCCAAGTGGAGCAGTAACAACACTCCACGTACTACGAGACTGTAAAGCAACCATCTCCATAGCAAGAGTTGTTACACACTTGACAGTTCTAGGAGAGAGCTTGTCATGACCAGGCGATGTATGTTGAACAGAGGCAACCGACCCAAACACTCGAGGAGTGAGGGAGAAAAGATCCTTCTCGGGAAATACAATTAAGAACGAGATCTTCTCTCCTAACACAGACGAGGGCATACGATTCACCAGGTAGCAAGCAGTTAGAACCGCATCTCCCCAATATGAATGAGGAGCACAATACTGAATTAAGAGAGTTCTAGTGACATCCAAAAGGTGAATAATGAAGTTGGGATGTATACACACGTTGTTGAGATATTTATATCACATTATCTTTATCTTGTAATTTTGTATTTTCGGCATACATTATGTAATTTTCCCTTAGAGCTTTTCCCCTGTATAAGATAGCTCTAGGGCTACGATGGAATACAAGTTTCATTACACTCCTTTCCACATGGTATCAGAGCAACGGTCCTAGACCGGAGCATGTGCCCTAGAAACCCAACCCCACCTAAACCCTAGCACGTCTGGACGTTGCCACCGTCGCCAACCCTCTACGGCTCTCCCCGTGCAACCGACCGCCCAAACCGACGGTCCAACTGCCTCTATGCCGTCGAACAGCGACATTAGCCACCGTCTCCGCCCCGAACTGGGAGCTGCCATCCACGCCATCACCATCGGGCTCCCTACTGGCGATCAGTCCGTCGCCAACCCCGCTCCCGCAGCTCGTGTTGCCTCCTGCGGGCTCCATCTCTTGTTAATTCTGTTTCTAAGTATCTAGAGTGTGATTTTTTTTATATAAAATCACCCTAGTTACCCAAAGGGGCTCCAACAGATGGGAGAGATTGTGGTATGAGTCTACACCCACAACCATCCCCTCATATGTTAGTATAGACGCAGGTAGTACAGTTTGCAGACCCAGTCTTGGATAGGGTTGTCATCATGTCAGACAACAAAGCAGATGTTTCATCCATGGGTGCCTTCAAAGGTCCAACAACCATCATTAAGATGGATGGAACGAGCTATGAACTATGAGCCATGCAGTTCATGAGCCTGATGTAGTGTAATGGCAAGAAGCGCATCCTCACGAAGGACAAGCCAAGTGACAAGACTGGGGTTAATGCCTCGTGGGAGACTGCGCGTGTCTGGCTATCTCGGACTATGTCTATGGAGATAGCCAACGATATACCGAGTCAGCCTACTGCAAAGGCTATGTGGGACATTCTCGCCACTACGTACTCTCCGGTGAAAAATGAGTCGAAGACATTGCAACTTCGGCACGATATCTTTACGTCAAAGCAGAATGGTCGTCCTCTCCATACGCTTTACACTTATCTAAGGGGTATGTTTGAGAATATCCATAGTTTCATTCCCTTCCGCCACACTAGAGCATCTCAAGGCGTACAAAGACTCGGTGATGACCAGAGTCTTTCTAGCAGCTCTTGATCCTGAGTATGATGCTGCTCGAGCGCGTATCCTTACTGATGCCACCATACATCCAATGGAGGAGGCATACCGCAGATTAAGTAGGCTCTCTATATTTTCCGATGGTATTCAACAATTTCAGACATCTTCGGCTATGCTTGCCTCTCATGGTAGGGCAAGCCCTATGCAATACAGTGGTCGAGGTAACCGTGGTAGGGGAGGGGGTAGTCGACCCCGTCAGCCATGCACCTACTGCCATAGGTCAGGCCACTCTGAGGAAACCTGCTATTCTAAACATGGCTTTTACACTTTAGCAATGGTTGCAGAGCAAACTCAACGGGTAGGGAGTCCATCACCTGCATCTGATCAGAGATTTGATGAACTCGTAGCGCGATTCAGGGAGATTATACCTGCTCCTTGGTTAGCCAGTTCTCCTTCAGGATCGTCAAAGGTAGCTGCTTCAACATCAACGTCCACATCAGGTATAGCATCTACTCTTACTAACTTTTACAAGGCAGATTTGTCAGAGTGGATTATGGATTCAGGAGCATCCCATCATCTTTGTGGTGACAGAGGACAGTTTAGTACTTACAGTCCGACTCAGTCAGGGAGATCGGTAGTAATAGCTGATGGGACACACTCCCCCATCACTGGTTAGGGAGAGGTGCAGTTAACTCCTGCAATGCGACTTCAGAATGTTCTTTATGCTCCTAAATTTTCTACGAATTTACTATCCATTATTCAAATCACCAAGGATTTACATTGTCATGCCATATTTGATCCTTATGCGCTTTTATTTTAGGACATTCGTACGGGCAGGGTGATTAGGTATGGCTGTGAGCAACGAGGTCTCTATAGACTGGTACAATCCCCATATGTTGGTGCCTCTTCTCTTCGCACTTGATTCATTTCTCCCTATGTGTGGCCTCTTCGATTTGGTTATCTGAAAAGTTGTGTCACGTTCTTCTACATATTTCTCCTCGCACCACTTTTAAGTGCGAGACCTGCCAGCCTCGGAAGCATCATCGGTCTACATTCCAGAGTCATCAAGGTTGAAGTAGTTATAGTCTTTTTGAGTTAATTTATTTTGATATTTGGGGTCCAAGTCATGTCCCAAATCATCAGGGGCATATGTTTTATCTTGTCATTGTCGATGAGTTTTCATTATTGTCAAGGGTCTTTCTTCTTAAGAACAATTTTGATGATGGTCATGTTATTCAGTCTTTTATTAATGAAATAAGGAATGTCTTCTCTGCAAATGTCAAGCATATTCGTTCTGATAATGCATTAGAATTTTATAGTACTCAACTCTTTTAATTTCTTAGAACCTATGGTATTGTGCATCAAACATCTTGTGCTTATACGTCTCAATAGAATGGGTGGCTAAACGAAAACATCGTACCTTTTGGATGTTACCAGGACTCTCTTGATCCAGAGTCGTGCTCCTCATTCGTACTGGGGAGATGCAATTCTAACTGTTTGCTAACTGGTGAATCGCATGCCCCCATCGGACTTAGGGGAGAAGACCACGTTCTCGATTGTGTTTCTCGGGACGGATCTTTTCTCTCTTACGCATCGTATTTTCGGGTCAGTTGCTTTTGTTCACCATATGTCTCCATGTCTTGACAAGCTCTCTCCTAGAGCCGTCAAGTGTTTTTGTTGGGTATTCCAAGATCCAAAAAAGGAATATTGTTGCTTTGACCTTGTTCGACGAAGGTATTATGTTAGTGTTGATGTCACCTTTTTTGAGTCTATTATGTAGTTCTCTCCTACATGTGATAATCTCATTCCTTCGGAGAATGAAGAGGTATACAAGCCTCTACCTCTGATTTCGTCTACTCCAGGCTCCCACTTCTTCACCTTCACCACCACCTCCACCACCTACTACACCTACCTTCTTTCGCAGGTTTACCAACGCCGACCTCGTGCTCATGTGCCTCTTCCATCATCCAACATGCCCCAGGTATGTTCTGAGCATTTGAGTTCAACTAATGGCACTAGTGATTTTGTGTGCAGCTTGAGGTACAGAATGTCTTAGATGATCCATTCTCAGCTATTGAGGAAGTTGAGGACCTTGATATTGCCTTACAAAAAAAGAGGCGAGCATGCACTATGTATCCTCCTGCTTCTCATGTTTCTCTGGCATGACTCTCAAAGGATTTTTCACAGGTTTATTGTGGTCTGTCGGCCGTGGAGATACGACGGTCTTATCGGAAGGCATTGTAGAGTAGTCAGTGGAGTCTGGCTATGGAGGAGGAGATGGTCGCGTTGCAGTCTCGCGGTACGTGGAGTATTGTATAGGCTCCTCCCGGTTCATTTGTTGTTGGCAGCAAATGGGTGTTAACAGTGAAACACCACATGGATGGTACTGTGGACAGGTATAAGGCCAGACTAGTTGCTCGTGGGTTCACCCAAACCTATGGGGTGGATATCATGATACCTTTTCTCCACTTGCGCGTCACTCTACGCTGCGGGTTCTTATTGTTGTTGTGGTGGTATGTTTTTTTTTGAAGTCTAAAAGGGAGGGGGAAACACTCAGTGGTGTCCGCCCCAAAATATATTAAAAACCAAAGATAAAAAAAGACAGAAACAGACGGGTCAAAACAAGACCGCAACCCACCCCGTTACAGATTCCAATCAAGAAGTAACCGATTAACAAGCACACACACATTTTCTTTGTAAAAACGTTTACCCGAGAAAAGGAGGTCGTTTCTTCCCCGCCAGAGCGCCCAGAGAATGGCCATGGGGGTAATCCGCTCCCCCCGTGGTCTGTGGATGTTCGCGTGTGCCGTATCCCAAAAAGATTGGAAGTCATTGCTATTGCACCAAGCCGGTCCCATCTCCTGCTAGATCTGAGAAACCATGGGACACGAAAAAAACAAGTGTTAGTCGATTCAATCGACGCGTTGCAAAGAAGGCACCTATCCGAAATAACCCCCAGCAGCCTCATGCATCTATCCCTTGTCATCAGACGCTTACGCCTAAGAAGCCACAGAAAAAAGCCAATCCGCTCCGGAAGCTTCAGACCCCAGATCAGCGAGCAGTCCCTGGAGAGCAGCTCCGAGCCAGCCGGGGGAGGTCTAGTGATTGCGCCATAGGCCCCTCTCATGGAGAAGCTACCATCCTTCCACGCCCAGTGGTCCCTGCCATGGCCAAGCGGACACACCTCCCGAATGGAATCCAGCAACGCCAAGAACTCGTCGAACCTTTGATTAGAGAGGGAAGCTGCGAAAGTGGGGCACCAGAGGCCGTCGCTCCAGCAAGAGCCAACCGAGAAAGTCTTATCACCTGCAATCGCAAACAGCCTGGGAAAGCGAGAGCGAAGCGCCCCACCCCCCGACCAATCATCATACCAAAATGCGAAGGAGTCCCCCCAACCAAGAACAGGTCTAAAGAGGGCAAGGTTGCTCATAAAGGGCTTCACCACGTTGCGCCAAAAAGAGGTGGGGGAGCCGATGGAGAAACCCATCGGAGGAGGGGCACCGGAGACGTTGTAGATTTTCCGAATCGCAGTCCACGCCAGGTCATTCCCCGGGCCCCAAATCCTGCTAGCCCACTTTAACAAAAGAGCCTCGTTCATTTGCTCAAGGGACTTAACCCCCAAGCCCCCGTCAACCTTCTGGCGCAAGATCTCCTTCCAACCCACCAAATGAATCCCCCTAGAACCGACTGTACCGCTGGCCCATAAAAAAGCCCGCATCCGTTTCTCCAGCCGCGCCCGCAGACCTTTAGGCATCTTACGATTGGAGAGGAGGAAGATAGGAATGGAGGAGAGGACGGACTTCAAGAGCACCAGCTGACCCCCCCTCGAGAGTACCGCAGCCTTCCAACCCCGCGAACTTCGCCTTGACCTTCTCCACCACCCGCAGCCGGTCTCGAATCCGCGTACGCCCCAGCGATAGACGGGTGCCAAGGTAATCCAGTGGAAAAGAGGATCTGCCCGAACCCAACACCGTCTCCAGGGTTAACCGAAACAAGCTCCGCCTGCCCAAAGGGAATGAAAACCGACTTGGAGTTGTTCTTCGTTAGGCCCGATAATTCCGAGAAAATCTCGAGCGTCATTGCCATGCCGGTGGCCTCCTCGATGCCCCCCTCGATGAAGAAAAGCGTATCATCGGCGTATTGCGCAATCGGGACCTCCAGTCCCTCCTTCGAGAAGCCCCTAGTCAGCCCGTGGGCCGCAACACCCTCCGCCATGTCAGAAAGAACGTCAACTGCAAGAATGAACAGCATAGGCGCAAGGGGACACCCTGGCGAACCCCCCTGCGAGGTTGAATCCAGCCCCCCTCCGGGCTCTCATTGATCAGCACCGAAAACGACGCCGTAGAGATGCAACGTCGCATCCAAGTGATCCAGAGTTGTTGTGGTATGTGACTGGCCACTTTTCCAATTAGATGTCAAGAAAGCTTTTTTGTATGGAGACTTGCTTGAGGAAGTCTATATGCAGCAGCCACCAGGGTTTGCTGTTGAGGGGGAGTCCCGTATGGTGTACAGACTTCACACTGCCATATATGACCTTAAGCAGAGTCCGAGGGCTTGGTTTCAGAAGCTCTCAGAGTTGATTGAACAACAGGGGTTTGTCAGGTCTACTGTAGATCATTCTCTTTTTATTAGGAGAACCCAGAGAGGTACCATTGTTATTCTGGTCTACGTTGATGACATTATCGTTACATGCAATGATGAATAAGACATTCAAGCAGCTAAGGATTTCCTTGAACAACAGTTTGTGACCAAGGACCTTGGCCAAGGTTTTAAAAACCGAACCGGTCGGTTGAACTGGTTAAACCAAGAACCAGAGGAAAACGGTCCAACCACCCGGTTTTTATTTAGAAAATAAAACCAGTCAAAACCCGGTTGGACCGCTTAAATCCGGTTGAACCAATTGAACCAAACCATCGGTTCAACCATCCATTTTTTGACAAAAATAATTTTCAATAACAAAATACAAGCTTTTTCAAAAATATTCACAATCTAGTTTCATTCTAACCCATATTATAGTACCCCTTTATCTGTTCTCCTACACATGTGCCAATGACTTATTATCACTTGTCCCTTCATGTCATATGAGCATTACCTCTCTCTTCCTACACTCTGTATGATGTTGTCCACTTATAACAATAACAAACAAAGAAGACATTTTCATAGCCATACTATGAGAAGCAGTAAATTAACAACACTTGTCGTTAATTAAATAGTTTTAAAATTATTAATTTTTTACATCACATACATGTATTTATATAAAGTTTATGAAATATGATTATTATGCACTTTCGAGGATTTTTTTAAGAACATTTATACCCCTAATTTTAAGCAATTTCACTTGCGCTTCTATATTTTCTTAAAAAAATCACAATATCATCCTTATGTCGGTATAAAATGGGAGCACAAGTGTACTAATAAAAGTCCACTACTATTGATTTTGTAAAAATATAGGGGACGCGTGCAATTATATTTAAAATAAGGGTCTACGTGTTATTGGGAAAAACTTGGAAGGACAAGAATACACAAATTCTTGAAAGATATGATGTAGCATTTTTCGTATTTATTTGCACGATATACCGATCTAACTCGGTTCGACCCGATTGAACTGTACAAACCAAACCAACAATACAAGAGTTCGGTCTTTTCCAGTTTCATTGAACTGCTGACGTCATCACCGGTTCGACCGATCAATCCCATTGGCCCGACCATAAAAACCAAAAACCGATACATGCCCGGTTCGATGTCCGATTCAATTTTTACACCTTGACCTTGGCAAGCTACGCTACTTTCTTAGACTTGAGTTTGCAAGAAATCTGTATGGTATGATAATGATGCAAAGGAAGCATGTCACTGACCTTCTATTTGAGACGGGTATGACATGATGTAGATCTGCTACTACTTTAATGGATCCCAATGCTAGGCTCTATGATGATGACTCTGAGGAGGTGGATAAGAGACGATACAGAGAGCTAGTGGGGAAGCTGTTGTATGTCACTATCGCCAGACCTGATATATCATTTGTTGTTAGCAGATTCAGCCAGTTTAAGGAGCAACCTAGGCAGGTTCATATGGATGCAGTTAACATGATCTTGAGGTATCTGAAGTCTTCTCCAGGTGCAGAACTTCTGTTCAGAAGAGACACGTCTCTCACAGTTACTAGACGTGCGGATGCATATTATGTTGGGTGCCCCAAGAACATGAAGTTCACTTCAGGCTTCACTGTGTTTGTAGGTAGCTCGTTGTTTTCATGGAAGAGTAAAGACAATTGTGGCTAGATCTAGCTTGGAATCAAAGTATAGGGCCATGGCCCAAGGGGAGCACGGAAATGATGTGGGTCAAGTTTGCCTTGATTGACCTAACTATTGAGGTGTCTCTTCCTATGCACCTCAAATGTGATAAACAAGCCTCTTTATTCATAAATTATAATCCAGCCTTCCATGAAAGAACAAAGCACATTGAAGTAGACTGTCATTACACTCGTGATCTAATCCAGAAAGGTCTTATTTTCACCTCTCATGTTGCTTTAGGCGATTAGATTGCATATATGTTTACCAAAGCTCTTGCGAGGGGTCCTTTTCACTGTTGTTGTTTCAAGATGAGCATGATAGACATATATGCTCCAGCTTGAGGGGGAGTGTTTGAGATATTTATATCACATTATCTTTATCTTGTAGTTTCTTATTTCTTCGATCTACATTATGTAATTTTCCCTTAAAGCTTTTCTCCTATATAAGAGAGCTCTAGGGCTACGATGTAATACAGCTTTTCATTTCACACCTTTCCACACACATGAAGTCTGCTGAATAATGCCAAGGGTCCTGAGAAACTATGGAAGTTATAAACTGCAGAATTCTAATGCATTATCAGAATCAATATACTTGACATTCGCAGAAAAAACATTCCTCATTTCATTGATAAAAGACTGAATAACATGACCGGCATCATCCTTGTTTTTAAGAAGAAATAACCAAGATAATCTTGAAAAATCGTCAACAACAACAAGAAAATCTGTCCCTGATGGTCTGGTACACAACTTGGACCCCAAACATCAAGATGAATCAACTCAAAAATCCTATGACTATTACGACCCTGACGACTCAGAAAAGTAGACCGATGGTGCTTCCCAAGCTAACAAGCCTCGCACTGGAGGATAAAACGAGGAGAAATCTGAGGAAGTACTTGACACATCTTCTGTAGAGGAATATGACCAAACCGGAGATGCCACATATATGGAGAGACTGAGCCAGTATGAATGATCGAAGCACCAACATATAGAGACTGGATCAGTCTGTAGAGACATCCTTGCTCACGACCAGATCCAGTCACCCTGCCCGTAAGAATGTCCTGAAACACAAGAGACAATGGATCAAATATGGCACGACAATGTAAATCTTTGGTGATTTGACTAACAGATCATAAATTCATGGAGAAATCAGGAGTGTAAAGAACTTTCTGTAGGCGCATTACTGAAGTCAACTGCACCTCCCCCTGTCCAGTAATGGAAGAGTGAGTCCCATCTGCTATGACTAAAAATCTGCCTGGTTGAATCGATCTATATGCATTAAACTGCCCTATATCATCACAGATATGGTGTGAAGCTCCTGAAAT
Source organism: Ottelia alismoides (assembly GCA_037367405.1). Taxonomy (NCBI): domain Eukaryota; kingdom Viridiplantae; phylum Streptophyta; class Magnoliopsida; order Alismatales; family Hydrocharitaceae; genus Ottelia; species Ottelia alismoides. Next base: position 308,149 of record JAZKJV010007670.1, read on the forward strand.
CTACTATGATAAATCTTCTCTCTAACAGTTAGTAAAAGCATATACGATACCTGATGTGGATGCAGATGCCGACGCAGCTACCTCTGAGGACCCAGGAGGATTAGTAGCGACGACCCAGGTGCAGGCATAATCTCTCTCAGTCATGCCACAAGTTCATCAAATCTCTGATCACATATGGGATAGGGAACACCAACTGGTTGAGTTTGCTCTACAACACGAGCAAAAGTAGGAAAGCCATGCTTGGAGTAGCATGTGTCCTCAAAATAGTCTGGCATGTGGCAGTAGGTGCACAACTAACAAGGTCAACAACCCCCTCCTCTGTCACAGGTACTATACTATATCCTCTGAACTGTGTAGAACCTCCTCAACCGTGAGATGCGGCCATAGCCGAGGAGGTTTCTGACTGCTGAGTAGCACCACCATGTACTATAGAAAGCCTACTCAGTATGTGGTACGCCTCCTCCATTGAAGGTATAGTGACATCAATAAGAATATGTGATCTGGTTGCATCATATTCAAGATCCAGAGCTGCTAGGAACACTCCAGTTATCACCGAATCTCTGTATGCCTTGAGTTGCTCGGGAGAAGCAGTCAAGGAAATGTTTTTTTAGGCTCAAAAAAGGGGGAGACACTCAACGGTGTTCGCCCCAATATAATAAAAAAAATAAGTAAACAATGTTACAGAAAGGGAGAAATAAAAAAATTAGTATTACAACCATAATAGAGAATCGAAAAAGCAACAGAATAAAGTCACCCCAAAAAAGCCACCTGCGGGCTACACTGCACACCAGTCATCCAGAAGACGCGAGCAAAGGAAAAGAACGTTCTCCGGGTAGAAGCGTTGGCCGGCGAAGAGGGCCTCATTCCTCCCCAGCCAGATGCACCACAACCTTGCAATCGGTGCCAAAATGTCCCTTCTCTCCCTGCTCCTGTTGCAGAACAAAATCTCACAGAAGGCAATCAGATCATCCGACCTCACCCATTCCAGATCATCCCATAACCCCCGGACCACGTTGCAGCCGAAGAATAAATGATCAATAGTTTCCGCCTCCGCATCACAAAGGCCACAATTAGACCCAACGTTAATAAAGAATCTGGCGCACCGATCACGCGTTAAAAGCCTCCCTCTGCGAAGAAGCTAAAGGAAGACTCCAATGCGCTCAGGAAGCTTCACCCCCAAAGGAACCAGCAATCACGCAAGAGGAGATCAGCCCCAGCCTGAGGAAGGGGAGCCAGCGCCCGATACGCCTTACGCGTGGAAAAAGTACCGTCCTTCCATGTCCAGTGGTCCCACCCATCGTTAGGCCGTTCATAATCAGCAAGCACGTTCAACATAGAAACAAAATCATCAAGCTGCTGATCCGAAAAATTCGCGAGAAAGCGCGGACACCAGCAGCCATCCACCCAACAAGAAGCAACCGTAGCCTCTTTGTCATCTACCAAAGCAAACAAACGGGGAAAGCGCTCCTTCAAAGTACCCCTTCCCGACCAATTATCAAGCCAAATCTGAAAGAGTCCCCCTTCCCCAGCACCGGCTTAAAGAGGGAAAGATTCCGAGCAAAAAATTCCAGCACATCACACCAAAATGGAGAGTGGGGCCCGATGTCACCCCCCCGCACCAAGCCCAACCTCGCCTCACCCAGGAACTCCCTTAGAACATTAATAAAGAAGTTATCCCCCTGACCCCAAATTCTACTCGCCCATTTGAATAGAAGAGCATCGTTAACAACCTCCAGCCTCCGCACACCCAGGCCACCATCCCGCTTGGCCCTAGTAACCTTATCCCAGGCCACAAGACGAACCCCCCTACCCCCTCCCCCTTCTTACCCCACAAGAAGCAGCGCATACAACGTTCAAGTCGCAGATGAATCCCCTTAGGCATGCGACGAACCGAGAGGAAGAAAATCGGAATAGAGGAAAGCACCACCTTGAGTAGAACAAGACGACCCCCTCTAGAAAGCAGCGCCGCTCGCCATCCAGCAAGGCGAGTCTCCATCTTCTCAACAATCAAACGCCAATCCCGAAGCCTAACCCGGCCCACCACCAGCGGCATGCCAAGGTAATCAATAGGGAGCCCACTCGGAGGAGACCCCAACAGCCGCCCACACTCCAGCGCCTCCGCCTGCGACATCCCAAAGGGGATCACCTTAGATTTAGCGCCATTAATCAAGAGCCCCGATAATTCACTGAACAGTTCCAGAGTAATCGCCATACCGGAGACCTCAGAAGTTCCACCCTCAATGAAGCAAATAGTGTCATCCGCAAATTGAATTAAGAGCACGCGCAAGGCGCCCTTAGTGAAGCCATTGGACAACCCCGCCTCGATCACGCAATCCACCATACGTGCCAACACATCCGACGCCAACACAAATGACGGAGAGGGAGACAGTGGTCACACACCGACGCATCCAAGAAATCCAGACCTCAGGGAATCCCCTCCTTCTCAAAACAGACCACAAGAACCGCCAGTCCAGGCAATAATACGCCTTGACGAAGTCGGTTTTCCATAGTACCCCATTCTTGTCATAGCTCTTCCAATCTACGACCAACTCAGAAGCCACCGCGATGCAATCCGAAATCTGCCTACTCCTAATGAAGGCAGCCTGGGCCGGGGAAACAAGTGAGTCAAGAACACGAGCAAGCCACCTTGCTAAGACCTTAGCAATGATAAGATAAATCCCATTCGAGATCGAGATAGGACGGTAGTCCTCGATACGATTTGCCGCCGAGGATTTAGGGATCAAAACAATGATGGCCCTATTAATCCTATCAAAACCAGCGTTCCCATCATGAAATTCGCTTACAACCTCCATAACATCATTGGCCACCACCTCCCAAAAATCACGGTAAAAAGCCATCGAAAACCGGTCAGGTCGCGGGGATCCATCAGCATTCAAGTCCCAAACAGCCTCCTTAAGCTCATCGAAGGAAATCGGCCGAGTCAAGGCCACAGAGTCCAAGGGCGATAAAGAAGGGGCCCCAAGGCCCAGCCAGCGCCATCTGCGCGGCGAACGGCTCGCAGAGAAACGCTTGAAATGATCCACAATGGCAAGCCCCGTCTCCCTCTCCCCAGTAACAAGAGCATCATTAATATTAAGAGAATGAATTGAGTTATAGCGCTTACGACCGCTAGCCACACGGTGAAAATAGGCCGTATGGGCATCACCTTCTTTGAGCCATTTCAAACGCGATCGCTGACGCCACTCAATGTTCCTTATCTTGTCCTCCGCCGCGACCTTTGTTTGCGCAACAAGGCGCTCATGAAGTTCCTCAGGCAACAAGTCCCTATCATTCTCCGCCCGATCAAGGAGAGCAATGACATCCTCCGCCGCCGCCCTTGCGGCAACTCGCGCCAACCGCGACTCCTTCTTGAAAACCGCAAGTAATTTACGCAAAGAAGCGAGCTTCTGATCAAGTCTATGAGCCGCAGACCCCGCAAAAGAGGCCTGAATCCAGTGGGTTTTGACCATATCTTTGAAGTTAGGCTCCAGGAGCCAGCAATTTTCGTAATGGAAAAGGCCCCTTGCCCGAAGGTCCTCACTAGAGACCCACATAATAGGATTGTGATCAGAGAAGGAGCGGGGGCGAGAAGACACCGAGCAAAGAGGGAAAGCCTCTATAAGTTTTTCAGAAGCCAAGAACCGATCAATCCTAGATCGAGTCGAATTATTCCTCCAAGTGTAGGATATATCATCAGGCACCAGCCCCTCCAGAGCTAGCTCATTCAAAAGCTCAATAAAATCCCGCGAACCCGGATCCTGGCCCCCCGGCCCCGGGGGCGATCCGAAGAGTGAACTGTCACATTGAAATCCCCCCCCCATGAGCCAAGGAAGCCCCTCAAAAGCGGAAGCCGCGTCACGAAGATCCTCCCAAAGCTCCCTCCTTAAACTGTGGCAAGTAGGGGCATAGATACAGGAGAAGGCAATAGGCATAAGGGAATCAGCCCGAGTCAGCACCACCGACAGCATATGCCTTCCCGCCCGCATCGAGGAGAAGGAGAACGCCGCAGAGCGCCACGCCAGCAAGAAGCCCCCCGCCCCATCCACCGCCCTAAACTCGTCCAGAGTGCCCGCACCAAAAGAGCGCCAGAGAGTATCGTCCACCCCCCTCAATTTCGTTTCTTGAATAAAAGCAATATCACAGCCCCACTCGGAGAATCGCGAGCCCAAAGAGCGCCGCTTGTCAGCCTCCCCAAGTCCCCTAACGTTCCATGAGAGAACCTTCATTAAAGACCAGTAGAGCCACCCCCGAGTTCACTGAGGCCAGCTGCCTCCGCCACGGATTCCCGCAACGTCGCACAGGAATGTTTCACCAAAGAACCGAGACGAGAACGGTTACGCCTCCGATAACGCTTCCCTGCACGCTTGTCTGAGAGGCCCCCACCGTAGAAGCATCAGCCCCGTCAGAAAAGAGCCCCAAGGAGCCATCACCGAAGAAGCCCCCCGGTCCATCGGAGAGGGGGGGAGGGGGACCGGGCAAAAGGCGAAGCAGCAGGGGTCGAAGGAAGCACCTCCAAGTCCGAGTGCACACCTACTTCCTCCAAATGAATCCGGTGGGCCAAATCCGAGGAAGAGTCGGGCACCATAATAGAAGAGTCGGGCAACATAATAGAAGAGTCGGGCAACATAATAGAAGAGTCGGGCAACATAATCGGGTCATTGGGCCACCACTTCGTCGGCCAAGAACCGAATTTAAGGGATCCGTTAAAGCCCAACGCACCACTGGCAGACACAGGACCCGAGAAACGCAACTGCACAGCATTAGCCGACAAAATCGGACGAGGATGAGGAAGCGAATCGTCCTCGGCCGGGCCCAAATCAAAGAAACTGGCCCTTTCTGACGCAAGACACAGCACCCGATGATGCATCTCAAAGGGACAAGAAGAGTCGAAGCCAGGGGGCGATGCTTCGGAATATCCCCCCAAACATGTCACCTGGCATCCGGAAGACGAGGCGACATCCCCAGGCCCGGAGCCATCGGAACCGACAAAAGTAGTCGGTCGCAAAGGGTTAGCCACCGGCGCCGGCGACGGGGCGAGGACGGAGAGCTCCACCTTGAAACGCCACCGGCCAATTTTTAAAGTGCCGAAGAACAGCTTGCTAAACGCATCGCGCAGAAAACCCCTGGAACACTCCATGAGAACCCGAGTGACCTTCCAATCAGCGCCCGACGAGAGACCATCATCCACGATTGCCAGAACTTCCCCCCATTGTCGGAACGTCTTGGAGAGAGAGGGGGCAATTCGAGAGAGAAATGGCACACCACGAAGTTCCGCAACACAGACCTCAGTGTCTGAGGATGCACCATCAGCCACACGCAACATTCTCCAAACAACATCTTCGGAATCACCATTTCGAATAAGCCTTTCCCGTTGCTCCGGGGAAAGGCCACGAACACAGCATCGCAAGGAATCAAGAATTTGGAAATCCCCCATGAAGCGGGGGCCCAGAAAGCCAAGAAGGTGAGATCTTACAGCATCCCAAAGCACACCGGTCCGGCGTGCAAGCCCCACAGCCGCGACGTAGCAACCCTCGTCATGCACCCCCATTTCGTTCACCGCCTTCCCATGCACCGCCTTCCCAAGAACATCCTTCCCATGCAAGCCAAGAACCGAAGGCGATTCCTCCCCCACAACGTTCACAATCGTCGTGCCACCCTCGGCATCCACCCCGACGTCCGCACCACGAAGAGCACCGCCGGACGAAGTGACGCGAGGCGCACCCACCACCTGAGCATAAGAGCGGACCCCCCTACCAACAGCAGGTGCAAAGCAAACCGCCTCCGACGTCAAAATGTTGCCATGCATCCCCGACCGGGCATGCATCCCTGACAAAGAAGAGCCACGACCACCACGAGTGGACCAGCAAGAAGCTTTCAGATGATCCGTCACACCACAAGCGAAGCAATGAGGGGGGAGCCGATAGAACGAGGCAACATGACCATGCTCACCGCACCTAAAACATCTCTTCCCCATCTTCTTGTGAGAGACCTGCACCCACGCTTCCTTCACCACCCGCCGCCTCTCGCCGCCCTCTTCATGCAGCGGATGCCCAGCAACGAACCCGGGAACCACCCCCTTCCCCTCCGCCGCATCCCCACTCGAGAGAGCATCAACACCAACCCCCGACCTCGCCGACTTCGCCCCGCCTTTCGCCTTCACTCGCAACCAGCGCTCCATCTTTCTATTGTAAGGGAAAGTTCACAGTCAAGGAAATATAGCTATGAAGCTTCTCAAACATACCACTAAAAGAAGTGTAAAGGGTATAGAGAGGTCGATCGTTATGCTTGTATGAAGATATCATGCTGAAGCTGCAATATCTTTAACTCATTCTTCGTATGCGAATACATAGCGGCGAGGATGTCCCACATCACCATCGCTATGGGCTGCATTAGGCTCATGAATTGCATGGACCATAATTCATAATTAGTCCCATCCATCTTGACAATGGGTGCTGGACCTTTGGAGGCACCCAAGGATGGGACATCGACTTTGAAGTCGATTCTGTTGTCTGACTAATGACAACTGCAGCAAAGACTGGGGTTGTAGACAAGAATGGATGTGCCTACACAGACATACAAGAAGATGGTTGTGGGTGTAGACTCATAGCACAAACTTTTCCATCTGTTAGATGTCTTTCCGGCAACTAGAGTAGTTTTAGATGATAAGACCACACCCTAGACACTCAAAATCAGTTTGAACAGGAACCAAATGACCCTTTTGGAGCGATTTTCAGACCTCATCGAGCGATAAAGAGAACCTCTAGGTCCCTATACGGTGGTGGCGGTGGATGTTGGGGCCTCTAGGACGGCGGCGACATCCTCTGCAGCTGCTAGATGCCTTTAGTGCGACGGCATCTGCTATCGTGCAACGACATCGACGACGGCAGCATGTGTTGCTGCTGGACGACCCTAAGACAGCGGCAGTAGCCTCAGGTTGCGGTTGTCGTCCGTGAGAGAGGGAGCGGAACGACTACGACGTTCGGCTGCAGCCGAACCGCATAGGGAACGTGTCCCCTTAGGGTTTTGGTGGGGAGAGGCGGCTAGGGCACAGGCTTTGGTCTAGGACCGTCACTCTGATACCATGTGGAAAGGAAAAATAGAATTAATTCATTCAAGTGACCCCAGGGCTCTCTTATATAGGAGAAAAGCCCTATGGGTAAAGTACATAAAGGAGATGGAGAAAATAAGAAATACGAATAAACAACTATCTTAACATAAAACAAGACTTGTAGCCTAAGGCTTCACTTGAATCTACGATATCGGCTACTTTGAGAACTTCTCTCCAGTGACAAGAATGGTATCTATTCACAATTCTATTTATTACAGCCAATAAAATTAGCTCATCTCTCAACTAGATGCAAAGAATGTCTTCCTTTGTGGTGACCTAGAGGAGGTTTATATGACATAACTACCAGGTTACTCCGTTGAGGAGGAGTATGTATATTGACTATGTAAGGCCGTCTATGGCCTAAAACAGAGTCCACGAGCATGGTTTTACGGACTTATTTCTGAGATCAGCTCTCTTGGTTTCCATAGGACAACATATGACTATTATGTATTCATCATACAGAAGTCTTCATGTACCTTAATACTTGTTATTTATGTTGATGACATGATTATCATTGGTAACATCGCAAGCATTCTTGAAACCAAAGCCATCCTTCAAATGCATTTGTCACCAAAGACCTTGGTCAACTCAGATCCTTCCTAGGTATCGAGGTAAAATGTACAAACCTTTGTCACAGAGGAAGTATTGTTTGGATATTCTTACAAAAGTTGACTTACTTACATGCAAACCATCAATCATCTCAGCTGAATTACAAAGACATGTCACCTCCACAAATCATGTATTTGAAGATACTGTGTAATTGTAAAAATCTAGTAGGCAAACTATTATATCTCACTATCACTAGGCCTGATATATCTTATTGTTAGAAAATAGGAAGTGGAATCAGAAATAAAGATAAAGAAATTGAAGAACACAAGAATTTTTACGTGGAACCCTACTCCCTAAGGAGCGGGATGAAACCACGGGAGAAGCCCTCAAAGGGGCGGATATTGCATTCATTGCTTTTTCTCAATGGATACAAGAGGTTTGGGCTCCTTATATAGCCTCCACAGAGCCTCCAAGTCTCACCACTGGTAGATGTGGGACTAAACATATGGATGGGGGAGATCCATTTACCCTCCTACAACTCATATGGCGCATAACCAAATACTCCAACACTCCCCCTCAAACTGGAACATGCAATGCTCAGCTTGGACAAACAGAAAGAAACTCAACTCACGCTACATGACACTACGAACAATATCAACTCAACGCGCACAATTGTCGGCTGTTGTCGAGGACTTTGCTTCTCATACCGTGCAGGTGAGGGGGACGAACGGGCTGGAGTGTGAGTGAACTGAGGACTCAGAATCTGACCATCGAGTCTGAAACTGCGCCTAGAGTCTGCTCGTCGGAGAACTGGATCTCTCCCATTTGGCTCAGAGAATGGTACTCTACTCTGGAGTACCTATGATACCACATGAAAATCCTTGCCCACATGACATAAGGAATGGTCCTCTGCTCTGGAGTCCCTATGGCTCACATGAAAACTCTGGCCTGATAACACAAGAAGAATGATGGGGACCACGATAAAAGATGGCAAACATGTGCTCATCTGAAATAAGATCGCATACTCGTGCGTATCTGAAACAGGAGACTCGGAAACATCTGACGTCGAGTCTGAAACTGGATCTGAACTGTAGAGTCTGAAATCTCAATGGCCTACAATCTGGAGTCTGGAGAATCTGGAAAATCTGACAAACTAGCATGTGACTCTACATAATACTCCCCCTTTCTCCCATACTAGTCGGAATACATGACATTGACTATGTTGGGAGAAGACAATACAAATGGGAGAAACATGAAACATTCAAAAAATTTCATGCGGCTTTTTTTTTCATTTTTTTATAGGCGTCCAAACACATTTTTTAAGCCGTTCGAATTTACGGCTCTCCTCCTCACTTTTTTCTAATATTTTTTTTGGAATTGCGTACGGCTTTTTTTGTACATGCCATTTTGTTAACAAAATAAATTTGGCCTAATTTGACCCAAAGATGCATTAGCCTGATTGGGCTTAACAAAACATCTCTCCTTTTTTTAAACTTGCGCTGGGCCCACAATATCACGGCCTCCTTTTTTTTAAATCTGCGGTCCACTTGAGCCTGCTGCAACACTTTTTTTAAAAGGATCGTGGACTCTTGTCTAGGGTTCCCACGACCTTCTCACAAAACACGCCGCCCCCAGGGGTTGTCGCCGCTTGGAGTAGCGGCATCGCCTGGAGATGGGAGGTGGGGCGTCACGCGAAGGACTGGCAAGGGGAGACGGGAGATGTGCAACAGGGGCCTCATCGCACGGAGGCTCTATAGCCGCCAAGCACGATGGGGCGCTGCCAGAAGCTTCTTCGCGCACAGGTCTTCTTCGCGCGATGATCAGCGCCGCAGAAGCTGCGCCATGGGAGTTGGCGCCTCTCGGAACAGGTGGTTCTTCCGCCAGGAGGGGACCGGATAAGGGACTCCCCACCGCGGGAGGCCATTTGGAGTACCGCTGGTGAGGGCTGATGGATAGCGGCATCGCCGCCTTGTCGCTGAACAAGAGAGGAGAGGAGCCCGCACTATAGGGCCCCGCCTGGGCCGCTTAGCGCCGTGTTACCGCCTTATTTGGCGGCGATCTGGAGTCGTCGCTTAGAGATGGAGGTCGGCAGTGTTGTTGGAGACTCGTCTGTAGTGGAGGAGTCGTGCGCGAGGATATGGAGGAGAGGAGGGCGATGCGGCCTCGGCATCGTCGCTTGACAGGAGGTGCGTGGAGGAACGTCGCTCTGAAGATAGATGAAGAAGGTGGGACTCACTGCCTGGAAGATGCTTCAAGCTGCCTGGAGAATTGTGAGAGGGAAGGTGCAGTGACCTCCTCCTGCGACCGAAGGGAGGAGAGATGCTGCGCGGCGCTATCGCCTTGAATCCATGGAGAATTAGGGTTTCAAAATGAAACCCTAGAATCGAATAGAAACTTGAATATTCTCCAAGAAAATAATCATGAACAGAAAATAGTTGAATCAAAACTTGGCCAAAAGAAAAACATAAAATGATTCCTCGGGAATCGAACCCGCTCTGATACCATGTTAGAAAATAGGAAGCGGAAGTGGAATCAGAAATAAAGATAGAGAAATTGAAGAACACAAGAATTTTTATGTGGAACCCTACTCCCTAAGGAGCGGGATGAAACCACGGGAGAAGCCATCAAAGGGGCGGATATTGCATTCATTACTTTTTCTCAATGGATACAAGAGGTCTGGAGCTCCTTATATAGCCTCCAAGTCCCACCACTGGTAGATGTGGGACTAAACATATGGATGGGGTAAATGGATCCTGAAGAGATTCATTTACCCTCCTACAACTCATATGACGCACAACCAAATACTCCAACACTTATATTGTGATCAAAACTACTATGTACACGGAGAAGCATCACTACAACCATTGGTAGAATGTTCTTTAGATCCCTCGATACCTAAGGACTCTCCAGGAAAAGACCTCTTCTATGGGGTTAACGACCGTACTGATAACACCTCTTATGAGATGATGATTACGCTAGTTGTCTTGGGGATAGATTCACTACTTGTTTCGCCATGTTTGTTGGAGGAAATCCTATTAGATGTATCTAGAAATGTATAATAATCTCCAAATCTAGCACAGAAGTAAAATATAGAGTAATGGCTTAAGCTGCATGCAATATTATTTGGCACATTTCCTTTTTACAAGAACTTGGACTACCTGCTACAATTTCAATTCGTCTCTATAGTGATAACAAGTCCACAACATACACTGACACTAATCATGTTTTCCATGAGCAGACCAAGCATATTGCGGTCGACTACCACTTTATTCGAGATATTGTAATAGGAGGGAAGATCATTACTCTACACATTTCTGCAGAATTTCAATTTACAAATATACTTACTAATACTCTTCCAAAGAAACGCATATCACTAGTGACTACCAAGTTGGGCATAATCGATAGATATACTCCAACTTAAGAGGAAGTGTTGACATCATTTACTATTATAGTAAATGACATGGTTTCATTTTTGTCATTCCCTTGTTTTCTATCTCTACTTATAACCCTTCGGGGACTATTATGTAATTTCTACCTATTGGGTCCTAGGGTTTCACGTCATATAAGAAACCTTACCCCATAAACAAAATTCATTCCATTTTCTCTGTTTTTCTTCATAGACAGGAAATCCAAGTTGGATCATTCCGAAAATGATGTTTTGCATGTCTTGGTACGAATTCAACTTAGGGATAAGCTAGATTTCAAGATATTAAAGTGAAAACTTATTGGATAAAGTGCACATTATAAAGGATAAAAGATCTTCCATGAATCTAAAGGTCTCATCGAAAGTCATGATGCAACTTCCTTGAAAATCATAAAGAGAAGGAACATGAAATAGAGAAACCAGATCCTCTAATTGTCCTATAAGACAATAAAGGCGACTTAGAGATAAGACATGAATTATTGGATAATACCAATCATCAATACATAGAGAACGAACTTATGGATAATGATGATCTTTTAAAGGAAGTGGATGACCCTACATAACCCACGTGCATAATCTGCAACAAGAAGTCTAATACGACATAGATGGATGAAAAATATCACTTTTCTAGATGCGAGGAATCATGTTACATAATTGATGAGGATGTAGTGGATTATACATATAACATATAATTTGACAAAGCAATTGTTTCGAATGTGTCAGAATCATGGACGGCTAGCGTGGGGGACAAGTTGGAATCAAATGAGCAAAATGGTGCATGGAAGCTATATGATTTGTCAGAATGTAGGAATTCATAGGATGCAAGTGGGAATTCAAGAAAATTATCACGCACATTATATAAAAAGCAAGATTAGTCACCAAAAGTTACATTTAGAAAGTTGGAATAAATTTACAGGAAGCCTATTCTCCGGTTGCTAAGTTTGCATCTATATAGACGATCCTAGAAATAGTTGCATTTATGGATTTAAAATTATCACAAATGGATGTGAAGACAACCTTCCTTAATGGAGAATTAATGGAGATATATATGCGACAACCTGATTGTTTTCAAGTAGTAGGTCAAGAGAAAAGGGTTTGCAAATTAAGAAAATAATTATATAGCTTGAAACGACGGATCTTTACAACAATGAAATCTCTAATTTTATGAGAAAATTATCTAATTTGAATTTGTTGCAGACAAATCGAATAATTGCTTATATGTCATGAAGAGCGGGGGTAAGTTTGAAATTATGTAATTGTATGTAATGACATTCTACTTGCATATAATGACATAACAATGCGTGATAAAAGAAAAGAAGAGTTGAGCAACGAATTTGAAATGAAGGACATGGGCAAAGTATCATACATTCTAGGAATCCAAATAACAAGAACCAAAGATTCAAGGACATCGAGTCTTAGTAAAAAATAAATACTTATGCATTATATTTAAAAGATTTGGAATGCAGAATAACATTCCAACTCCTACATTAATTGTGATAGGGAGGAGGCTTAATAAGAGTCAATGTCCTGTAAAGGGGCAGAAATCATTAGACGTCCCATATGCGCAATCAGTGGAAAGTTTGATGTATGCAATGATATGCACTCGACCGGACTTGGCTTATCCAGTAAGCCTATTTAGTGGATATCAAAGTAATTGAAAACCAACACATTGGGATGTTGTAAAGATGATTTTATGATATCTGAAATTTGTATATCAAGCAAGATCACTTGAAATATAGGCTACCACGATGTTGATTTCGGAGAGCATATGGACAATATGAAATCCACATCGACTTTTCTTTTCATGTTTAGTGGAGCAGTCGTTGCTTGGCGTAGCAAGTAACAAGGTTGTGCATCTAGACATCCACTCATGTTTTGGATTAGACGCTTCCTTGAAAACTTAAGCTTTGAATTGGTCAAAGGACCAATTGAAATGTATTGTGATAATCAAGGTGCAATAAGCTTGATAAATAACATGGTTAATAATTCTAACGGAAAGCATATTAATTCAATATCACTATATAAAAAATATAGTGACAAAATAAGAAATTATGGCAACATATATATCAACAAGAGACATATTAGATGATTCTCTAACCACATGCACCTATTTTAAACATGGTGAGGAATACATGAGTCAAATGAGAGTTATTCATGAACAATAATCCTCATATTAAAAACAATATCTTCAAGCATACATGTAGAAATATATTTCATGTTTATGTATCTTTTTATCTATTTCATTTTCCCTCTGTCTACTTTATGTAATTTGCCCATAAGAGAGCCTAGGGCTCAAGGAATAAAATAAGTTTCTCATTTTTTCCAACATGGTATCAGAGCGGCGGTCCTAGACCGAAGCTCTCATACCCCCCCACAAACCCTAACCCTAGCCCCACCGTTGTCACTCCTCTTCTCTCGTTCTTGGCTTCCCGTCGCCATCGCTGCTAGGGGCCACCGCCGTCGCCCCTCCTCTTCGCCATGGGACGTCGCCATCGCATCTCTCTCTAGGGGTGCCATCGCACCTCCTCTCTCCAAGGGGTGTCATCACCAACCCCTCTCTCTAAGGGTTGTCACCGCCGACCTCTCTCTCTCTCTAGAGGTGTCGTTGTCGACCACTCTATCTCTGGGGGCTCCGCTGCCGACTCTCTCTTGATGGGATTGGTTTCTTGAGTCTATACATGCAACCAAATCCCTCTATGTCAGTGTAGACAAAAGATTATCTAGTCTACAACCATAGTCTTCTCGAGTAGTCATGTTAGAAAGCAAGGCAGATATCCCCACCACATGCGCCTTCAGAGGTCCTGCGCAGCCATAATCCACAGTTTCATGCCTCTCACATCTACTCCTGAGCAGCAGAAGACTTATAGGAATGCCACCATGGTTGGTGTATTACTGGCAGCCTTTGATCCTGAGTATGAGGCTGCTCGTTCCCAGATTCTGGCAGATGCACTATTCCTCCTATGGAGGAAGCTTTCTGCAGGCTCAGTAGGATCACTGTCCCATCCACTACTACCTGTCAGACTTCTTCGGCGATGGTTGCCTCCTGAGGTCGAGGAGGCTCTTCTCAGTTTTGTGGATGTCGACCTCGTGGCAGAGGAGGTCGTATTCATCCTATACATGTAGATGACACATGCTACTCCAAGCATGGATTTCCTGCTTCTGCTCGAGTAGCTGAGCAGATCGAGCCCCTGGCCACTTCTTTAGAACAACAATTTGATGACATTGTAGCACGAGTGAGGGACATTATACCTCATGTCAATCCCATTACTTCTTCATCGGCCTTAGGGAGTCATTCAGATGTGGTTGCTTCAGCTTCCTCCAGTACCTCAGGTAGTACCTACGCACTTACTAACTGTAGTGGATCTGATGTTATAGAATGGATTATGGACTCCGGTGCTACACATCACTTATGGAGACAGAGGACAACTTACAGCATACAAACAGGTTCCTCCTAGACGAATTGTGGTTATAGCAGATGGGACTCATTCCCCGATCACTGGACATGGGGAGATTAGCTTGATACCCTGTATGCGTCTACAGAATGTGTTGCATGCATCTGACTTCTCTATGAATTTGTTATCTATTAGTCAGATTACGAAGGATCTACATTGTAGAGCTATTTTTGACCCATCTTCTCTTGTATTTCAGGACATCCTTACAGGCAAGATGATTGGGTGTGGCCATGAGCAGGGCGGTCTCTACCGCTTAGTTCGAACTCCTTATGATGGCATTTCCTCTCATTCTGTTGGACCCGTCTTACCCTTTACATGGCACCTGCACTTTGGTCATACTTCGTTGTCGTTTATCAATCCAAGCATCACATAATCGTGCATCCATATGTCCTCTAATGACTTCAATGCTTCACATGCAAATCTTTGGTCCTTGCATATAATCTTTCAAGTAGGGGCCTTCGCAATTAGTGATAAGATGGAGGAACAAATCATCTCCCAGCTTGGATAATAGCCTCCACTGCCACCTCAAATGCTCCTCGTTGTGCAACATTAAAAGGGATGCCACTTGTATAGAATAGCTCAGCTATGGCATCATATGCCACATGTGTAGCATCCTTTTTTAAAGCAAACTCAATTGTAGTTTGTTGTGCTTCACCACGAGCCCTTGCTGCCTTCCTTTATGCCACAACCTCCCATGAGCTAGCAGAACTAAACAAGTCCATAGGACCCTTACCGTGTGGTACTTCCGTATAGGTGGCCTATTTGCAAAACATGAACCATAACCAGAATTAACATTTTTACATGTTGTAGCCGTAGGTTGTAAGTAATCCAAGATGACTACATGTTCACCACGATCATTATCATCTGCATCTAGAATGTTTGAATCAACTACACTATATTTGTAATCAACGACTACCTTCCTCTTCTTGTTACGATTTTTGAAGTAGCCATCTCTTTCTTAATCTCCACAGCATGGCCTCAAATTTCAGCGAAATTTGGTCGAATTTCTTTCGAATATCGATATCCAGTCGAAATCGAAATTCGACCGAAATGACCGAAATGATCGAAATATGGGGGTCCTAGTACAAAAAATAACCGAAATGACCGAAATTTCGGTCGAAATTCCACCGAAATTCCATCGAAATTCTGTTTTGGTCGATACCGAAATGGTGACCGAAACCGACATTTAAGGCCTTGCTCCACAGTGGCTTTCGAACACATACATACCTCCCGATAACCAATAATCAAGTGTTCCTTCTGCCTTTTGATGCCATCATTAGTAATGTGGCCGCACAATGCACATTGCACCTTATTTTTGTCAAGTGTATTCGACAAAAAAGAGTGCTTCCAACCGGGATCCTTCGATGCCGCTTTCAAGCATGGATCACTCATCTTGTCGGTGAAGCGAGGATCAATTTCCCCAGGCCTTTGCACAGTAGATGGGATTAATGTAGTAGGATTAGGAATGACATCCCCATCCAAGGATTCCATTGAAGTCATACTACAAGGTGAGAGCAAGAGAACGCGAGGAGGCTGCTGGAGGAGGAGGGAGGCTGCCGGAGAAGGGGGGTTGTTGGACGAGAGGGAGGCCGCCGGAGGAGGAGGGAGGCCGCTGGAGGAGGTAGCGGAGGAGATTTTTCTCTGCAGGGACGACGCAAGGGGTTTCGCGTACAGGGTCGAATGAGGGTCGAATGCCGTGGGGTAATTGAGGTTTGGATGCTAGGTTATTAAGATATGTATATCGCATTTCAAAAATGTGACATGTATATCGTATTCAAAATGCACTATGTATATCGCATTTTGTAAATGCGCTATGTATATCGCATTTTCAAAATGCGATATATGTGTAGTACACATAAAAAATAGTCGTCTATGCGCCCAGGCGCGCCTTGGCACCCAGATGACCCAAGGCGTACGCCATTTTCTATAAAAGCAAGGCGCTCTTTCTAGGCGCAAGGCATGGGGCGCCTGGGCACCTAGACGTGTGCCTTAACATCCATGCTACATGCAGCAACCGTCGGGGTTTGCTGCTGAGGGGGAGTTTTCACAAGTGTGTAGACATCATAAGGCAATCTATCGCCTTAAGCAGAGCTCGAGAGCTTGGTTCCAGAAGCTCTCAGATTTGTTTGATAAGCATGAGTTCAAACGGTTGAATGCAGATCACTCTCTTTTTGTACAAAGAACCTCCGAAGGTATGACTGCTATTATGGTGTATGTTGATGATATACTTATTACAAGAGATGATATACATGGAATAAAGAGGGCGAAAGAATTTCTGGGTTGTGAATTTGTTACAAAGGATCTAGGAGCTCTTAGATACTTTCTGGGATTGGAGTTTGCCAGAAATCAACAAGGGCTAGTGATGACTCAGAGAAAATATGTCACTGACTTGCTAAGTGACACAGGTATACTTGGATGTCGACCCGCTACTACACCCATGGATCCAAGAATGAAGATGTATGATGATGATACTTATGAGGTTGACAGGAGAAGATACAGGGAACTGGTGGGAAAGCTTCTTTATGTTACAACTACCAGACCCGATATTTCATTTGCAGTCAGTCGGGTGAGCCAGTTCATGGAACAACCTCGTCAGGTACATATGGATGCTATACAGATGATACTGAGGTATCTTAAATCATCTCCAGATGCAAGGCTGCTATTTAAAAAGGGTGGCACTATTAATATCTCAGCATGCGCAGACGCAGGCTATGCAAGGTGCCCCAAGGACAGGAAGTCCACATCAGGATTTTCTATATTTGTTGGAGATTCACTTGTCTCGTGGAAAAGTAAGAAGCAAACTATTGTTGCTAGATCTAGTGTTGAACTGAGTATAGAGCTATGGCACAAGTATGTACAGAAGTGACGTGGGTTCGAGCAGTCCTAACAGATTTACATATAGATGTTCCTCTTCCCATGTCACTGGAATGCGACAATCAGGCTACCTTATTCATTGCTAATAATCCCGCATTTCACAAGAGGATAAAGCACATTGAGGTCGATTGTCGTTATATACATGATATGATCCAGAAGGGCTTCATTTCTACATCCCATGTCAGCTCAGGGGACCAGACGACGGACATTTTCACCAAAGCCATACTTAGAGGGTCCTTCCAAAAGTGTTCATCCAAGCTGATCATTATAGATATCTATGCTCCATCTTGAGGGGGAGTCTAAAAATATATTTCAAGTTTATGTATCTTTTTATCTATTTCCTTTCCCCTCTATCTACTTTATGTAATTTGCCCATATGTCTCTCCCAATATAAGAGAGCATAAGGCTGAAGGAATAAAACAAGTTTCTCATTTTTTCCAACAATAAGAGTGGAAGTATAGGAGCCTTCACCACTTCAATCAAGTAGGAGATGATGAATGATTAACATAATGTACTCAAATGAGGAAGGAATAAAGAGATAACATAGGCCTAGAATCACATGGCTAAAAGCCAAAACTAAAGATATTAAAACAGAATATAATTAAGAGCAGATCAACGACATATTCGAAATGGCATTGAAGAATTAATGTAATCAACTCCACAGAGAAAGCGAAAAGAATATTGTATATACAATATCAACTTATTTAATTCCCAGCTAAAAGAACAAAAGTAAAATCAGAAAGACTCGTCAAGATGGCAATAACATGCAACTTGTGGCAGATGCTTTCACTGCCAAAATATGTACCAGATATCGTTCTTTGGACCCTCCTTGCATAATATCTGCAATACCTACGTCCTTCTTTGAACATCTGATGCAACGACCTTCAGTCATCTAAATGTTAAAAGAAAAAAATTAGAGGTGAGTTAAACAAATGCATACGTAAAAGACAAATACTATCAAAAATAGTTACCAAATACATCATCCCACCTGCAGTTTTTTTGGCTGATCAGGCTCCTTAGGTTTCTCCTGTGCAAGTAGGCCCTCCTGTAATCATCGAAGGTAGCCATATCATGTCATCATCCATTGTACAACTAGATGTCAGAACAATCAAATGCCTGAGTTCGAAATTCACTAACCAGGGAAAATTCAGATCGGGTAAAAAGTAAAAGCAGTGTACGCTTATTTAAAAGGAGCATTTCCAAACAAAGTGCCGCAGAGAAATGTGACACATTTGTTATTGGAGAATTGCATTTACATATAAAGACATCATATGCATAATTCTAAAAGTTTTCAGGTGATCCAGAAATTAGACACTCCCACGAGGCACAACGGGGTATTGTTTCTAGGTTCTGCATTGTTTCTAGGTTCTGCTCCTGATCATGTGATTCGGTGTTTCTCATCAAAAGCAGAACTCAAATATGTTTAATTGTCGATCTCACAAACCCATGCTGCTCTATCAAGTTTGAGAGCTTCTGAAACCATGCTCTTAGACTCTGCTTAAGGCCATAAATAGCCTTATGTAGCCTGCAAACCTTCTGACACTCCACCTCAACAGCAAACCCAGGAGGTTGCTGAATGTAGACCTCCTCCTGTAGATCACCATAGAGGAAGGCATTCTTCACATCAAGCTGGTAAATGGGCCACGTGTCACAGCAACAGAAAGTAGTATGCGCAGAGTAGATTGTCTAGCAACTGGAGAGAAAGTATCATGATAGTCCACCCCATATGTATGGGTGAACCCCCGTGCCACAAGTCTTGCTTTATAGCGATCCACAATGCCATATGCACGGTGTTTACAGTGAACACCCATTTGCATCCCACAATGGATGCTTCAATTGGAGCAGAAACAAGGTTACATGTACCACGTGACTGTAATGCAACCATCTCTTCCTCCATGGCTAATCTCTGAAAAGCCTCCTGATGTCTCTGGTATCTCCACAGCTGATAGTGCCAACGTAAACCTTCTGAAATCCTCTGACAGTCTGCTCAAGGAAACCTGGGTTGCAAGAAGATAAGTAGCATACCTACGTTTCTGCTTACACAGAGCAATCGGCACATCAAGATCATCTGCCAAGGGCACCTGCTTATCCTGTATAGAATCTCTCTGCACAGACAACTCAGTAGTGTCATCAGTAGAAACAATGCGCTCATTACATACCAGAGGCGTGCTGGATGATGGGCAAGGCTTGTGAGCAGGTAGAACCGAGTAAGACCTGCGAGTAAAAACACGTGGCAAAAACTGAGCCATGATATGAGGTGGAGCCACATGAATAGGTGTAGGTGGTGGCGGCGATGGTGGTGGTGGTTGA
Organism: Ottelia alismoides; assembly: GCA_037367405.1. NCBI lineage: Eukaryota > Viridiplantae > Streptophyta > Magnoliopsida > Alismatales > Hydrocharitaceae > Ottelia > Ottelia alismoides. The sequence goes on from JAZKJV010007670.1 coordinate 327,866, forward strand.
GGAGGTGGTGGTAGAGCAGGAGTGGAGGGAGGTGGTGGTACAACAGTAAGAGGTGGAGGCATGCAGATCTCATCGTCAGAGTCAGACGGGGCTAGTTTGTCGCTTGTACGAGAAAAATACATGACAGACTCAAAGAAAGTAACATCAATACTGATAAAGTATTTCCGCTTGAGCAGATCAAAGCAACAATACCCCTTCTGGGTATGAGAGTAGCAGACAAAAACACACTTGTCGGCTCTGGGAGAGAGCTAGCCACGACCTGGAGAGACATCATGAACAAAAGCAACAGAACCGAACACAGGAGGTATACGAGAGAAAAGATCCTTCTCGAGAAAGGAATCTGCTCTCCCAATACAGACGAAGGCATGTGGTTCACCAAATAGCAAGCTGTGAGGACAACATCTCCCCAGTAGGCATGAGGAGTACGACTCTGTATCAACAATGTTTGGGTCACATCAAGTAAGTGACGGTGTTTGCGCTCGGCAACACCGTTCTGCTGGGATATACATGAGGTCTTGTGAATAATGCCAAGAGATCGAAGGAAGTTAGAAATCTGTAAGGTGCAGAACTCTAAGGCATTATCAAAACAAATAAATTTGACATTGGCAGAAAAATATTCTTTATCTCATTAATAAAACATTTGATCACAGATCCAACCTCAGACTAATTCTTCAATAAAAAGACCCAGAAAAGTCTAGAAAAATCATCGACAACAACTAGATAGAAATGATGTCCCTATTGATCAGGAATATGACTCGGACCCCAGATATCTAAAAGAAGGAGCTCAAATAACTGAGAAGATAGGATGGAAAGGAGGAACGATGATGCTTCCCAAGCTGGCATGCCTCACACTGGAAGGAGGATCTCGTGGAAATCTGAGGGAGAACATGACAAAGCTTTTGTAGAGGAAGGTGACCAAAACGAAGGTGATACAGATAGGGTGAGACTGGTCCAGTAGGTATAGTAGAAACGGTAACTTGAGGAGGTTGGTCCAGTCTGTCAAGTCCCTGCTGCTCAAGGCCGCATTCAATCACCATGCCCGTCAGTATGTCCTAAAACACAAGAGACGAAGGGTCAAAGATGGCACGACAATGCAGATCCTTAGGGATCTGACTAATGGAAAGTAAATTCATCTGAAAGTCAGGAGCATATAAAACATTCTGAAGACGCATGGAGGGCGTCAAATGTACCTTCACTTGTCCTGTAATGGGTAAATGACCATCGTTGGCAATGACAACCCATCTACCAGGTGGTATGGTCCTGTAGGACCTCAGTTCTGCTCTGTCTCCACAAAGATGATGGGAAGCACCAGAGTCCATAATCCACTCTGTCATATCTGCATCATTACTACCAGCGAAAGCATAAGCGATACCTGAGGAGCTCGAAGAGGCTCTGGTTGCGGTTGTAGTATCAATAGTGGTGGTTCCTGCAACAGGCGACATGCTCTCAAATACGAGAGACGATATCAAGGTTGCAGAAAGCGCTAGTCAGTACTCGGTCAGTAGGGTCACTGACTAAGGATTAATCGGCAGTCGGGCGACTAATCAGATTTAGTCGGCCATTAGTTAGTTTTGTATTTTTTTTAATTATTTTAAATATATAAATCAATTTTTATACACATATTCTAATATATTTACATTGGTTTGTACATTTTCTATACTATCCTAATGAAATAAAAGAAGTATGTATCTTTAAATATAACATTAAGTATATTAGAACATGTTTGCTTTTAAAAAAATCGAAAAACTAAAAAATTAAAAAATCTTTATGTAAAAATCGGCCGAGTAGTCGGCTGACTAAGCCGACTAGTCGGCCCGATTAGTCGGGTTGACCGACTAATGGCCGACTAGGCCTAGTCGAGTCGGCTACCCCCCCCCCCCCCCGACTCGACCAGTCGAACCGAGTAATCGGCCTAGTCGGCCGACTTTTACAACAGTGGACGATATCATCCAGGCGAGGATCGGTCTGGGAAGCAAGAGTATCTGACGGCTCAATCTGCTCAGCCACGCGACCAGAGATAGGATATCCATGCTTTGGTAGCATGTATCCTCTGCATGTCCCGGTCGACGGCAAAAGGTGCAAGGGCCACGCGAATGTCTACCACCTCTGCCATGAGGGATGCGTCCTCTAGATTGGGTCATCACTCCTCGGCCACAAGAAACGGCTATAACTAACGAGGGTTGAGGAGTGGCCATAGGAGGCATGATAATCCGGCTGAGATAGTTATAGGCCTCCTCCATAGGTGTATGGTGGCTCCAGTGAGAAGCTCGTGCTGCATCATACTCTGTATCAAGGCCGACAATGAAAAGTCCAACCATCATGAAGTTCCTATATGACTTTTGCTGCTCAAGAGATGTAGTAATAGGCATATAGCTATGAAGCTTCTCAAACATGCCACGAAGTGAATTGTAGTGCACGTGCAAAGGACGACCATTTAGATGTCAAACTATAGCTGAAGAATCTTGGCATCATTCTTCGCTTGAGCATAGGTGGAAGCCAAAGTGTCCCACATTGCCTTAGCGGTGGGATGGTTCAGAATATCATTGGCTATCTCCGTGGTGAGGGTCCCACAATCAAACACACGCATACATGTCATCTTGCTTCCAAGAAGCATTTGCCCCAATCTTATCTGTTGGCTCTGGATCTGTCAGGATGTGCTCCTTGTTGTTGCACTGCATGAGGGTGAGAAACTGCATAGACCACAAGTCATAGTTGGTCCCATCCATCTTAGCAATGGGGGTCGAGCCCTTGAAGGCTCCAGACGAAAAAATGTCACCCTTGTTCTCTGACATGATGAAAAAACTGCCGAATAATGAAACTCAAATGGGGAGTAGACCGATATGAATGGGTCTACACGATCATACGGAGGATTGGTTGTGCGTGTATACTCATACAACCATCCTCATCAATCGTGTTGCTCGCTAGGGCCGGAAAATGTGATTTATAGGTCTGAAATCACGCTTTTCAATCAAATCTGACCGTTTCAGACTATAGAATGACCTGTCGAGGTGCACCGAAGCATGCGGGAGGGCTGATGGTGTCCTGGGTAGCCGATGCAGAAGCCTAGGGCGACAGGTGTAGCGCCTTGGAGGCCTGAACAGATTCAGCCGCGGCCTAGGGCAGCAGAAATAGTGGCCTGGAGTGTTGTGTTGCAGCCTAGGCAGATCTTGGCGGCGGCCTAGAGGCACGGCCTGGGCTGTTGTGTCGCGGCCTGGAGGCCTTTGCAGCGGCCTAGGCAAGCCTTGGCGGTGGCCTAGAGGCCTAAGGCACGACCGACGGGTTGCGGTAGCCGGAAGAAGGCGAGGCAGCCCAGGCAGTGGTCGAAAGGAGGGGCAGTGGCCTGAGGCTACGACCCGGGGAGGCTAACGACGGCGGTCAGGGGGGAGGGGGCGGGTAGGGTTAGGGTTTTGGTAGGATACAGGAACTCCAGTCTAGGACCGTCGCTCCGATATCATGTAGATGGAAACGACTTGACTGATTAATGAGAGGCCCTTAGGTTCTCTTATATAGGAGAGGAACATATTGGGCAAATTACATGAAGTAGATAAAATAAATAGAAAATAGGAAAACAATAAAGAAAGATAGGAAAATTCTCAACATATATCAATAAAAGTTACTGATTTATTTCACTCACTATCTGAGAATTAAATGAACGAATGCACTATAAGGTCCCTTAGTACAATGAGGGTTATGTACCATGGTCATCTTAATGATCATAGAGTTGTTGATTCAATTGTTGAATCATAGAGATTGGTGATTGGATGAATATACAAAGAGTAAGATTGAAGACTCATTAAGCACAGTCAAATGATTATTAAGAGATGATCTCCAACATGAGTAGGAGATGTCAATCCTCTCTCTTTTGGCTAATATCTGACTGACCTCTTGATGTAGGTCATCTGCAAAGGAATAGATATTCGGAGGTGTCAGATAAATTAGGTCAAAGAGTTGATTTAGCGAGATAGAGAAAACTAAGACCTATGTCGTATGTTGTCACGATATAGGCATGCATCCTCTGACCGGAGACAGGTATATTGTTACATGTCTAAGTATACACATTGGGCAGACCGATATGTTGATGGCCTAATCAAGGTCTATACACCGGCGAGCTAATGTGCATACAAGGGCATATGAGTAATACGATCTCTCAAAGGGATCATATAGGTTCACTTGTGAACCGGAAGACATGAGCTTGCTCGTGAGGTATTTGGGACCAATCAAATTCCATGCATGGTCGTCTTGCTTTTGAAGCATGACAAGAATTTGTAGGTATGATATATGCTTTTAGAAAGCATATGATCGATACCAACTCCCAATGACTGAATGAGAAACTTAATGATAAAACCCTGAAGGAGAGAGTCTAAAAGAGATCTAAAAATTCGGGTTTATTATAGGTCTTCCAGTATGCAGGATGTACGAAAATTAGGAATACCTTAGGGTAATGTGATCATAAACGATTTTATAACCATGACGCTTCCATTCTGAGGGAGTGATGAAACAGGTCTAGATTTTAGTGACTCCTCTCAGTAGAGAAGTGATCTAATCTTTGTCCAAAGGTTGGACAGTGATCTGAAAGTGATTCAGATACGATGAGAAGATTAGATTTACGGCTTTGATTTAATCAAAAATCTATTGTCGGTCCCCGAGATCTGGATATGAGATGTGATCTCAATATCCAAGTCACTATATGTGGAACGTACAATCGCACTGTCCTTATCTCCAAGTATCCGCAAAGAAAACGCATTATTCTTGAAAGAGTTCAAGAATAAGTCCATTGATCAATGTGTATCCAAGCATTGAAAATTAGATTAATTAAATGTGATTTAATTATCATAATAATGTGAATTTGATTCATATTATTTAGAAGCATGAAAATGATGATCTAATATAAATAAGGGATTTTTACCTGGCAGACCCTATAATCTTTGCCAATTACCTCCACGACCTTTGAAACAACCTAATTCCTCCCTCAACCCTGTAAACTTGCTAACCCTTACCCTACAGACCCTGTAGTTAACCCCCATCCATTTACCCGTTAAAACCAACCAGATTCCGTTATGTTCTTTTACATTATACCCATTTTGTTTATCAAACTTACATTCAATGCCATTCCCACTCCCCCTCCTCATCTCCCTTGACCAGAGCCCTCCGCCCTCTACCCTCCGCCCTCCGCCCCGCCCTCCGCCCAGCCCTCGGCCCCGCCTTCCGCTCTGAGCCCTCCGCCCCGCAACATCATGCTCGAGCCCCGAGCCCTCCGCCCCGCAACATCATGCTCGGCTCCAGCTTCAACGCATGCCTCGGAAACTTCGGCCTCGCCCGCCTTGCCCTCTGCCCTAAGCCCTCCGCCCCAAGCCCTCCGCCCTCTGCCCCGAGCCCTCCACCCCTGCCTCGTTCTCCCTGCCGACGTCCAGCGCCACGCGAACACCTCTGTTGCTCCGTTGAGCAGCCTTTTCACCTGGAGGAACCCGCGCCGCCTGCGAGACACCCCAACTGCAGACCCCTTCGCCGATCGACCGATCGTCGCCATCTGGGGCGGACCTCCACCCAGAGCCCTCCGCCCCGCCCTCTACCGCCCATCGCGAGCTCCGCCGACCATCGATCGCCATCGCCACTCCACCGCCTCCTCCGCTAGACCCTGACGCGGCCCCTTCCCCTGGCGCAACACCTCTATCAAAGGAAATAGAACAGTTTGTGAAGGAGATAGAAGAAGGAATGAGGGAGAGAGGAAGAAATCTAACTATTAGATTTGATGTGGTTTGATTAAATCAGTTTTAACCCATGCAAGTTAACCCAGGATGGTCAATTTAACGCAGGGTTCTTGGGGTAAGACGGAGCAAGTTTACGAGGTCGAGAGAGGAATTAGGTTGTTTTTCAAAGGTCGTGGAGGTAATTGGCAAAGATTATAGGGTCTGTCGGTAAAAAATCCCTATAAATAAATGCGATGTAATTATCATAGATATGAATAACGTGGATATCACTATCCATATTAATCACATATATTATAAATGTGATTTATAATATATAAGAGAGAGCTAATTGTAAATAACATTTACAATTTAAATGTTTATGTGAATTGGATTCGCATTGGACAATTAATTGAAAATGTAATTTACATTTTATTTTGGGTGAGAATATGATTCACAATTTTCCAATGGAATAAATGCAATATTCATAAAACAATTTTGAATTATTTGTGTGAATAAATTTTCAACAAATGTTGTTGCAAATTATGGAGAATTACATGGGATGTGTAATCTCATGCAATAGGAGAAGACACCTTCCTAATAGGAGAGGGTGGACGGCCACCAAGTCCTAATTGGATTAGTGGTCGTCCACCCCCTTATGGAAGGAGGCTTGCCTCCTTCATATTTCTCCAAGGTTGATTGATTTAATTGAAATTAATTTATATTGATTATAATTCAATATATATTTAATTTAATTAATTGGTGTTGTATTTTTACAAATGACAACAAAATCATGGCTATTGAAAGAAACACAAATCAATCTCAACCATTGGATTTGTTGTGTATGGACTGAAATCCATGGACTCACGAAATATTATAAAAGAAGAGGAAAACCTAGCTCTTTATTTTGCAATATTTGAATAGCCTCTCTCTCTCATATTCTCATACATGCATCCTCTCTCTACTTAGACTGGTCGTCAACTCTAAACCCTAGAGAGGACCGTCGTCATCATCACGTTGTGTCGCCGCTTCAACCGCTCGTGGATCTTCGTCTCCTTCGGTGCACCCCGCTCGTGAAGAAGACGTCGGATCTTGTGTGATGAGATCAGGAGATTCGTCGCTTGAATTATCAACTTGGATTACCAGGAGCACACGTTTCATCAACGCGCTCGCATGCGTCTCCTCCGACGGATCAGACTTGAGACAAGAGGTTTCTTGCTTTAGAGACACGATCGCAACCACGCTTCAAGAGGTATTCCTATATCTACTTTGTGGTTTAGATGAAATGATCCGAGAAGTAATCTTGGATCATGTGGTTTCATCGTTTCAAAATTTTTAAATTCTGTTGCCCCAAGCAACTAGTGCGACTAGTCGTTCCCGATCACATATGATGTGATCTTCACGCTTCTGTGATGCGCTTAAGATTCTCTCCACAACCTTCAATGAGAGGGTCTCGCTCTGCCATGCTGGGGCCTGTCTCCAAATCCCAACTATGCTAATCATTTCACAATCTGCCTCTGAAGATGAGTACCCATTACTGGTCTCAGACTCCGGTCGATGCTACTTGGTCTGCTTCATCTCTAGTTCCACTTCTCCGCCTTGAGAACGAAACTTCGTCATCCTCATTTGATAATCAAATGATGCGTCGGAGCTCCAAAGGAATGGCCACCGAAGAATGATATGAAATTCTCTCCAGTGACTGGGGACCTCTATGTCAAAGACTATAAAGTCAACCTTGTAATCATGTCCCTCAATGGTGATAACCACATTCTTCACCTTCCCATTAGGTCTCTTCATTGATTTGTCTGCAAATTGGTATAAGGCATGTGATTTGTGAATGGTCCTAACTCCAATTTCTCATATAGTGCTAAGGGTAGAAAAAGAACCATTATCTAGGAGAGTGCATGCAAATGCAATGTCATCGTTATGACTCTCCACATAATGAGCACAAATGTCTCTCTTTTTCCTTGGTAGTTGCTGATTTTTTAGACAATATGTAATGACTACTGATAAGACATGAGTCTTCACATATTGATTTGGTTTCTTCCTGCTAACCCTAGTAGGTGTGCATCTCACCTTAAGGTACTTCTGAAATGCGGGATTGTTAACCACATACTCTTCAAATGGCACCTTAACCATGATATTCTCCTTGCAAAACTGTGTCATTTCAGGGTCATCCTTTTGAATCTTTTTGATGTGCTTTCCTGCCATAAGAGCACGGGAAAAAGGGATAAAAGCAAGTGAAACAGAATAATAAGAAGAAGGATCTGATTCCAAAACATCATTCATTACATTACGAGAAACAGAATTCTTCAAAGATGAATTGTTTTTATACAGCTTGGAATCAAAAATTAATCTACCTACAACAGATTGTGGACTAGACGTTGTAGAAATATTCTCCGCAACTGAAGGTGCAAGGTCCTCCGTAGGCTCCATGGTATCTCCAAGCTGCAGGTGTGCTCGTGTCCTCTTCCTCTCTGTTTATTGAGTAGGTATCCTCGTATGTTGCTGAGGGGTCTGCTGAATACGATGCCTCTCCTCCTCGTCCTTTTAAGTCTCCTCAAAACAAGCTCTAGAGGTGATACTCTCCATCTCCCTTGTCCGGTAAGGTAAGGCTGCGATCCTTCCGCTCCCGAGTGATATATGGTAAGCATCATCACACGAAAGAATCTCATGCTCATATCTAAGAGTGTCTGAGTAGTACACCTGACCCATGTGTTGCTATGACTATGGGATCAAATTTCACCGAAATTCGGTCGAATTTCGATTTTGGTAAGTAACCGAAATTCAGTCGAATATTGGGGGCCCTAGTTCAAAAAATGACCGAAATTTCGATCGAATTTCTACCGAAACTCGGTCGAAATTTCATTTCGGTCAGTCACCGAAACGAAACTGAAGTACGATATTTAAGGCCTTGGCTATGACTGAGACCCGAAATTCGACCAAAATTTCGTTCTTTTCGGTCAGTCACCGAAATGAACCGAAATCCGACGTTTAAGGCATTGGCTATTTCTGAGACATGTTCAGGCTATTGGGGTTAGCCGGAACTTGAGCGGGAATGGAGGTATGTTGAGCCATATGCTCGTCTTGCCATCGGGACAGGCGGTTGATATCCATCCGCATGTCCTGAATCTCATTCGGGTAGGAACGAAGCTCATCGAGGATCTGGCGCTGAAAGTCGTTGGGTATTGACGAAGAAGTATGATGTTGTGAAGAGTGGGACTTTAAGGATCGGCCCTGATACTGTTGCTGCTAGTGGTGGTGCTGGGGGTGGTGGGGGTAATTTGGGCTCTGCTGGCAAGCCTGGCATTAGCCATGATGATCGTACTGTGGGTGTTGTTGTTGTCTCTGTTGGGGTTGATAAGAACTCGGGTTGTGCATTGGAGGATGTGGTGCAGATGTAAACACAGTGTTGTAGAATGTTGGGGGGGACACTGGTAAGAAGGTTGATCCCCCGAACTTCCCTATCGAGCAAGGTCAACACCATTCACCTGCCACGCTGGAGAAGGCTCCTCCTGTATTGTCTCAACTGGTGGGGCTTGTTGCTGGAAAGATTTGGTATAAGAGTGGTCTTCTTCCCAAGGCTGGTAATGCCCCAACATCGGCTGCTCATGTACATGGCGTACACAGAAAACAGGAGCAGCGGATGCAGACGCGACAGGTATCTTCATCTTGGATATCTTCTATATTAATTCCTCCACCTGCTTTGGGAGCCTAGTTAAACTTTCAAGCTCATTCATCCTCTTATCGATCCGCTCGACTACTGTCAACTTGTCTGCAATGATCCCCATGCTGGGAACCAAGTCTTCTACAAGATCAATCACAGTCTTTTTTCCCCTTTATTAGGAGTGAAAAGGGGACTCAGAATGCGCCCTGCTAGTGGTCTGTGAGCGGCTTGTCTCAACCATCTGTTCAAATATCTTCCAGACGATATCCGATCCTCATGATGTGTAGCTGCCTCCACAGACAGTGCTCACAAAACACTGCATCTCAGGTTGAGACTGGTAAAGAGCGACTGGACCAAGATGTTGACATCCATATCATGTCATGGACACTTTTGCATATGTCCTTGAATCGTTCCAAGGTGTCATGGAATGGCTCATCAGGTAGATGGGAAAAACTCATGATGTGTGTCCTCATCTGGTCAGTCCTACTCAAAGGTTAAACTTCTTTAAAAAATAAGTCCTTGAACAGTGCATAGGGGGTCACAGTTACACCTAAATTCTTAACCCAGTAATCCTCCTTATCCTCCACAGCAAATAGAAGGGCAGTGAGCCTAATATAATCTTGGTTAACCTTGCGATGTCGGAGGTTAGCATAGACGAGATCAAAGTCCCTAAGGAATGTATAAGGTTCCTCGTTGGCATTCCCATTAAAAACGTGATAGCAAATTCACGAGTTGCAGCTTCAACTCATATTCGACTTCTGGTTCTTCAGGACTTAGGTAATTCTGCACTCTGAATTATCTCGGATTGTAGACCGCATCCATGAGTGCTTCAACCAATCCATTCAATTGTCCCATCTGAGCTCTCACCGGGACATGTTGCTCAGATGCAACCAGTCGAGTTAATATCATCTGTAAAGGGTCTTCGCGTTGCTCCTCCTCCTCGTCTTTCCTTTTAGAAGGCATCTTGAATGAATGACCTTCATCAGCAAATGGATTTGAATTAGTCAAGGCCAGGCGAAGGTCATCCTCGGTGAGTGGAGAAGAGAGGAATGGGTTGGTCAGTGGTTGACTATTCCTAAGGTGAGTCAACCTAGACTCAAGAGAGAAATTAGTCTAGGGAGGTCCAGGAAGTGAAGGGACCTTGGAAGATGCACTGTAGAGAGGGTTCAGTGGAAAATTCACGGAGTCCGAATAAATATCCCCTACTAGTCATCTTTGATGTCAAATGGATCGTGTATGAACACAAATATCAATGAGAATCTATGTTCTATGGGGCACGTAAATGTACCACACATGAAGTTCGTAAAGGTTCGGCCGAATTATCTTATCAATTTTAGTTGGTGGTAAAACAATCTTTCAGTCCAGTACACACATGGTGTCTCCTTACGTCCAGCGGTGCTCATGTGCGCTAACAATCAATGAGGTGACCTGCTCGAGTTGCCATATTCAATATTACATCCCAAAGAAGACGCACATGCTTACACAACCAAAACGTAGACTAAGGTCTGAGGAAAGCCCTTGCAGCTCTCAAGCCCGCGAAAGCTGGATCTGGAGACTTAGGGGGCAAGTCCAGGGATTTGAGCTCTATCCTTAATGTGTACGTCATCACCCACTTTGTTTGGGGGTAAGTAACTGTGGACAATGAGGGGTTTATGCACCCATAAAACAAGTGTTCATTTTATTCCATTTTTTGTCAACTTGCATCAGTCCCAATTTAAATGATGGTTATCACTGATATTATGTGAGCACAAAATACACGTCGACCATTCAGTCCCTTTTCCTTTTATACTTAGGTTATAAATCAAGAGAGAAATCGAAAAACAGAATGCAAGCAAGAAACTATAATGTATGCTAAGGTAATAATGTACTTACAGTGATTCACACTACTCTTCATGTGTTATGCAAGACTAAATTTAAAAATAAAATTCTAAATGTATGCAAGTCGAAAAAGCCGCACCTAAACATGATACTATTAGCAGGCTAGATTCATATTTGAATTTGACCTAATTGTACGTGTTTATGTGTGTCTTTTAAAAAATTCAAGAATGATGTGATCACTGAATGTGTGACTTATATTACGAGGGGCACATACAATTTGAATTTGAATGAAATTTAAATCGAAATGTGCATATTCTAATGTCGCCACTTAAGCCGAGAACCACTCTCGACACAACCAAACAAATAATAAAGAAAATAATATCCCAAGTCTCTCATTTACTCACGAGCTTTCGAACAAGAACTGTTGTAAATAATGTAATAACTAAATTATTATAAGAATAAATACAAAAATGAATTACCCTAAATGAATGGAATGAAATTACTAATTAAATTAATCTGTCTCTCGCAGAAAAGTATGCACTTGCAGTGATTATCCAATAGCCGAAGCAAAGAGGAACTGGATGGGATCGGAATTGGGGCGAGGTGGATGCTTGCTAGAGGTGGCCGAAGCGGAGCCTTGTCAGGTCGTCGCCCTTTGCAAAGGAGGTGAAGAATCAAGACGAAGGAGGTTGTGGAGCAGCGGAGGAGAAAAGGGAAGTGATACGTGAAGATGGCGAGGCAACGACGGAGCTGGTGGAGAGAACATAGTAGACTGGATGTGCATGTGTGCGTGTGAATACAGAGGAGAAAAGGAGAAGGGACGAAGAAATGGATCACTGAAGAAGGAGGGGGTCGTCGGAGGCAGAGGAATGGCCTGGGATCGAAGCTAGAAAGCTCATGGGTCTTTGCTCAAGTCAGCGACGAGGTGCTTAGCTCGAGCAGCTCAAGGGAGGAGCTACGACACGGCGGAGGTGGTCGTGGATCACGTTAGAGTGGTCTTCCCTTCGTCGCTCACTAAGCACTCGATTCTCTGTCATATAACGAAGGGAGAAGCTTGGGAAGTCACTCGTGCAAGGACGGATGGGGGCATGAGTGGTTGGTGGAGGAGTTTTTGTGGATGAAGGTGGTCGTTACCGAAGGTGGACCGGTGAGTTTTGTAACAGCCACCAAGGGCTAAACCGTAAGGAGAACGTTGTGTGAGAGTTAAGGCGAAAGTAAGTGAGGTTAGGTCTACGTCAGCGTGAAGGGTTGACGTGGAGACGAGGGCTGAGTTGGCAGAGAAAATGAGGAGAAAGAGTGGTGGCGGCGAGGTGAGGCGCGCATGGGAGGCGTTACGGAGGTTGAAGGCGAAGCAGCAACCGCAAGGTGCGGATGGGCGGCCTTGATCTGATCGTCTGATCAGATCAAGTGGATGTGAGAGTGGCGGGTGTGGGCGATCCAGATTGGATTTGGAATGGATCAGACGGCTGAGAGAAGAGGTGGGGCTTATTAAATGGCCAGGCCACGTGGAAAACCCTGAAGGCGCTACGTGGCCCAATGAAAAAAAATAGATGAATTCAAAAAGACTTGTAAAATCAAAATAAAATAGACAGAAATCGAATTAGAAAGAGTGTAAACCATGAAAGTTGTAGATTTCGATGAGATCTACATGATCCGTCTTGAACAAAATGTCAAAATTGGTCATATATACATACTTATATTTTTTGTAAGTATTTTTAAAGAATTAAAAACACTTATTTTATTTTATTTTGTTATTTTTTGGTGTTTTAATTTATAAATAAATACAACACAAGTATATACAAGGTTAAACTATTTTTTAGGTTATTTTTGGATATTAAAAAATCAAAGAAATAAAAAATAAAAAGAATGTTATTTATATACACTTTTAATTATAGAGGGTTAATTGTTAATATCACAGTTTTAAATTTCAGTATCGGATATCGTAGTGACACCTTGTTGAAACAAAAATTTCAATGAAATTTCGTCTAAATTTAGGTAAATTTCGGTCACATTTCACCCAAATCGAGTAACATTTGGGAAGGGATGCCGACATCATTTCGCTCGAAATTTCGATCACATGTCGAAACCGAAATTTCATCGATATTTCGCGATATCTGAAATCATGGTTAATATTAGTAAATTAATAAAGAATAGAGGTTAGTGGTTTAAGTGAGAGGGATAAAAATCAACTAATATGATGATAAATCATAGATTCATCACGCTCTCACTTTTAGGAATGGATCTCTTATTGTATTCCAAACAATAGGGGAGTCGATTGGTGTTTGGCTCGTTTACAGATGGAGAAGATACCCAATCGGTGGTACAATCGGTGGTAAGGGTGGCTCGTATTTTGGGCGTTCCTTTCCTCTCTTGTATGGCTAACGCACTGGGACAGGCCTTGAGGCGGTTCGATAAGGTGTCAAGGATTCTATCCAATGGTCAGCAACCAGGATCAGATCGTTTGGCAACCTTCATTCGTCTAGAGAGACCTAAAAACCTAGTGGCAGAAGCTTCTTGTGCTCTGATGGTAGTACACGCATCCTTCAGAGTTTTGGTACAACTTCTCCCCCCCACCACCACCTCCATGCTCAAGGATTGAGGTTGACCGTTGCAGCAAGCTCCTCCTCAGCAGCCTCACTGTTTCAGCTTGAGACGATGAAGAAATCAAGTGTGAGATTTGTGGATCCTTTCTTGGAAATAATCCCGATGGCAGAGCTAAATCCTAAAGACGTTTATGCGGAGAAGATGGGTTTGAATTTTATAAAGTTGCCTAACCTGGAAGAGTTCGATCGCCCAGTTGTCCCAGAGATCTCGCGTGTGATGCCCCCTTCTTTCCTTCGAGAGCTTCATTTTGTCCTCGATGCCTTAAATGGTTGGACTTCCTTTTTTGTTCGGGTCTGGATCAAACCCGCTATACGCTTCTATTGGAGCCTCCTGAAGGGTGCCCGAATGGACCCGATAGTGCTGGTCCGGATCTGGTTATCAGTTCTACAGAACCTGAAGTACACTCGAATGGAGCCGACAGTGTTGGTCCAAATTTGGGTACTTGTTCAACCTTAAAACCATTCATCTGTGAACCTTCTTGTTGTTGTCTAGAGTGCTTTGAGGGCACTGCCTTGTGTCTGTATGTGGCTGACGCGGATGCGAGTATGTTTCTCTGATTCTTGGTTAATGAAGTGGCTCGTTGGCAAACCTTGGTTGCTGCAAGTTTGGCAAAACCTCCTCTAGCAATAGTGTTTGACCATGGATGTGTCCCCCACCGGAATTCTAACCTCGACTAGGCAGCGACTGGTCTGGAGGTTGTCGTTGGCCAGGCACCTCCTTTTGTGTCGCCGTCTGATCACAAGACGGTTATGCTTGCTTCTTCTTCAAATTCATCGGTCACTTGAAGGGGGAATGGAAGAAGATTGAAACTCGATAGAAATATAAGATGCCTGAGTACGGTAAATAGAGGAAGTTTAATCATCTCGGACCGTAAGGCTCAAGTAGGTTTGTGGCAGCAGGTATGGTCCAAACTTCGAAACTACCAAATTACCTCAATGAAGATTTTAACTTGGAATGTGAGGGGTTTACGTGACCCAAAGAAACATAGTTTGATCAGGGCTCTTTTAACCAATTGGTGGTGTAACAATGTCCTTTTGCAAGAAACCAAACTCTCATCTTGTTCCAGCTTTGTGTGGAGGTCTTTAGGACATTGCTTGGAAAGACCCCCTCTTTACTTTTCTTTCAGAGAAGAAGGGCAAGACATGCTCCCATGATTCTTTTGGAAAACATCACTTCAGGCTCTCAGTTTGCGATCTCGTCTTTATAGCCCTTGTGTGCAAGCGTATATGCATGGGTTATGGGCAGATCTCCGTAATCCTAGAGATGCGTACCTGGGAGTGGCCGGGGAGATTTCAATGTCTCTCTGCTCTCTTCTAATTGTCTGAGGTTGAGAGGGGGGCAGGACTCCGGCTCTGCAGAGTTCGCAGAGCTGATTGACGACTTGGAGCTTGAAGTGATTAATGCTCCTGACACAAGATTTACATGGAGGAACTCCAGCTCCCGCTCATGTATTGATCGTTTTCTAGCCTATACTGAGCTTCTTGATGTTTTTCCTCTTCCGTCATCAAGTTCCAAACCTCGTACCAGGTCAAACCATACCCCTCTGGTTTGGAACTCTGGTGTAGACTCGCCACTGTGTGGTTTCTTCATGTTTGAGCGTGCCTGGCTCTAGGAGGATAATTTCAGAGATTGGGACTCGAACCACTTCTCCTCTACAGATGTCTCTGGATTGACCGCCTCTCATATGGCTTAGAAGTTGACTTCGTTACACAAATAGCTTTGCTCTTTAAAGGAGGAAGTTAGAGAGGCTAGAAGAGCTCGTCGAGTGGAGGCAAAAGCAGAGGTGTGCAGAATTGATGGGTTGGAATACACCAGATAACTTGTAGCAGAAGAGTTCATAGAAAGAGTGGCAACATAAAAAATAATTCTGATTGAAGATAAGAAATGTATAGCAGAATGGGAACATATATCGAGGCATTCTTGGCTCAAAGAAGGTGATGCAAACACCATACTTCCATAGAGTTGCCAGTGGGAGGCATCGTCATAACTTAATTCATTCTATGGTGGTGAATGGAAGCAAGGTGGAGGGTGATCGTGCAATGGGACAGGCAATTACGGATCATTTCCATGATTTCGCGAGAAGACATGTGGGTAGGCCTTGGAGATGGACTGGCATTTGGTCCTCTCAGCTATCTAAACTACACATGAATCATCTTGTACAAAGCTTTACAACGTAAAAGGTGAAAAATGCGATCTGCAATCTGAATGCAGATGGGGCACATGGTCTCGATGGATTCCCTATCATCTTTCCCCAAGAATTTCGAGCATTAATTAGGAGAGGTTGTGGATGTCGCGGAGGAGTTTTCCAGAGGCAATGCAGATTCTGAGAGACTTAACAAGGCTCATATCTTTCTGTTACCAAAGAAGGAGGTGTCTAAGAATTTGGAGGACTTCTGACAGATTGCTCTCTCCAATGATATTTATTTGATAGTAGTGAAGGTCTTAGCAATTAGACTGATCAAGGTTATGGATCACATCATTTAGCCGCTCCAGTCAGATTTTATTATGGACAAACAGATTACAGGCAGCTTGGTTATGGCAACTGTGATTATAGCAAACTGGAAGAGACGGCAGTCGAAGGGTGTACTTTGGAATGTGGGCAATTAAAGTGTATGACATGGTGGATTGGCATTTTCTATGGACGATGATGTTTAGACGGGGTTTCTCCGATACATGGATCTCTTGGATGAAGTGGTATGCCGCCACAGCTTCGTACTCAGTGCTTGTTAAAGGTCATCCTAAGGGAGGACTTTTCTAACCGCGAGCGCCGCAGCAAGGAGTTAGGCAAGGGTGCCCCCTTGCCCCTATATTATGTGTTATTACAACAGATATCTTAGCATGCATGCTTGATCAGGTGCTAGGTAATAATATCACAGGAGGTTATTCCATAGATGATATATATGTTCCTCTATTGCAGATAGAACCATCTTCTTTAATGTGGGGTGGGTAAGACGATGTTAAAGGAATGACTGCAACATTGGAGATTTTTTGGAGAGTTGGGCTAGTTCTCAACCATAATAAATCTATTGTTATATCATTCAGTCTTGCTGACATAGATGCACAAGCGTGCTATAAGGGATTGGCCGATTGGGTATGGAGTGTGGCTCTCTTCTGATCCACTACCTAGGTCTCCCCCTAAGTGTGGTTCTCTTCTGATCTGCTACCTAGGTTTCCCCCTAACAACTGGGAGAATTAAGATGTCTGATTGATTGCCTATAATAGAAAAGATGGAAAGAAGCTCTCAAGTTGGAAGGCGGATATTTTGTCCCGTGGTGGATATTTGGTGCTTGTAAAGGTCATTCTCTCGACTATTTCATATTTCTTTATGTCATCTCATCTTCTCAGGTACCGGCTAGAGAAGATCATGCGAAGATTTCTTTAGGGCTAAACATGTAAGGATGGGTCTGGGGTTCACCTGACAGACTAGGAGACTGTTACTTTTCCAAAGGCAATTGGCGGCATTAGGATTACCCGCTCAGAACCATGAATGAGGCGCTTCTCCTAAATTGGTTGAGTAGAATTTGGGGCAGAAGTGAAGACATTTGTAGCAGAATTATTCGGAGCATTTATAACATCAGGGACCTAGGCATCTAGCCCCAGCACCCGAACTTTCATTCCTCAACTTTTTGGAAAAGGCATCAACTAAATGTTGCCTTACTTGCGAGAAATCATTCGTCCAGTGCTTGGTAAGGGTAATTAGTTTAT
Organism: Ottelia alismoides; assembly: GCA_037367405.1. NCBI lineage: Eukaryota > Viridiplantae > Streptophyta > Magnoliopsida > Alismatales > Hydrocharitaceae > Ottelia > Ottelia alismoides. The sequence goes on from JAZKJV010007670.1 coordinate 345,344, forward strand.
TTTTTGAACAGATAACTGGACATATGTGGGACCTTGTTCCACTAGGTTCCCACGCCGATTTTCTTTGGCTGCTAACCGTGATGCGTAGGTGTTCGATTGCTAGATTGACGATAACTGGATGCCTTCATTTTCGACGGATTCCTCTAATAAGCATTTAGAGGATTTCCTTCTTTTGGAATCCCAAAACGGATTGATAGACCTACTGATGGGCGGGATCACTGGGTGTAAAAGGATAACTCATTCTCGGTAAAACGAGCCTACAGAGTAATTACAAGACAGTCATCGTCGAGGACAGATGCTCTGGTTCGTGAATGCAACTTTATTTGGGAGCTTAAACTGCCAAGTAAAATTGACTTTTTTATGTAGTTGCTGCGAAGAAAGCAGCGTATAATGATTAGGGACTGTTTGCGACTCTTTGCGGATGTCTCCAATAGATATCCCTTTGTGAGATACAGATTGAGACGGTCGAGCATCTCTTCTTCCATTGTGCGAAAATGTCACCAATTTGGATGAAATTGGTGCAGGCTGGCTGAATAATCAGAATCTGGATTTATTTTGTAACTCTTTGATTGAGGCAAAGCATTGCCATAGAGAGGACCTTATTCGACTGGTGGCAATGATCTGCATAATTTGGTTAGCTAGAAATGATGCATTCTTTTCTTTACAACGTTTCTATTGCGAAAATGTAATTTCTCATTTTAGGACTCTTCACGTGTCTAGGCTCATATAAGTAACTTTTCCTCATATTTTAATCTATTTGAGGCGGACACCATAGCATGTTTCCTCCTTTCTGAAAATAACATATAGTAATGAAAAAGTAAACTCTGCATCTTATTGTAGAAAGTTCGGTTATGAATTTGACCAGGTCTGAAATCACCATAACGTGAATTCCACTATTTTTACATCCTTTTTGGGGATTTTTGAAGGACTTCCACTGCGTGACCTCCGTATGAACATATGATCATGAGACCTCTATAATGAAAGCATATTTTGGAACTGTACTTGAATTAATTAGGGGCCATCTGATACCGATGTCTGGAAATCAATGATTGAATATTTGAGAAATTTTAATATTCCTATACAATTGCAAGAATTTTGTGAAGTTACTGGAAATGGTCCAACTTTTGCAGTGATGAACTCGAAAATCGCCTCTTTAATTATCTAAAATTGTAATATATGAGACGATCATCGATTCAGCAAAAACTATAATCTTTAAATGTTGTGGAATATATTTACTTGGAAAGTCTACCAAGGTCGAACACGGGGAATGGTGACTTTTAGTTCGAGGTTTTAAATGAGCTTAAATGATTAAATAATTGCTCCATTAATTTCTGTGTTGGGAAAATAGAGAGAAAATATAATAATGCAAATGAGATGCAATACAAAGAAAATTTAAAAAGAGCGGATGATGGAGCCCAAGATATGTGATTTTATATGATTTAAAACCTCAATGAAATTGATCAATTAATCCTCAAAATTAATCACAAATCAAGAAGAAATTCAGATGGTAATTTATCTAATCAAATCCAAGCTGCAAGGAGGATAATGAATTATCCTGTCAGGATTCCTGTAATTCGCTCCTCAAAATCACTACTTAATCAGATAAATTATTAGAGAAATCGAATATAATTTTCTTAGATTTAGCCCCTGCACAAATTAATGATTTACGATAATCACGTAGAAATAAATATTTTCAATCAAGTTCCTTCAGAAAGATCATTAATTTCATCTATTTCCTGTAGCACAAATATGTCAATTCTTAGCCTCTATAAATCAAAATGATCCTCGAATAATAAACAACAATAAATGTCTTCAGATTACTGCGCAAGTTATGCAAAATGATAGAGCAGAGAGATAGCTTCAAAACGACATATTATATGCTAAAATCGGAGTCCGAACGAGAAAGTTATGCGAAAATGAAAATCCAGGGACTAAAATATAATCAAAATAATTATTTCTCCCTAAATTACATCCCCTGGAGGACTTATCTGCAATAGTGAAAAATTCCCTAGGCTTGATATGCAAATTGTCCACAGACGCACGTGCAGGGGACATGCCTCGGTTGGCAGGGGCCTTCTTGTAATTTTCTGGAACGGTAGGGAGGCGGATGCCATTTTTCCCACGGCATGTGCTAGGCACGTGCCCCAGCTGGCGGGGGCACCTTCGTAAACTTGTAGAACTGTGGGGGCAATTCTGCAATTTGCCCTACGCTTCACGTTCAGGGCACGTACTTGCTCTGGCTCGACGGAGGCTCGGTTACCGAGCCTACATGGCGATGGCAGGGACTTCGTAGGATGGTTCGGTCGACCCGAGCCTCGAGGCTGGGGCCGAGGCTCGAGGGGTGGAACGTGGTGCGATGCGAACAGTTGGATCCCCCGATCTAACGGTTGCGTCTCCAGCAGTGAAGAGCAGCGGTCGGCTGCGTGGCTGGAGCGCGATCGAGGCGAAGCTGTGCCTCAACCGACACACAGCCGAGAGTTGCAACGAGATGCGGCGGATGGGCAAGCGATGGCGGAGGCCGTGGCGGGTCTGAACGACAGCGGAGTCAGTGGAGCGTGCGGAGGAGCAGGGGCTCCGTCGGGTGGCGTGCAGAGGCGAACGACGAGGGGCAGAGGAAGTGGTAAGGTGTTGGACGGAGTCACAGAGGTGCAGTGGAGTTTGTACAAGTCGATGATGAAGGGCAGAGACGGGTACGGTGACCATAGGTCGTACGAGGGTGGTTGATGCGGAAAAAAGAAATAATTGGGGGTGTATGGTGGAAGGAGGGATTCGCTTGGAAGAATGGAGGAGGAACTCCTCAGGTCCGGTGATCGCCAACGGTCGTGGGCGGAGCACGCTGCAGCTGAGCAGCTTTAGGAAGTGCTACTACGCGGTGGGGTAATCTGCGGATCTCGCCTACGAAGGATCGTCGTCGAGACAGCAACCTCTGCCATAGGTCGTCGTCCTCAACTCCCCTTCCACTGATGATCAATGATGGCCGAAGGAAAAAACGACAGCAAGTGGGAGGCTTTATAGGAGGAACGGCTGGGACCAGAGGAATGATGGTGGTCGTAACGGCCGGGGAGAGGCGCGACCGTTGTGGGTCACCCCAAAAAATTCAAAATTTAAAAGGAAATAAAAATAAAAAAGAAATAGCAGGAGATCACGGATCGAAAAATTTCTTTCACGAAAATTATTCGTCTCGACGAGATCTACAACTTTCATGAAGGAATCGGGAGCAAAAGAGGTCATTTGTACAAAGTGGTATTTTTGGTGGTCTCCATGTATATAGAAAACCGACTTTTTAGGATTTTGTATTTTTTGGTGATTTTAAGAGAGGACAAAAAATCTAGATAAAAAATACAATAAAATAAAAGACACTTAATTACACATTAATCTAATTTTTTGGGAATTTTTAATAAATAAAAAATAGGGAAATAAAATAGAGGTATGAAACACGTAATTTTTGTACAGACTCACAGAGGAAACTCGGATATAGTCAGTTTCTTTGATTTCAGTCTTGATCTAAATTTGAATTTTTATGCCGCTTGATAAAACTTTCATCAAAGAACACAAATGAAGAAGGAATAAAATTAAAAAGGTTAATTATGTACATAAAATCTTAGGTAAAAAATCGCAAAAAGATAAAATGCGCAAAAGAGACTCAAAACCTAACTTTCACATATGAGCTCGGAATTTTATGAAATTGGTCTTTTTTTGAAGGTATTTGAAAATGGAGTACTTTAGAAGCGAGTAAACCAAAATCGGACATTGTATGAGGAAGATATGCGTGTTTTAGTCCGTCAGATGTGAAATTAGGACTCGGGTTTATTTGTCACTTATTTGAGTTAGCCATTGTTTTGTATTTTTATTTATTCTTGTTAGTAATATCTACACAATGGAGGTGGTTTCAGGTCAATCAGAGTTAGGATGAATTAATTAAACATAAGGGAAGTTAACAGCTTGTTAGGCCAATTTACACATTATGCAATTATGCCTGATGAAATGCGAATATTATTTACACATATATGAATGCTAATGATGCTATATTAATTACTAAATGGATATGGATTTTAGGGAACAAAGCCTAATTGACCAATTTTAGGATGATGAGTATGAGATTCATCATACCCCTATACTTAAACTATGCTCGTCCTCGAGCATCAATGAATGACTTAGTTGGATAAATCCCTAACTGTGCATGTGAATTTTCAAGGCTCAATTCATTGAAGACCCTTAATTTGAGTGGTCCTAAAACTCTGGGCTCAAGCATGCTTTAATCAAGAGGAATCCAAGTTCTCTATTTATCAGACTCTCTGTTTGTGCATATAATATAAGGATATGACTTTTAGTGTACCGCATTCATGAGAGTCGAGTCAAGATGTCACACAAGGTTCCAGTCCAAGAGACTCCTCTAGACCTAATCCTCAACACTAGAGAATAAGTCGGTTCTTGCATTCAACTAATCGTCTCATTAGTTTGTCAGACTTGAAAGTGTAGATGGACGGCCATATGATGGAGGACATAGGATTGTGTCTATTTTTCCCTCCCTCACATTGGAACAAGGGGCCTCTCGATGCCTCATTACTCAACACAAGTATATTTTTTATTTTTGTTGATCAATGTGTCCGTCAAGAGAATTCAGAGTCGTCTGCACTTGTTTTTCTGGGAGTACACTGAGGTGTGTCTCTTTTGAGTATCTAAGATACCTTCGACACCCAGACTTGTATCACTATACGATGCAGAGCACTTTTATGTTGCTAGCCCGACTCCTTGGTCCTAATTGTGTTTGGTCCAGGTGGAATCTGAAAATGTTTGAGAGCGCTCGCCTTTGGTCTCATTTGATTTTGACTTTGAAGGACAGAACTTTTTCTTGATATATTTCTTTCCTTTCTTTTCTTTTTGGCTAGCTTCACTGCTTTTACCAAGAGTTGGTGCACATTGATCAACAATAAAATTATGTTTCATCACACCCTGGCACATAGGTAGATATTAAAGAGAGCATGCGAACTTGTTCACATACTGGCTAGGGTTTGCTGACACTCAGGTTTTTTGAATCCTTCATTAACTTTATCCCATCCTCGAGCATCATTAGATCGGGTCTAGACTCAAATCTCCAGTCCCAGTTCCTCAAGTGATAACTGAACTCATCTCATCAATCATGTAGTTGTGAATGTGATGTGCTGATCATATCCTTTAGAGGGTAGAGATGAAGAGTGCAATATAGCGCTCAAATCTTTCAAACTAGGGAAGTGTGTATTATTAAGTTTCAAAAGCCCTACTGACTAAGGCCGGTTAACTCAGACTCTTAAGATCTCAGAAATCCAGTGACTTCAAATCCTCAAGCCTTGAGTGATAGTGAATGTGTCAGGAATATACCAACCAAAGAATGCATGAGATGCTTGATGAAATGAAAGACCATGAGTGGAAAAAAAATTATGCAAAAAGTTTTTTTAAAACCAGGTATTATTTATAGAAAGAATTTAGTATAATATACATAACTTGTACCCATCATCGATTTTCGATGAAAACAATTAAAGTACGAGCTATGGATAAAGTATGTAGAATATATACAAACACACCACCCCTATACATAGCTTGTGTTATGTCCTCATGGCACAAAGAGAAATGCAGACATAGCTCGTACTAAGTATAGTTGAGTGAAAAGAAAAGAAGTCAACATGTCCCCCTATACGTAGGTTTTTTAGGGACTAAGCAAAGCCGAAAAGCATGAAATGAGGCAGTCGAGGGTGAGATGAAAGAATAGAAGTGATGTATACACAATGGTACCAGTCCCCCTATACTTAGTCTCAGGTCAACCTAAGTATGATCGGATAATTACACATGGGGAACCTAGTAGATTTACGGATGTACAAGGTCAAGGAGGTTTACGATGGACCTTCTTGCAGGAGTGTGGCGGGAGATAGTATGGAGATGTAAAGGGCAGTGAAGAGGGGGAGGGTGAAGAGGACCAGCCATCGTCAGAGTCATCCTCAGAAGAATAGTAGTCGTACGCAGAAGATCACCAACTATTGTCAACCCGAGGTAAGTCCCTTTGATCACAGCTGTACTTGTTGCACTAACCAGATGAACCACTTCAGGACTGGACGAGGACTCTTCAAGAATCACATGTTGTTGTTGGAGTATTTGTTATGTGCGCCTATTGTGTTGTAGGAGGGTAAATGGATCCCTCCAGTATCCATTTACCCCATCTAGTTTTTTGGTCCCACATCTACCAGTGGTGGGGCTTGGAGGCTCTGTGGAGGCTATATAAGGAGCCCCAGACCTCCTGTATCAGAGAGAAAAGGCAATGCAAGATATGCCCCTTTGAGGACTTCTCCCGTGGTTTCATCCCGCTCCTCACGGAGTAGGATTCCATGTAAAATCATGGTGTTCCATTTTTATCTTTCTATTCTTTTTGCTCTGTTTATCATTCCGCTTCCGCTTCCTATTTTCTAATATGGTATCGGAGCGGGTTCGATTCTCGGGGAATGATTTTATACTTTTTATTTTGTCGAGAATCGATTCGCATTCTCTGTTTGATTATTTATGTTCAAGTTCAGTTGTTCCGGAGATTTTCTGTTATTCAGTTCCGATGATCATGTTGTTCGAAAGAAATTAGGGTTTTCTTTACGAAACCCTAATCTTGGCCGTCATGCTTCCTGGCCTTCTGTATCATCCAACTCCAGGCAGTCCTCTCATGCGAGATCTCCCTGTTCCAGATCCAGATGTATTGCGTCTCAGCATCTAGGGTTCCAAAACCCTCGCCGCATCTCCAGTTGTCGACCACTCCCAGGCGACAACCCTTCGCCAAGGCGGAGGCATCCAAGCTCTTGGTGGCTCGGCCGCACCACCATCCGGTCCAGGCGGTGCCCGGGCGGGAAGAGAGGCGCCATCTGCGTGAGGGAAACCTGCTCCAAATCTTGCGCAAGCGCGCACGTGAGCAACATCTGTAAGCTCTGCATCTCTCGCGGGAAGGCTCTCCAGGCGACGATCCAGCGAGCGCCGCCTCTCTTCCTCGCGCAAGTATTGCGCAACACGCATCGCGCACTCTAGGTTCATTGGCAGGCGGCGCTCCCCTCGACCCCGCGCTGGCGGTGCTCCCTCTCTAGGATCGCGGCGACGTGCTACCCCCCCCCCCCCTTCGAGATCTCCAGGCGGCGCAGGCACACAACCCCTCCTCCATCCCTCTCCCTCTTTCAGATCAGGCAACCTCCTCCTTGAGCAGCCCCTTCCGCCTCCCTTGCTCCAGTCGAAGGCGAATCTCCAGGCGGCAGAAGCAGAACCCCTTCGAAGGGGTGATGAGATTGAAAATAGAAAGGGGCTCTCTATAGCCCTAAAAATAAAGGGTGGCGGCTTTGACGAAGCAAAAGGGTTCGCAGGGAACCCTAAATATGCCACGGGTCATGTGCGGTTAAAAAAAAGGGAAAATGAAGAGGCGCGTACAAGAAAAAGCCGTACGCAAGTATTTCAAAAAAAAGGTGAAAAGCCGTAAAAAATATGTTTAAACGGCTTAAAAAATATGTTTACAAAAAAAAAGTGTTTGGCGGCTTATTAAAAGAGAGAGAGAGAGAGAAAGCCGCAAGAAATTCTTTGAGTATGTTTTATTTTCTCCCCATTTATCATGTCTTCTCCCAACTTTCTAGATGTCATTTTTCGACAAGTATGGGAGAAAGGGGGAGTATTAGTGTAGAGTGACAGGACTTGTTCAGATTCAGATGACAGATTCAGAAATTGCAGACCAACCGAATGTTCAGACTCTACAGATCAGTTATTCAGACTCGACATTCAGAAGTTGTTCCGAGTCTGTAGTTCAGACACGCACGAGTATGCGGTCTCCAGTTTCGTGGTCCCCATCCATTCTTGTTATTTATGTCGGAGTTTTCATATGGTATCATAGGTACTACAGAGTAGAGCACTATTCTCTGAGCCAGATGGGAGAGACCCAGTTCTCCGACGAGGAGACTCCAGTCGTAGTTTCAGACTCGACGGTCAGATTCCGAGTCTTCATTTGACTCGCACTCCAGCTCGTTCGTCCTCCTCACCTGCACGACATGAGAAGCAACGTCCTCGACAGCAACAGTTGTGCGCGTTGGTTGATATTGTCTGTAGTGTCCTGTAGCGTTGAGTTGAGTCTCTTTCTGTTTGTCCAAGCTGAGCATTGCATGCTCCAGCTTGAGGGGGAGTGTTGGAGTATTTGTTATGTGCGCCTATTGTGTTGTAGAAGGGTAAATGGATCCCTCCAGGATCCATTTACCCCATCCAGTTGTTTAGTCCCACATCTACCAGTGGTGGGACTTGGAGGCTCTGTGGAGGCTATATAAGGAGTCCCAGACCTCATGTATCAGAGAGAAAAAGCAATGCAAGATATGCCCCTTTGAGGGCTTCTCTGTGGTTTCATCCCGCTCCTCACGGAGTAGGGTTCCACGTAAAATCATGGTGTTCCATATTTATCTTTCTATTCTTTTTTCTCTGTTTATCATTCCGCTTCCGCTTCCTATTTTCTAACAGTTGTCTAAGGTCAAAGGTGACTTTCTTGGTCGGTTTGTTTCTTTGAGAAGTGTTGGGAGGAAGATGGACAGTTTTCTTCTCCCTTTCTTGAGTAACCGGTGTGGTGTTTATGATTTCCTCATCAGATGAATCCCCGTAAAAGTCGACCAATTCTTGTAGGGTCATACACGGCTTCAGACGAGGGAGCATGTTCCTGGTGGCTTTGTGATTGTTGGTTGGTGTTGTTGATGTCACCTCTGAATAATCATGAATTTTGGTGACATCGGAGGTTCCCTGAGTCGGTTCCTTGTATGGTTCAAGTATTTCATGAATTACAGTCGACTCAAAGATTGGACCACTTAAATAATCGTGGCATTCCTCAGAAATATAGTCCAACTCATCATAAGCTCCAAAATATTGATTCCTCAAAGGAGTTGTATTAAGGTGAGAATCGGATGTTTGTCCAACAGTCGATTTCTCAGGTGACTCTCCTAGGGTTCGTGTTTGTGTTTCGTAAGGAGAGGTCTGATCATGTGATGTGGTTGTCTCCTGATCACGACTGTCTATTTCAAGTTGGATTTCCTCAGAACAGGTCGTATCATTTAGGGTTTGTTCATTGTGGTCTGAGTCCGGAAACTTGATTTCTTGAGTCTCACAATCCACAATCGCCTTAGCAGAGGCTAAGAACGGTTTTCCTAAAATGATAGGGGACTCAGACAATCCTCCGCGATGCTCGATGTTAAGGACAATAAAGTCCACTTTGTGTTTGTCACCTCGGAAGTTTACGACGAGTGAAACAATCACTTGTGGTCTTTTGGTGGATCGATCAGCAATTGAACGATCACGCTAGTCTTTTTTAGTTGTTCGAATTTAAGTTTATCAAAGACTGACTTAGGGAGGATGTTTAATGTGGAGTCGTCGTCTAACCGAACATGTATAAATGTAGAATCCTCAATTTCACACATAATTCGAGTCAACCGCTTGACTTTGCGGCTCTTGGTTTTTCGATTCATCACCAAAGAACTGACCATAGATATGATATGATATTCAGTCATGGATCGCTTCTTGCCCATCTTTATAGGGTTTAGTCGACTCTTCACAAATCTCTTAAGATCGGGCACATATTTTATGGCCTTGATCAATGGAAAAAGATCGAACTTTTGTAAAATGCTTCCATTTCAGAATTGGCCAATTTTTTTGAATTTTTTTGATTTTTTGATTTTTTTGGTGTTTTTGGTACAATGGTCAGTGGTCAATGGTGGTGGTGACTCCAGCTGTACAAGAGATGTTGATGCCTTAATATCATTTCAGTCCTTGAGATCATCTCCACAGTATCATTTCTGTCCTCGAGATCATCTCCACAGTATCATTTCTGTCCTCGAGATCATCTCCACTTGAATAAACCTCGATACCAACTTTAGCACATTTTATTTTATTTTTTTGCTTCCAACGCTTTTCTGGATTCATTCCTCAATTCTTCCACATTTTTTTTTGATTTGCGAGTATTCATCCTCCAGTGCTTGTTTGGGAAGATTAATGGACTGGTTGGAATGATTTTGCTGAGAGATTAAGGTTCCATACTCAGCATGCCTAGACATAGGCACGTATTTCTGAATTGAGTATGGGTTTCTTACTACGATAGTATGAGCCTCAAAATCGAGTATCCACCGACAATGGGAAGGTGGAGTCGGATCATGACCCATTCTCCGTGTATGAGGGCTCATTGAGTACAAAACAATAGGGCCTATGAGGTTCGATCCAATTAGGGTGAATATAAGATGTAGGCCTCTCTATTTGGTCCTCAGCAGGAAGTCCACGGGTCGAAGGTGTATAGGTGTAATCTTGACCCATACAGGTCGACCAATCATCATTCTCAGCAGTTGTTTGCTTAAGGTATATGTCATGTTGGCTAGCAAACTTTTGAGTAGAGGGTGTACTAGACTGGTATGGGAGGGTATCGGGTGAGTAAGAACATGTAGAAGGTGAGAAGTATGAAGAAGTGGTGAAGTCGGGTGAGGTGGTGAAGTCGACCGAAGATCCGACTTCAGGGTTCGTATACGAGGTGGATCAGGAATACATGGTGGAAAAGAAGAAGATGATGATCCAAACAGGGAGTGAAACAGACACAAAACAAAGCAACAAAACAAACAAGTTGATTTACCTGCTCGATACTTGTGATGGCATGTCATGGTTCGGCCGCTTATCTTTTCAATTTTAATTTAATGACAAAGCAATCTTGAAAATTAAGCAGAGTTGTTAGGTGCCGAAATATTTCATAAAGACTATCCCGAGTTCATATAACTAGTTGCATCTACTTTCAGCCAGTATAGGTGTAAGTACGGACCGTTAGACGGCTACCCGTGTTACTTGAGGACAGAGCCTTTCACGCTTTCCTCTAAACCACCCACTCTGCTAAGGGAAGTCGGACTGTAAAACGGTTACCTGAAACCCTCACTGAGAAGTAGATAGTTGTTTCTAAAAATAGTAGTCCGAATGAAACTTTTCGGTTTTTGGCTTTGTCCTAAGTGTGTGATCTTGTCCTTGCAAATAATGAGTGAGTTAATCTCCACCAGACACAAGCCTGATTTTAGGTTAGGTAATTTACAATCACCTTGATTAGCAGTCCTAATTTTAAATTAAGGTTATCACTGAAGTTTTAGGTGAGCACAGATATTCACGCCTAATGAGCAGTCCTAATTCCTTTAATTCCTAAGTTGTAAAACTGAGGAGGGAGAAAAAAAACCAATGCAAGCGTAAATCAATGATGCATGCTTAAGAAGAAGACTTAAAGACATTCCTCGCGTTCTTCATGCGGGATCCAATACAAGGAGTTTTTAAAACTTACACTAAATGATATGCACAGATGAAATCGCCCTAAGCAGATAGTTCTATTAGCGGGAGGAATAGATTTCAATTTAGCTAATGTTGAACGATCTACCAGTGCGTATAATTAGTGAAAGATGTGTGGCCTAAAAATTATGAGCACAGGAAAAAATTAATAAGCTAGCGTATATGTTCTTAATTCCTACGCCAATCAAGTCGGGTCTCAACCATACAGAAGGGGTCGAAATAGACCTGACACACCACAAAGAAGTCTAGTCCGAATTATTACAAATTATCAGGGTTCAAAGAAAGGGGGACTCTGTGAATAATGCAGGAAATTAAATTTAAACTAACTCTCTCACAAAAATAAAAATTCAATCTTCTTTGCAGATCCTTAAATAATATCCAAAAATTGCTCCAAGCTATCTGTAAAGAGAGAAATCGTGGTTAGTATCTGTAGCGAGAGAAGTGCAAATTAAAATGCAGAAAATAAAATGCAAAAAGAAAAAAATGACGCAGAAATTATTTTCACAAAAATTAATTACATAAAATAATTGAAAACCCTAAATATACGTCAATCCCTGACAACGGTGCCATTTGATGAACTCGAAAATCACCTCTTTAATTATCTAAAATTGTAGTATAGGAGACGATCTTCGATTCAGCAAAAACCACAATCTTTGAATGTTATGGAATATTGAACAAAGGGAACGATGATTTTTAGTTGTGAGATTTTAAATTAATTTAAATAATTAAATAATTGGTCGATTAATTTCTATGTTGGGAAAATAGAGAGAAAATATGATAATGCAAATGAGATGCAATGCGAAGAAAATTTAAACAGGGCCGATGATGGAGCGCGGGATCTGTGATTTTATATGATTTAAATCCTCAACGAAATTGATCAATTTATCCTCAAGATTAATCAAAAATCAAGAAGAAACTCAGATGGTAATTTATCTAATCAAATCCAAGTTGCAAGGAGGATAATGAATTATCTTGTCAGGATTCCCTATAATTCACTCCTCAAAATCACTACTTAATCAGATAAAGATTACGGAAATTGAATAAATTATTCCTCAATTTAGCCCCTGCACAAATTAATGATTTACGATAATCACGGAGAAATAAATATCTTCAATCAAGTTCCTGCAGAAAGATCATTAACTTCATCAATTTCCTATAGCACAAATATGTCAATTCTTAGCCTCTATAGATCAAAATGATCCTCGAATAATAAACAGCAATAAATGTCTTCAGATTACTCCACAAGTTATGCAAAATGATAGAGCACGGAGATAGCTTCAAAACGGCATATTATGTGCTAAAATCGGAGTCCAAACGACAAAGCTATGCAAAAATGAAAATCCAGGGACTAAAATGTAATAAAAATAATTATTTCTCCCTAAATTACATCCTTGGAGGACTTATATACAATAGTGAGAAATTTCCTGCGCTTGATAAGCAAATTGTCCACATACACACGTGCGGGGTGCATACCTCAACTAGTAGGGGCCTTCTTGTAATTTTATGGAATAGTAGGGAAGCGGGTGCAACTTTTTCCCACGGCACATGCTAGGCACGTGCCCCAGCTGGCGGGGGCACCTTCATAGTTCCGCAATTTGCCCTTCGCGTCGCATGCGGGCAACGTGCTTGCTCTGGCTCGGCAGAGGCTCGATTACCGAGCCTACGTGTCGATGGCAAGGACTTCGTAGCATGGTTCGGTCGACTCGAGCCTCGAGCCTAGGGCCGAGGCTCGGGGGGAGGGGGGACATGGTGCGACCCGAACCGTTGGATCCCCCCATCCAACGGTTGCTGCTCTAGCGGTGAAGAGTGGCGGTCGGCTGCGTAGCTGGAGCGCGATCGAGGCGGAGCTGCGCCTCCGCCGACACACGGCCGAGAGTTGCAGCGAGACGCAGCGGATAGGTGAGCGAGGGCGGAGGTTGTGGCAGGTCTAAATGGCAGTGGAGTCGGTGAAGCGTGCGGAGGAGCGGGGGCTCCGTCGGGTGGCGCGCGGAGGCAAACGGCGAGGGTTGAGGTGTTGTACAGAGTCGCAGAGGTAGAGTGGAGTTTGTGTGAGTCGATGGTGAAGGACGGAGATGGATATGGTAACCAAAGGTCGTATGGGGGTGGTTGATGCAGGAAGAAGAAATGATTGGCAGTGTTCGGTGGAAGAAGGAATTTGCCTGGAAGAATGGAGGAGGAACTCCTCAACTCCGATGATCGTCGATAGTCGTGGGCGGAGCACGCTGTGGCTGAGCAGCTTTAGGAAGCGCTGCTACGCGGTGGGGTAAACTGCGGATCTCACCTACAAAGGATCGTCGCCGAGACAACAACCTTTGTCACAGGTCGTCGTCCTCAACTCCCTTTCCACTCGATGATCGATGATGGCGGATGGAGAAGACGACAGTGAGGGGGAGGCTTTATAGGAGGAACGGTTGGGAGCGAAGGAATGATGGTGGTCGTAACGACCGGGGAGAGGCGTAGCCGTTGTGGGTTATGCGACAGGGGGGTTACTTGCGGCGGTCGGTCGTAACGACAGGAGAAGGACGATGCTGGGCGGAAGATGCTGAGCGGACGGTGCTAGGAAGGGGAGGGTCACGTGCTAGGCACGTGACCTGGGGACTGGAGAAAGAGGGAGTGGGTGCCAGGTGGCATGCCCAGGGGCTGCCACGTGTCACCCCAAAAAATTTCAAATTTTTAAAGGAAAGAAAAATGAAAAATAAATAGGGGACCTCAGATCGAAAAATTTCCTTCACGAAAGTTGTTCGTCTCGACGAGATCTACAACTTTTATGAAGGAACCAGGAGCAAAAGAGGTCATCTGTACAAAGTGGTATTTTGTGTGGTCTCTATGTGTATAGAAAACCGATTTTTTGGGATTTTGTAATTTTTTGGTGATTTTAAAAGGGGATAAAAATTTAGAAAAAATACGATAAAATAAAAGACTCTTAATTACACATTAATCTACTCTTTTTGGATATTTTAATAAATAAGAAAATAGAGAAATAAAATAGAGGTATGAAACACACATTTTTTGTACGGATTCGCAGAGGACGCTTGGACACAGTCAGTTTCTTTGATTTCAGTCTTGATCTAAATTTGGATTTTTATGCCGCTTGATAAAACTTTCATTAAAGAATACAAATAAAGAAGAAATAAAATTAAAAGGGTTAATTATGTATATAAAATCTTATGTCAAAAATCGTAAAAAGATAAAATGCGCAAAAGAGACCCAAAATCTAACTTTCACATATGAGCTCCGAATTTTATGAAATTGGTCTTTTTTAAAGGTATTTAAAAATTGAGTACTTTAAAAGTGAGTAAACCAAAATCGGACATTGTATGAGGAAGATATGAGCATTTTAGTCCGTTAGGTGTGAAATTAGGACTTGGATTTATTTGTCACTTATTTGAGTTAGCAATTTTTTTATATTTTTTATTTATTCTTGTTAGTAATATCTATACAATGGAGGTGGTTTCAGGTCAATTGGAGTTAGGATGAATTAATTAAACATAAGGAAATTAGCAGCTTGTCAGGCCAATTTACACATTATGCAATTATGCATGATGAAATACGAATATTATTTACCCATATATGAATGCTAATGATGCTATATTAATTATTAAATGCATATAGATTTGAGGAAACAGAGCCTAATTGACCAATTTTAGCATGATGAATATGAAATTCATCATGAAGACATCATCTGATGGCAAAAACTGGTATATTTTTAAAGACTACTAATTCCACAACTCTCCCAGCATTTCTGAGTTCCACTTCAAGATTGCTTCGCTTTTTTAAAGGTATGTGTGTTTTTTTCAATAATCTCAATTAAAATGAAAATGCTTCTATGGAACTACAAAGTATGCTTCAGCATCCAAATCAATAACAAAGTAAACGGCAGCAAGCTTCAATGCTACAAACTGGTTGACCAATATTTAGAAGGATGAATAAAAAAACTTCAATGATATATTTTGGAATCTAGGCATTCAAAAAGTACAAGAAATATAATCATATGATGGTTTATTCATGAGAGAATGCAAATAACAGGAAAGTTGTTTAGATTTAGAAGAAAAAATTGCAAAACAAACCCTAATAAAATTAAGGAAGTTCAGAAGCATCTGATTCGGGGATCAAAGGTACACCTTCAATTCTTCTGATGTCATATTCAGGATAACTGATGCTTCCAGCTCTTTATTCAGAAAGCGGTTGGCCAGTAGTTCGTTGTACTGTGATAATTTATATAGGAAAAATAAAAATCAAACTATCATGAAACAGCCTCCAAGGAATCTATATGAAAAAATCACGTCTAACGTGAAACATGAGAATCTTACATCAAACTACTCCACTAACTATGAAGAAACACCAATAACTGAACTGCTAATCTAGTCCTATGACCAGAGACTTAACTGAGCAAAATCATTATTTCAGTTTACTTACTATAGACAGCAGTTTACAATGGTTATTATTGCGTAGTGAAATGGATTTTTTCCTGAAAAGGAACGATACACACATGAGGTGCTGTGTACCCGGGACAATTTTTATATTTCACCAATATTCTACAGTGGAAGTCGACTGCTACATTTCTACGATGAGCATTAAATTCAACTATCTTCTGCAGACTATTCCACGGTGACTAATCACCAAGTTACCAAATTTTAGCAGTAACCCTCGTACCAGTTTGACATAACTATTGGAATCATGGCAGGATTCAGCTAGACTGTCACCCCAAAACTGTGAGTAGAAATGCATGTCACACCAGCTACACATGATGGAAGAAAGAGAAGAAAATGGCTTGCATTCAATTTAGACATAGTACTTGTCTGGTACATGGGTTGGGTTGGGTTGGAATAACCACTCTACAGTGAGTTGTCCGGAGGGGCGATCTTTTTTTTAGTCAAAAAAAGGGAGAAACATTCTAGAGGTGTCCTCTCCAAACTATAAAAGGCAAAAGGTAACAGGAAAACTTACAACATCCAGGTCTTGAGGAGAGATCTAGCTAGATGAATTACATTATCAACATAAAATCTATGAGAATGGAAAATGAGCCCATTACGAGAGCCTGGTCGCTCAGATCATGGTGATTGGGCGCATCAACTCTGACATAAGCCTGAATTGGTTGGCCACAAGGGAGTTCCAAAATCTTGTGTGGGAAGAAAGATCCACCCATCGATACCCATTTCCGACCAGATTTCCATACCCGGGCACATGAGTAAAACAAATGATCCAAATCTTCCACCACGGTGACACACACGGAACATGAAGTGTCATCCCCTTGAATGAGGGAAAATCTCCCCGCCTTACTCAGTAATCGTCCGAGCCTGGTGGTAGTGCAATATGCCTACCATGTTTGAGCAAGAATCCATGTAGCTGACCCTACTTAAAGTGGGAGAATACTTCATCATTTTTTAGTTAGTAACCACCCAAGTTTGAGGAGCCACGAAAAAAATCTTGATCTTCACCGGTGCCCTCAGAGTCGAGATCAAGTTGTAAAAATGGTGTCTAAATGGTGTTGGTTGGTTGCATGGTTGGATATGACCAAAGTAACATTCTTTTACCATATGAAATGAGTGGGGTTGTGTATGTGTTTGACTAATGATTATGATGTCGAAATTAAGTAGGTATTTGAATATTATTTTGTAAATAGTTTGGAAAAGCCCATCATAGTCGTGAATATAAGAATCAAAATATAAAATTTCAAATTTCTTGAACATGATTTGCAGATTTTTTGTCATTCTCCTATGGTTCCCCTGTAAAATTTTAAGGTGGTTCTTTACTAGGGGTATATTGTTGGGAAAATGAGAGAGCATGTTTATTCCATCAGCCCTAGGCTCTCTTATATAGGAGAGTAGCCCATGGGTAAAATACATAAAGAGTCCAACATGAAAAGAAAAATATAAGAAAAGTACAGAAGTGAATAATATATCTCTACACTCCCCCTCAAGGTGGACCTCGAAGTAATGCATTGGTAAAGATGTCTGCAGTTTGATCCGCTGAGCTAACATGGGATGTAACAATAAACCCCTTCTGAATCATATCACGTATAAAGTGACAATAAACCTCAATGTGCTTGGTTCGTTCATAAAATGCTGGATTATTTGCAATGAATAGGGCCGCCTGATTGTCACATTCCAGAGCCATAGGAAGCGGGACTTGTATATATAGATCTGTAAGTACAGCCTTTACCCACATCATTTCTGTACTGACCTGGGCCATAGCCCTATATTCAGACTCAGCACTAGACCTTGCTACAACAGTTTGCTTCTTGCTTCTCCATGAGACTAGAGAATCTCCAACATACATAGCAAACCCAGTGGTGGGCTTCCTATCCTTGGGACACCCTGCGTAATCTGCATCTGCACAAGATGAGATAGTAACCTCCTTGCCTTTCTTAAACAGCAGACCCGTACCTGGAGATGACTTAAGGTACCTGAGTATCATATGTATAGTATCCATGTGTATCTGTCGTGGTTGCTCCATGAACTGGCTTACTCGATTCACAGCAAAGGAGATATCGGGCCTGGTAATAGGTAACATAAAGGAGTTTGCCTACCAGTTCTCGGTATCTTCTCCTATCCACCTCATCAGTGTCATCATCATATATTTTCATACTGGGATCCATAGGTGTTGTGGCAGGTCGGCAACCAAGCATTCCCGTTTCACTCAACAGGTCAGTGACATTTCCTCTGGGGCATTACCAACCCATGAGGATATCTGGCAAACTCCAGACCCAGAAAATATCTAAGAATTCCAAGGTCCTTGGTAACGAATTCACGACCCAGCATTTCTTTTGCCCCCTGGATTCCCTGTTCATCATCTCCTGTAATCAGAATATCGTCTACATACACCATAATTGCAATAATACCTCTGGGTGTCTTCTTTATAAACAAGGAATGATCAGCATTAGAACGTGTGTACCCTTGTTTCTCAAACGGGTCTGAGAGCTTCTGGAACCAAGCTCTGGGGCTCTGCTTAAGGCCATAGATAGCCTTATGAAGTCTGCACACCTTAGGACACTCCCCCTCAACAGCAAAACCAGGTGGTTGTTGCATGTAGACTTCCTCTTGTAAGTCACCGTATAAGAATGCATTCTTCACATCTAATTGGTATAGCGGCCAATCATGAGTAACTGCAACAGAAAGGAGAATCCGTAGGGTGGAATGGCGAGCAAACGGTGAGAATGTATCAAGATAATCCATCCCATATGTCTGTGTAAATCCACAAGCAACAAGGCGAGCCTTGTATCTGTCAATGCTGCCATCTGCATTCTGCTTAACTATAAAGACCCACTTGCATCTAACTGTAGACACATCAGCAGGTGCAGGAACAAGGCTCCAGGTACCCCTGGACTGAAGAGCTGTCATTTCTTCCTCCATGGCTAAACGTCATCGACTATCCTTCAGCGCATCTTGGTAATTCCGTGGAATATCCACTAATGACAATGCAATGACAGTTCCGAAATTCTCCAGTTAGGCGATCAAACGACACAGAAGATGCTATAGGATAAGACGTACAACTCCGCTTCTGCTTTCGTAGAGCAATAGGTACATCTAAATCATTTGTCTCCTCTTCTGACCTCTGCAACACATCATGCTCAGGAAAATCATCAGATCCATCAATAGTAACATTTTCAGAATATATCTCAGGCGAGCTAGATGATGAGCGGTGACCATGAGCAGAAGCAGGCCTACGGGTATAATGGAATGGTAATGGTGAAACAAGCACAGTGACAGGAGGTGTAGGAGATGGTAGCGGTGTTGGTGGTGGTGGTGATGGTGGTGGTGGCATGTATATAGTATCTGTAGTGTCAGAGGGTACCAACTGATCACATGTAGATGAGAAGTACATAACAGATTCGAAAAAGGTAACATCAGCACTAACTAGATACCTCCTGCGCAATGGGTCATAACATTTGTACCCCTTCTCTGTTCTTGAGTACCCGACAGAGACACACTTGACAGCCCTAGGAGAGACCTTGTCAATCCCGGGAGACAACTGGTGGACAAAGGCGACCGAGCCAAACACACGAGGAATAAGAACAATTCTTTGTCAGGAAAAATAAGAGAGAAAGGAATCTTCTCACCTAAGACAGATGACGGCATACGATTGATGAGGTAACATGCCGTAAGAACATCATCACCCCAGAAAGAATGAGGGGCATGACTATGTATAAGAAGGGACCTGGTGACATCAAGTAAATGACGATGTTTCCTTTCAGCAACCCCATTCTGTTGGGAAGTATAGGCACAGGATATTTGGTGGATGATCCCTTGAGATGAAAAATAACTGGATAGGGTATGAGTGCAGAATTCCAGGGCGTTATCACTTCTCACAATTTTAAGATGCAGAAAAAACATTACGAACTTCATTGATGAAATTGATGATAATATTTCCAACTTCAGATTTATTCTTTAACAGAAATACCCATGACACACGAGAGAAATCATCCACAATAACTATATAAAACATGTGTCCCTGATGATCAGGAACACGACTAGGACCCCAGATATCGACATGAAACAATTCAAACTTGGAGGTACTACTCCGACACTAACGACTGGGGAAAGTAGACCGATGATGCTTTTCCAACTGACACGCCTCACATTGAATTGACGTGTGAGGTGAAACCTGAGGTAACACATGACGCAGTTTCTGAAGCGGTAGATGTCCAAAGCGCAGGTGCCACAGTAATGGGGAAATGGGTCCAGCAGGTAGAGACGAGGTTCCAGCATAAGGAGTCCGACTAAGGAGATAGAGGCCGCCTTGCTCATAGCCACGCCCAATCACGTTGCCCGTAAGGATGTCCTGAAAAATAAGAGATGGATCAAAAATTGCACGACAGTGTAAATCCTTTGTAAGTTGGCTAATGAGCAACAAATTCATATAAAAATCAGGTGCATGTAACACGTTCTTGAGATGCATGGATGGTGTCAGTCTAGTTTCCCCTTGACCAGTAATCGGGGAATGTGTTCCATTAGCAATATCCACTTTACGGCCTGGAGAAATCTGTCTATATCCTTTAAGCAGACCTTGGTCACCACACAAATGATGTGTAGCACCATAGTCCATAATCCATTCTAAAGTATCCGATCCACTACTGCTAGTGAATGCATAGGTGCTACCTGATGTACTGGTGGATGCAGAAGTGGCAACGTCGGAGTGACTCTCAAAAGTAGGTGATGATGCAGCTGGACCTGATGGAGGAATGATGCCCCTTAGATGGGCTACAGATCATCAAAGCGCTGATCCATAGATGAAGCAGATGGGGGCTCGATCTGTTCAGCGACTCGTGCAGAAGCAAGAAACCCATGCTTAGAATAGCATGTGTCTTCGGTATGTCCAGAGAGATGGCAAAAGGTACATGATGGACGAACACGGCCTCCTCTGCCACGAGGTCCATGGCCACGGAACTGATGATGACCTCCACGACCTCGATTGGCTGCCATGGCTGAGGCGGTCTGATTCGTAGCAGACGAAGAAACAGTAATACGACTCAACCTGTGAAAAGCTTCCTCCATAGGAGGAATAGTAGAATCCGCCAAGATCTGGGAACGTGCTGCCTCGTACTCTGGATCAAGGGCAGCAAGAAAAACACCCACCATAGTGGCATTCCGATAGGTCTTCTGTTGCTCTGGAGTGGCTGTGAGAGGCATGAATCTATAAAGCTTCTCAAACATTCTCGTAAAGATGTGTACAACAAGTGCAGAGGTCGTCCATTCTGCTTGATAGTAAATATGTCATGCTGGAGTTGCAGAATCTTCTTCTCATTCTTAGCCTGAGAATATGTATCAGCCAGAATATCCCACATTGCTTTTGCAGTGGGCTGATGAAGAATATCATTGGCAATCTCAATTGCCAGGGTTCCAGATAGCCAAAATCTTGGCATATGCATCATCTGTCTCCCATGAGGCATTGACCCCAGTCTTCTCAGCAAGCTCTTCTTCAATAAGAATGTGTTTCTTACCGGTTGACTTCATCATACTCATGAACTGCATTGCCCACAGTTCATAATTTGAACCATCCATCTTCACAATAGGCGCTGGATCTCTGAAGGCGCCTATAGATGGGATGTCTACCTTATTTTCTGACATAGTGATAATAGAAGACTAGGGTAGTAGACTAAAGATATGATCGTCTACACGGACATTAACGGGTTTAGTTGCATGTGTACACTCAAGCAACCAAACCCATTAATTTAGAGATGCGCGCGCGGAACGAGTTCTGGGGCCGTACACGCGCTGACTTAGGGTTGCACGCGCACGGAGGTCGAGAGCTTTACACGCACAGTTGTGCGCACTGGAGCACGCGAGATCACGCGCAGGGGCGCGCACGATAACGCACACTGGCGCAGTGGGGCACTTGCGAGCACGATCACGCGCAGGAGCGCGTAGGATCACGCCTTAGCGCGCAGCGCGCAGGAGGAAAGGAGGGATGTTGGGCATAACTTGACCTAGCGCACGGCGTGCACGAGGCAACGCACCTCGTGGGGAGGATGCGCAAGGTCGGAGGCAGCGTCGAGCGAGGCCGGGGTCGAGGGCGGCGCGATGCGGGAAGGCACGCGGAGGGCTCGAAGGTGGAGGCTAGGGTTAGGGTTTGGTTCGAGAACTCCGGTCTAGGACCGTCGCTCTGATACCATGTTGGGAAAATCTCCATAATTTACAACTATTGTTGGAAATTTATTCACACAAATAATTCACAATTATTTTGTGAACATTGCAATCATGCCATTGGAAACTTGTGAATTACATTCACAACCCAAAATAAAATGTAAATTACATTATCAATTTATTGTTCAATGTGAATTCAATTCACATCAACATTTAATTAACAAATATAAATTACAAAAAGCTCTCTCTTATATATTATAAATCACATTTATAATTTATATGAATAATTAGGATAGTGTTATCAACATTATTCATATCCATGATAACTAAATCACATTTAATCATTTTGGATCTCTATTCTCATGTGCCCAAATAATACAAATCACATTCACATTATTTACATCTTTGATAATCAAATCACATTTAATTATCTAAGATAACTCTCTTTATAATATGAATCAAATTCATATTATTCATGATAATTAAATCACATTTAATTATCCATTTTCTCAATGCTCGGATACATATATCAATAATCGAATTATCCATTAACTCTTTCAAGGATAATGCGCTTTCTCCACGGATACTTGGAGATAAGGACAGGGTGATTGTATCGTTCCACGTATAGTGAGTTGGATATTGAGATCACATCTCAAATCCAGATCTTGAGGACCTCCTATAGATGCTTGATTAAATCAAGGTCGTAAATCTAATCTTCTCATCGTATCTGAATCACATTCAGATCAAGGTCCTACATTTGGACTAAGATCAGATTATTTCTCTATAAGAGGAGTCACTAAAATCCAGATATGTTTCATCACTCCCTCGGAATGGAAGCGCCATGGTTATACAATCGTTTATGATCACATCACCCTCAAGTATTCCTAATACCTGTACATCCTGCATACTAGAAGACCCGGAATAAACCTGAAGTATAAGATCAATTTTACACTGTCTACTTCACGATTTTATCATTAAGTTTCTCATTCGACTATTGAGAGTTGGTATATCATATACTTTCCAAAAGCATATATCATACCCAGGTGTTGATCATACACTTTCCATATATATCAAACCTACAAATTCAGTCAAGCTTCCAAAGCGAGACGACAGTGCACGGAATTTGATTCTTCCCAATATCTCATGAGTGAGTTCATGTCTTCCGGTTCAGTAACTGAATCTGTATGATCCCTTTGAGAGATCGTATTACTCATACGCCCTTATATGCACACCAGTGCCGGTGTATAGACCTTGATTTGGTCATCAACCTATTGGTCTGCCGAATGTACATACTCAGACATATAGTAATACATATGTTTCTGGTCAGAGGATGCGTGCCTATATCGTGACAGCATACGCCATAGGACTTTGGTTATCTCGATCTCGTTAAGTCAACTCTTTGACCTAACTTATCTAACACCTCCGAATCTCTATTCCTATGCAGAGGACCTGCATCAAGAGGTCGGTTAGATATCAGTCTTCAGAGAAAGGATTGCCATTTCCTTCTCATGCTGGAGATCATCTCTTAATAATCATTTGACGGTGCTTGATGAGTCATCAATCTAACTCTTTAGATACTCATTATAGCACCAACATCTATGATTCAATAATTGAATCAACAACTGTATGATCATTAAGATGGCCATGGTACATAACCCTAATTGTACTAAGGGACCTATTATGCAAATTAGTCATTCTTCATTTCAGATCAGGGAATGATATTTGCAATAATAATTATTGCATAATGGCTCGTCGTGGGCTCGCATGTCCAACAATCTCCCACTAGCCCAAAGAGCCACTTATAGGCTAATCTTTATACCTGTACTCATACGACAATCATTGGCTATTTAAAAAAATAGCTAGGTAAGTTGATCAGTCGCTTTGTTCCCAAGAGACTACACCAAGTCCTTTTACCGCACTTGTATATCTCCTAGTAACATTGCTCGCATCCAATGCGAATGTTGCATCTCATGCAACCAATACTCAATGTTGTTTGTTATAGTGCCCTTAACACTACAGCTCAATAATTATTATAACCAGTATGTATTTCCATTATCCTTATAAGAATACCATTATTCCTGGAGATCTCCATCTCCTAAGATATCAGCAGTTAAGACCTTTTAGATCACTATCTATAAAGTCTTAATTTCTTGAAGATAAGACTTTGATATCACTATCTCAAAAGTCTTGTCCTCTTTGAAGATATTGTTATTACTGCAATCAAGCATTTTATCACCATAGTAAGATTAGTAACAGTTTACTACTCCCACTGCATGGCAGACATCTAGCTTTTGTACACATCTAGCATACACCTGGCTTCTCATAACTGATGCACAAGTACAAGCAGTTTTAGTATCCACATCCTCAACTCCTTGAGGTGCTATCCCTTTTTAGATAGGTTAGTATCACAACTTAAGGGAAAGAAGCCTTTCTTGGAATTTTCCAGAAAATGGAAATGTCTAAGGTGTACCGCTAATGTGACGGTCCCAATGCCCTCTTTCTTTACTTTTGAACAACTTCAGAACTAAAATCTAAGAGGTATCATATCTCAAGGTATGGAATAGTCAGTCTTTAAAACACTTATTATTATCTTTATATCATTCTGAATGATTAGGATATTATCTACATTTAGCACGATGAACACAATGGCACTCCCACTAAGCTTCACACGGTTCATCAAGATTCTATCTGAAATCATAACATTTGTGATTTCATCAAATCCAATGTTCCAACTACAAGAAGCTTATTTGAGTCCATAGATGGAGTTCTTCAGTTTGCACACCTTGCTTTCCTCAACCATGAAGCCCTGGGGCTACTTCATGTGAATATCCTTAGAGAGGTACAGAGGAATGCAATCTTGACACACATCTTGAAGATGTCATAGTCAAGTTGTGTAGCTAAAGTTAGCAATATTCTGATGGGTTTAAGCAAGGTCACTGAAGAGCAAGTCTCATTGCACGCAATGTCTTCTCTTCGGTGTTTAGCTCATGGCTATGAGCCGTGCTTTGAAGGTATCTACCTTATCATCATATTCTCTCTTTCCCTTGAAGATCCATTTAACGAGTCTTACACATATAGGTGGATCCTCGAGGGTCCATATACAACATTTGTATTTGAAGTCTACTTTAGACTTTATTGCTAGCATCCATCTTTCCATGTTATGATCTTCAGAAGCTTCATCACATGAAGTTAGATCATTGTCAGATTTAACTGACACATAGAATCCATCTTCAAACTTATTTGAAGAGGTATTAGTGTTTCATCTTTAATTTAGTTTCCGATTTCAGGAGCCTCATTATCTTCTCAAGATTAAATGAGTTCCGTCACTTCATGTTCAATTCTCAAGAGAGTCATCATCTAAGAATCATATCCTTAGAGATGAAATCCTTTAAAAATCTAAGGTCATAAAGTAGGTATCCAATACCTTCCTTTATTTTCCTAATGAAGTAGCACTCTCTGGTTCTAGATTCCAGCTAATTTGCATGAAACCTTATTAAGGATATACATTGTAGTCTCTACTACACATGGTTATTAAGGTGGCAAGGCGACAAGGCGTTAAACCTGAGCGCCTGGGCGCCTAGGCACGCTTAGGCGCTCCTAGGCGCGCCTAGTCGTTTTCCAAAGTGTGTCCTACGTATCAGATACGAATATATTTATGGAAATCTGTTATTATATAGATAATAACATTGAAGATGGAGCACCACCTCATGACTCTTCTGCGGCAGTATCGAATCCTGTTGTCTTGTAAGTTCACAAGTAGATCTTGGTGTGAAAGGCAGTGGATTTTATCAAGTCAAATGTCCAAACGAATGTTATATGCATTACTTTGATTGCAGTGTGCCCCTTTTTAGAGTTAAGTTTGATCTCTGTGCGCATTATCGTTGCCCTTTTGAATTCACCATCTTCCTGTTGTTTCTGTTTCCCATGGAAATTATATATTATTTGGATGCTAGATTATTAAGAAATTATATCGTATTTCAAAAATACGACATGTAGATCACATTTTCAAAATGCGCTATATATATCACATTTTGTAAATGTGCAATGTATATCACCTTTTGAAAATAAGATAACTATGTATTACGCATGAAAAGTAGTCACCTAGGCGTCAAGGCGTGCCTAGACGCACCTAGGCGGCCGCCTAGACGCCCAGGCGACCCAAGGCGTACGTCATTTGCTATAAAAGCAAGGCTTTCATTCTAAGCGCACGGCCTGGGGCACCTAGGCGGTCGCCTAGGCGTGCGCCTTAACATCTA
Source organism: Ottelia alismoides (assembly GCA_037367405.1). Lineage (NCBI taxonomy): Eukaryota > Viridiplantae > Streptophyta > Magnoliopsida > Alismatales > Hydrocharitaceae > Ottelia > Ottelia alismoides. The sequence goes on from JAZKJV010007670.1 coordinate 371,502, forward strand.
TGCTACTATATATATACCTTGGAAACTAAGAGGTAATTGTGCTAAGATTCATCATTAATCAAATCGTATCAAACATGATACAATTGTATCTCCCTATAACTCTATTGAGTTTAGGTTTATTAGGAGGAGTGAGATAGGAATGATATTCATATCTCCATACGGTATTCCTTGAATTCATCTAACAGGTACATGCTACCTAGATTAGATCAAATTCGTTTCATATTTCTTCAAACTTTGGTTCTAAACAAAAATTGTGAAGTCTTTGAACATTTCAAAGCTTCTAAGGTGAAGGAAGGAGATCTCATATCACAAATAATCATCGAATGATATCACATATCATCAATGTTTACTTTGATATAGATGATCAACATACATCGATATGTATGAGACCTTGAATATTTCAACATCTTACACCATTCCCAGAGAAGGGTGTATTGGAAATTTTTACTTTGAAAACAATATTCGCAAGTATGTAACATTTGAAATTTTAGACAATCTAAAGTTTCATCTCTTACTAGTCCGTTGATCTCATCAATAGACAAATGTCCAAGGCTTGATGCCAAATCATTGTCAAATGATCTTCATCCTCCTATTGATCTTTTAAAGGTTTAATTTTTCAGTATTGGAAATGTTAATGAACCATTCATTGATTTTCTAATCTAGTAGAGTCCATTAGATGTTAGATTACTATCTGAAATATATCTATCATAACTCTTTATGACAGGTCTATTCCAGAATTCATATTTATTTCCAACATTTAGAAATAATCAATGAGTGTATTCTAATATCTAGGTTATAGAGACATTCTCTAAGATAACGGCTCTCCCATTGAAAATATGAAGTCTATCTATCCAATAGAGTTTGTTGCAACAATTGCATCAATATCCATGTGGATGACTATTAAACCTTAAGATCAAAATTTCTATTATTCTAAAACATATGCAACCAATTGCAAGTGTTATTAGAAAAATTAGATACAATTATTAGACTTGGATCTTATCAAATAAGAAAGTCAATTTCAATGATCAAATGTAGATACAGATTATCCTGATGCACTATCTGGGTCCTTCTCTAAGGATCCTAGATAGACTAGATAGTCATACTATCAATACATCGGCTTGTTGCAGTATTGGCATTCATCCAATTCTTTGGATGTCATAAGGAAGACACAGAAGTACAGTCAACTCTTTGACTTTCCTTCTTACATGGGTCCGACCCATGCTTCCATTGCGCTCCTTTCATCTATAAATAACCATTGCTTAAGACAAAAGATCTCTTATGTTGAACTCAAAAAGATTTCAATATAAGAGTACTTCAACATTTATACATGATTCATTCAATTCATAATATATGAATATTCTGAAGCATCATGAATGGCTTAAGTATAGACAGTAGAATGATGACCCTCATCATATCTACATACATCTTAACACTTAAAGACTTTTGGTTCAGGCGGGTACTCAAACAGTTTGAATACATCATCTCTTATAGAGTCACCATTCTGCATGATGCAAAGAACCATGCCATTCATGATTAAATATCGAGAGCACATATGTATGCCAGAACATCTTCTTAGATTTTATAAGGATTATTTGACAATTACGATCATCATCGACATGTCACTTCTAAAGTACATTCGATGAGAGATCAAGACTATAGAACATACAAACCCTAGGGTTGTAGTCCTATTGTCTATTTAATTGTCATCCCTCATTATTATGAGGAAACTTGCACATTGCAACCACATACATTATGTGTCCAACTGCAAATACAATATCTTGATCATGGATCCGATCCATGATATTTTACTGGTTATTATTGAGTATAGTATTGAGTGGGTTAATGAAGGATTATCTGAAATAAGAAATTTGCATAAATATATGTAAATATACATTTTTACTTTGATTTAGGAATTTGTATATCAAAGTTGTCGTGCCTTGTCAACACTGAAAGTTCATTCCCTTAATCACTTTCAATGTAAGAGATATACTTACCATTATATCCCAAGCAAGATCCGGGATCTCCTTCATTATCTTTGTTACATCCCAATAATATGAGAAATTGCAACTCGGATAAAAAGAAGCGGGAACACATTCCGCCTTGCAAATCCAATTTGCATCTCCCAATTCGATTTTTAACATCCGGGTCCACCACCCCTAAGATGATGTTGACCCGTCGTTAATTGAACCAACCATCAACATGATTAGTACTCGCTATGTGCAATCTAATATCACCCCAATAATATGAGGACTCGATATTGGGGTCACTACGCATACGGCCTTACTCTTTCGAGAAGCAAAAAGCCCGATCCAGATGCGCTTGCATACAGGAACTGTCACTTCGGACAGGCGTTTCCTACATACAATCCCTGACGACGGAACCCTTCGCCTTGACGGGAGACCATGGATGTCACTTATGTGATCCTCCATATCATGTTCAAATTCTAATTAATCATTATAAATCATATTCATTACGAATAAATCTTCAAAGGGAAATCACAACTCTATTCATAATAGAGTATTCTAATTTTAATTGGATTCTAATTAATCTAATCATATTAAATTAATGATCCAATTAATATCCAACAAACATTCTTTTAATGTTACTTGAAATATGGTATTATCTCAAATACATATTATTTCGAATTTTAATAATTAGAAATACATCATGATTTCTCAAGCATTATACCAACCCTACCCGTTGTCATGGCCACTACCGATGGGAGTGGGACAGACCGCACACGGTGCAATCTGCTACCCCAATGCTCCCTGACTAGACATCATATCCGCCTCGGGAAAGGATAATGCAAAATAGATCACTTTGTACTTGAGATGATCATAGGTTTTTCAACCGAAATTATACCATATAATACTAATCAAAATATTTTCGATTAGCATTATAAGGAGATTTGCTAAACAAATCCCCAATCCCATTCAAGCAACTTTGTTTGTTGGAAAGTGGATTGAGTAACCAATTGTGATCTAGATCATATCTAATCAATTATTGGTTAAGGCAATGTCATTTAAGGAAATAATCATCATCAAATATTTAACAATTTATCCATAATTATTACAGGATTAAATGACAATCACAAGGTTCTTGATTAGGAAAGTAATTTCTAGCAGTGACCCTCACTTACTAAAATTAGCATATCTCAATCAATTTAAATCCAAATCATGCAAAATAAGTTTCCAAAGTTTGCTAATTTGATTTACAACATAGCCTAAGTGATTTGCACGTATTTCTAAGCATTTCAAAACAGTAATTAACTCCTTAATTACATCAAGATTCGCAGTCCCCGAAATAGTGGATACATGTTCACTACAATGATCATAACTTGAGCAAACGGAATCCAAATCACGCAAATTCAAATCCCATGATTTCCTTAATTAATGAAGAACATAATACAATTGATAATTTCGTGTTTAAACAATTTAAACATAGCCGAAAAATATCATAAAACAGGGCTGCGAAAATGAAATGCAATAAAACTTTCGCAAACCCGAACGAACACAAGTCTTCCTAGGTTTATGGATTGTATCTGAAACCTTCAACCTGGCTTTGATACCACTTGATGGATACGGTAAGATCCCTAGGCACATCATGGAAGCGTGAAGATCGCATCTTATGCGATCGGGAGCGACTAGTCGCACTAGTTGCTCGAGGCAGCGGAAATTAAAATTTTTCATGCTATGAAACCACATGATCCAAGAACACTTCTCGGATCATTTCATCTAAACCAAAAACAAGTATTAGGGTTACCTCTTGAAGCGTGGTTGTGATAGAGTCTTTAAACGAAGAGACCTCCTGTCTCAAGTCCGATCCGACGGAGGAGACGCTTGCGAACGCGTTGATGAAACGTGTATTCCTCGCAATCCATGTTGATGATTCAAGCGATGAATCTCCTGATCTCGTCACACGAGATACGACGTCTTCTTCACGAGCAAGGTGCACCGAAGTAGACGGAGATTCACGAGCAAACGATCGGGAAGCATAACGACGACGTTCTGACGATGGAGACTCTCTCTAGGGCTTCCATGGCGGACGACCATATGAGAGAGGGAGAGATGGCATGTAGAGAAAAGAAAGAGAGAGAGAGAGAAGTTGATGTTCACAACTTGTGTGTTGCAACCAAGAAGAGTAAGGGGTGCCTCTCCTTTTATAATATTTTGGGATCCATGGATCTCAATCCATGGACAACACAAATCCTGACTCACATTGATTTGTGTTTCTTTTAATGTCTACGATTTTGTTGTAAATTTACAGCAACAATTAATTTGATTAATTAAATATATATTGAATAAATCATCAACATATAAATTAATTAAATCAAATCAACATAGGAGAATTAAGAAGGAGGCATGCCTCCCTTTCATTTAAGGGGGGCGGTACACCTTGAATTCCAATTCAAGGTGGTTGTCCATCCTCCTTAAAAGGAAGGAGGCACTCCTCTTCCTTTTTCATGAGATCTCTTATCCCATGAAAATCTCCATAATTTACAACAACTATTGTTGTAAATTTATTCACACAAATAATTCACAATTATTTTATGAACATTGCAATCATGCCATTGGAAACTTGTGAATCACATTCACAACGCAAAATAACATGTAAATTACATTATCAATTTATTGTCCAATGTGAATCCACTTCACATCAACATTTAGTTAACAAATGTAAATTACAAAAAGCTCTCTCTTATATATTATAAATCACATTTATAATTTATATGAATAATTACATAGTGTTATCCACATTATTCATATCCATGATAATTAAATCACACTTAATCATCTTGGATCTCTATTCTCATGTGCCCAAATAATACGAATCACATTCACATTATTTACATCTTTGATAATCTAATCACATTTAATTATCTAAGATAACTCTCTTTATAATATGAATCAAATTCATATTATTCATGATAATAAATCACATTTAATTATCCATTTTATTAATGCTCGGATACATATATCAATAATGGAATTATCCATGAACTCTTTCAAGGATAATGCGCTTTCTCCGCGGATACTTGGAGATAAGGACAGGGTGATTGTATTGTTCCACGTATAGTGACTTGGATATTGAGATCAAATCTCAAATCCAGATCTTACGGACCTCCTATAGATGCTTGATTAAATCAAGGCCGTAAATCTAATCTTCTTATCGTATATGAATCACATTCAGATCAAGGTTCAACATTTGGACAAAGATCAGATTACTTCTCTATGAGAGGAGTCAGTAAAATCCAGACATGTTTCATCACCCCCTTAGTGTGGAAGTGTCATGGTTATACAATCGTTCATGATCACATCATCCTTAGGTATTCTTAATACCTGTATATCCTGCATACTGGATGACCCAGAATAAACCTGAAGTATAAGATCAATTTTACATTGTCTACTTCACAGTTTTATCATTAAGTTTCTCACTCAACTATTGGGTTTTGGTATCGATCGTATACTTTCCAAAAGCATATATCATACCTAGATGTTGATCATATACTTTACAAATATATATATATATATATCAAACCTACAAATTCAGTCAAGCTTCCAAAGTGAGATGACCGTGCATGGAATTTGATTCTTTCCAATATCTCATGAGTGAGCTCATGTCTTTCGGTTCAGTAACTGAACATGTATGATCCCTTTGAGAGATCATATTACTCATATGCCCTTATATGCACACCACCGTGCCGGTGTATAGACCTTGATTAGGTCATCAACCTATTGGTCTGCCAAATGTACATACTCAGACATATAGTAACGCATCCGTCTCCAGTCAGAGGATATGTGTCTATATCGTGACAGCATACGACATAGGACTTTGGTTATCTCGATCTCGTTAAGTCAACTCTTTGACCTAACTTATCTAACACCTCCGAATTTCTATTCCTATGTAGAGGACATGCATCAAGAGGTCGGTTAGAAATCAGTCTTCAGAGAAAGGATTGTCATTTCCCTCTCATGTTGGAGATCATCTCTTAATAATCATTTGACGATGCTTGATGAGTCATCAATCTAACTCTTTGGATATTCATCATAGCACCAGCCTCTATGATTCAATAATTGAATCAACAACTGTATGATCATTAAGATGGCCATGGTACATAACCCTAATTGTACTAAGCGCCCTATTATGCAAATTAGTTATTCTTCATTTCAGAACAGGGAATGATATTTGCAATAATAATTATTGAACAATGGCTCGTCGTGGGCTCGCATGTCCAACAAGGTGGGTACATGGGTAGAGGAGGAATATAGATCTCATCATCCGAATCTGATGGTGCCAACCTATCGCCTATAGGAGAAAAGAACATGACTGACTCAAAAAATGTGACATCTGCACTAACATAATACCTCCTGTGTAATGAATCATAGCAACGATCATCATTTTGAGTCCTGTAATACCCAACAAAGATGCATTTGACAGCTGCAGGAGAGAGCTTGTCAATCCCTGGAGACAACCAATGGACGAACGCAACGGACCCAAAAACACGAGGGGTAAGAGAGAACAACTCCTTGTCAGGGAAAACAAGAGAGAAAGGTATCTTCTCCCCCAGCATCGATGAGGGCATACGGTTGATGAGGTAACATGCTGTGAGAACCGCATCACCCAGAATGAATGTGGTGCACAACTTTGGACAAGGAGAGTACGAGAGACATCAAGAAGGTGACGATGCTTTCTTCTGCGACACCGTTATGTTGGGACGTGTAAGCACAAGATGTTTGATGAAGGATGTCGTGAGAGGAAAAGAATTGAGATAGTACATGGGTACAGAATTCAAGAGCATTATCAGTTTGCATAATTTTGACAGAGGTGGAAAAAACATTATCCACTTCTTTAATAAAATTCATAATAGCATTGCCCGCTTCTAATTTATTCTGCAATAAGAAAACCCAAGACATACGATTGAAATCATCCACAGCAACTAAATAGATTATGTGCCCCTGATGATCAGGAACACGGCTTGGACCCCAAATGTCTACATGGAAAAACTCAAAAGGGAAGCTACTGCACCGACTCTGACGACTAGGGAAGACAGACCGATGATGCTTCCCTAACTGGCATGCTTTACAATTGAACGAAGAGCAAGGTGAGATATGGGGAAGGATTTGACGAAGTTTCTAAAGTTGAAGATGACCAAAGCGCAGATGCCATAGGTAAGAAGAGACAGGACCAGTAAAATGAGAGGATGCTCCAGCATATGGTGTTTGGACCAGTTGATACAGCCCGCCCTTCTCACGGTCACACCCAATCACTCTGCCCGTAAGAATGTTCTGAAACACAAGAGATGATGGGTCAAATATTGCTCGACAATGTAAATCCTTAGTAATCAGACTAATCGACGGTAAATTCATTGAGAAATTAGGAGCATGCAACACATTTTGCAACTGCATAGATGGCTTCAATGTAATCTCCCCATGTCCTGTGATGGGAGAATGAGTCCCATCTGCTATGACCATTGTCTTTCCTGGAGAAACCTATTTATAAGATATGAGTTAATTTCTGTCTCCACACATATGATGTGTTGCACCTGAATCTATAATCCATTTCGAGATACCTGAATGATGACGAGAAGTAGAGGTATGAGCACTACCTGAGGTGCTAGCCCCTGCAGTAGCAGCAACATCCGAGCTGCTCTCTGAAACATGTGAAGGAGGACCGGCTGGGGGCATGATATCTCGCAGTCAAGACACAAGGTCATCATACCGCTGATCTGATGTAGGTGGAGCACCATGATGTTGAATCTGTTCTGCTACTCGGGCAGATGCTGGGAAACCATGCTTGGAGTAGTATGTATCTTCGGTATGACCAGATCAATGGTAGTAGGTACAAGGTAGTCCACGACCACGTCCACCTCAACCATGTGGTCCCCGTCCAAGGAATTGAGATGGGCCACCTCTTCCACGAGTGGCCGCCATAGTAGAAGAATTTGTCATTGAAGCAGGGTTTGAGATATTGATTCGGCTTAATCTACGAAAGGCCTCCTCCATGGGAGGAATGGCATCTACCAGAATCTGAGAAGCAGCCTCATACTGTGAGTCTAGAGAGGCTAGAAAGACACCCACCATTGTGACATTCTGATATGTCTTCATCTGCTCTAGAGTAATTGTGAGGGGCATGAACCTACGAAGCTTCTCAAACATTCCCCGCAAGGCAGTGTAGTGAGCATGCAGGGGTCGAGCATTCTGCTTTATAGTAAGATGCCATGCTCAGGCTGTAGAATCTATCTCATTCTTGGCCTGTGAATACGTGGCAGCAAGAATGTCCCACATGGCTTTGGCAGTGGGATGATGCAAGACATCGTTTGCAATGTCTGGAATCAAGGTACCAGACAACCAAACATGAGCATAGGCGTCATCAGCCTCCCATGAGGCATACAACCTTGTAATCTCTGTCAGTTTTTCCTTGGTAAGAATATGTTTCTTACCCATCGACTTCATTAGGATCATGAATTGCATAGCCCATAATTCGTAGTTCGACCCATCCATCTTCACAATAGGCGCAGGACCTCTTAAGGCACTCGTGATGTGAATATCTACCTTTCTTTCTGACATGATGACTAGAGAAGACTAGGGTTGTAGACTAGATAAATTTTTGTCTACAATGACATTTAGAGGTTTGGTTGCATGTGTAAACTCAAGCAACCAAATCCATCAACACGGAGATGCGGTGTTGGCATGGCCTCAAATTTCAGCGAAATTCGGTCGAATTTCTGTCGAATATCGATATCCAGTCGAAATCGAAATTCGACCGAAATGACCGAAATATGGGGGTCCTAGTACAAAAAATGACCGAAATGACCGAAATTTCGGTCGAAATTCCACCGAAATTCCATCGAAATTCTGTTTTGGTCGATACCGAAATGGTGACCGAAATCGACATTTAAGGCCTTGGGTGTTGGTAGCCGAAATATGACAAAGCCGCGGAAGGGAGCCCCTAGAGTTGGCCGAACAGCAGCACCTCTAACAATAATAGATGCGACGGCAGGAGCCCAGAGCAGTGGGGTTGCGATGCAGCGGGGCTGTGGGGGCCCAAGGTGGCGGAGGGCCCTGGGCAGCGAGGTGCCCTGGGCGACGAGAGGCCCTAAGGGGCGAGGTGGCTCGGGGCAGGGGGGCTGCGGGGCCCGAGGCGGCGGGCAGGGGTTGGCGAGGCCCGAGGTGGCGACATGCACGAGAGGTTTGAGGTGGGGATTAGGGTTAGGGTTTCGGTACAGGAGCTCCCGTCTAGGACCGTCGCTCTGATACCATGTTGGGAAAATAGAAAGAGATGGTTTATTCCTTGAGCCCTAGGCTCCCATATATAGGGAGAGGCCTATGGGAAAATTACATAAAGTAGATAGAGAGAAAAGGAAATAGATAAAAAGATACATAAACATGAAATATATCTCTACAAGGTGTTGGGGGTGGTAACTAAATTCGCAGAGGGGAATTTCGGTTTCGATAGGATTAATCACTCTTTCCTTTTCTTGCTTCCTAAGAAGGATGTTGTGACCAGAATTGAGGACTACATGTCGATTGCACTCTCCAATGCGATTTATCTGATCTTGGCAAAGTTGCTTGTCAACCGATTGACAAAAGTGTTGGACAAGTTCATCTCATCGGCTCAGAATATCTTTTTACATGGTAGACACCTCATAAACAGTGTGGTTATGGCATCTGAGATTGTGGCAGACTACGCAGGAGGAAAACTAAGAGGGTGTTGTGGAAGGTGGATTTTTCGAAGGCGTATATGATTGTGTTGATCGAGGGTTCCTGGGAGCATCTTTTCACAGATGTGGTTTTCCATATCGATGGATTTTGTGGATGAAGTAATGTATCACGAAAGCATCTTGTGCAGTTCTGTTGAATGGACAACCGAAGGGTGGGTATTTCCAACCTCAGCTTGGGGTTCGACAGGGTTGCCCACTGGCACCTATACTCTGTACCTGCGATTGATGCCTTGACAATCATGGTTGACCACGCCGCCTTGGGAGGTTTCTACAGTGGTTACACAGTGGAGGAGATTTTTGTTCCCATCCTTCAGTATGCAGATGATATGATTCTTTTTACGGAGGGTGGCGCAGATAATTGTTGGGGGCTTTCAATGGTTCTAGATATTTTTGGTGGTCTCTGATTTGAGGCTCAACCGAGAGAAGTCGGAATTCGTTCCTTTTGTCCTGATGGATCTAGAGATCGACCTATGCACTAGTTGGGTGTGCTTGCCGCATAGGGACTTGCCGATGATATATATGGGCTACCAGTGGTGGAGAAATTGGAGCACAGATTGGCAAGTTGGAAGTCGATATGCCTATCCAAGAGTGGTATCCCGATGTTGCTACATTAGTCATGTCTGTGAAACCTATATTTTTTTTCTCTCTTCTACATTGACACCTATACGTGTGCGAAAGAGGCCTGAGACCATTATGAGATGGTTTTTCTGGTAGTCAGTTGGGTGATCAAAGGGGCTTCCTTTAATGGATTGGAATACATTGTCTTTGTTCGAAGGAGGATGAATAAAGCCTTGCTCAGCAAGTGGGTTACATGTATTTGGGGTGACTGTAACAATTTGTTTGCAGCCTGGTTAGGAGGATCTACAGGGTTGGTCTCACTTTCCTCGGTAGCAGTGATCTCGGGTCCGTGCCTTCGTATTTCTGTGAGGTTTGTAGTATGGCGAAAGACATCTGTTTATTCTTGAGACCGATTGTTGGGCACGAAATGGGGTTTCGTTTGTGGACAGATGATTGGAGCGAGGGTAGGGTTCTACAAATGAGGTTTCTGAGGTTTATACGTCGGGATTGTTCGGTGGCGGAAACTTGGGATGGGCACTCCTTGCAGTTTAAATTTTAACTTTCAGATCAACGTCAGAAGGAACTTATGGTTTTGCTGGAGGAGCGTGAGGTTGTGGAAAGCCCCACTCACAGGAGTGATTGTTGGATCTGGTGTGATAGCCCGTTTTCAATTACGAAGGCACACAGGGTCTTGAAGGGCCCTTTGGTATTTGACCCCGGAGGATGTGCATCAGATTGCAGGAGGATATAGAAGTGGAAGATTCCAACTCGTGTGAAAGTGTTGCTTTGGCTTTGTAGGTAGGGGAGACTGCTCACTAGGGATAGGTTTGCTCACTTTGTTCAGGAGACCATTTAGCTTGCCCTCAGTGTCTAGGTGAGGTTGAGGATGCTGACCATCTTTTCTTCAAGTGTGGGAGTTCGTTGGCATCCTGGAACCTCTTTTGGTATCAGGCGGTGAATACGGACGTCTCTGGTTTTTAGAGATCCTTGTGGTGGATTAAGCTCGTATGGAGAAGGAAAGATTAGGGTGTATGGCTATGGTCTAGGTGTTGTGGTTGGCAAGAAATGGGTGGTGTTTTGCCAGGATCGTTTCTATGCTGAAAACGTAGTGATGCATGCTAAAGCACTGTTGAGAGTTGGAACTTATATTTTTTTTATTTATAATGTACATTACATAGGATTGTAATACTTTTTGGTGATAAATGGTGAAGTTTTTGGGCATACACATAATACAATCGAAGCTCTTTTTCTTTGAAAAAAAGTGGCTCTTTACTTTGCATATCTGGTTTAAATATTGAAAATATTAATAATTTGGTTTAAAAATATAGCTTTACATATCTATTTAAACATATTTGCCATATACGCATAATAAATTTCATTATATTCTGAAATATATAGAATAATAATTTTAATAATTTTCGGATAACTAATTATTTACCAATATATATTAATATTTGTTTTTTAGAGATGCCAGATTTTAATAATTTTTATATGTTACATTTGCTCAATCCATACTGTGTCAGAATCCAATTTTATTCAATTCTTTTCACTATTTATCTCGAATATAATAATTTTTAATAAAAATCTATTGCAAATATTTTCGTAAAGTCGGATTTTATACCATGACCCCAAAAATCCAGTTACACCACAACCCCTAAAATCTTTATAATTACCTCACGACCCATGTAATTTTACTAACTCTTACACATAAACCATGTAGGTTGACTTCTGCCCATATTGTCTTTCACCTCAAAGGAATCCGTCCAAGTATTAATATCTACCCTTAATGTTGAACAGAGCCCTTCCTCCTTTTTTAAGCACCAATTTCCACCATTCTCTCCTCCCCCTAACTAACATAATGGTATCTGATCACGGCATTACATCTGGGAATAGCAGCTAGGTCTCGTTGGTGACAACAATCAACACGTAGTCCAGCATCACACATAGGAGCTCCATGAAGAAGATCGGGACATCATCGCCCTCCTCCGCTCTGCCACGTTTTCTTCAACATGGGAAGGAAGGTCAAGCTCACAGAAGCCATCTCTGTGACTTCCCTATCCACCTCGGTGCCTCGCCGTCAATGTTAATGGTAGGGACACCATCAACATTGGCAATGATAATTGTTAGAGTATGCGTCATTCATATGTATTGAAGGGTAAATGGATCCCTTCAGGGTCTATTTACCACATCCCAATGTTTAGTCCCATATCTACCAGTGGAGGGTCTGTGGAGGCTATATAAGAAGCCCCAGACCCTCCTGTATCATATGAGAAAGTTCAATGAACGATCAACCCTTTGAGGCGTTCTCCCGTGGTTTCATCTTGCTCCTTAGGGAGTAGGGTTCCACGTAAAATCCCACGTTCCTCAATGTTTATTTTCTATTTTCTCTGATATTAGCTTTCGCATTATATTTTCTAACATGGTATCAGAGCGGGTTCGATTCTCGGTGAGTTGTATGCATTATTGTTCGAGATTCGATTTTGATATTTTGTTCTTGGAAATTTATTCTATTTATTATCATGTATCGTTCAAGTTCTAGGGTTTCTTTTGAAACCCTAATTTCTGCATGATTTGAAATCATCATCTATATAAAAGATTTAAGGGAAGCCATGGCCCCTTGTTCCAAAGAATCTCAATTCTATGCATCAAGCCTTGATCTTCAGATCTTCAGTTCTGCTGCGAATCAGATCTTCAATTCGGTGTCCACGCGATCACGATCATGGATGTTCCAATGGGAACAGATCGGCAAGCGTCGACCTAGGTGGGAACATCGCATTCTTCTTCTTCAGGCGCAGCAGGCCTCCTCTTCATCGCTATACGGCGCATCCAGACGCTATACTCGCAGATCCAAGCAATTTAAAGGGAAACGCTCGATCTGCGATTTCTAGGCACCTCGCAAGGCGACGGCGCAACGCCCATTCCGGTGCACCTCCCGGCCCCTCTTGCACCAATCGCGATGAGCCCCACCTCCTTCCTTGAGCTCTTGGCGACGCCCCTCCGACATCCTCCTACAGTTCATCCTCCTCGCAGTAGCAACCCTCCATGCGAAGGCCTTCCTGGTGATGCCTCCAGCATAAGGTTTCCTGATGGGGAACCCTAGGCGGCACCCCCTTCCCATCAGTAGGCGGCGAGCAACCCCATCTCCAGAGTGGCACCCCTCCGATCTCGACGCTCCTCTCACATGCGGTGCGAGGCTCTCATCTCCTTGATGGCGATCAGCCACCCTAAATAGAAGGCAGTGATTCTCTCGATGCAGCCCATTGAAGGTGGTGCTCGATGCAACCCTTCCTCCAATCTCGGCACTCTTCCCAAGCGCAGGCAGCGGCACCAACCAAGCATGGCCCCCATCGGGGGGCGGCGGCTTTGAGAAAGAGGGGTTCCAAGTGGAACCTTAAATAGAACCCCAATGGGTTGTGTCTGCTTACAAAGAGAGAGAGGAAAGAGCAACAGTGTTGGGCTGCTGCAAATTGGCCTATTTTGATTGACAGTCCTTTGTTCAAAAAAAAAGGATCGTACAAAAAAATCCGTACGAAAAAAATTTGATTCAAAAAAAAGGAAAAAGAAATAAAAACTGTAAAAAAATTTATTCTAAAAAATTGATTGAAAAAAAGAAGCCAAAAAATTGACATTTGTGATGTTTTGGTTCTCTCCCCATTTTCTTGTCTTCTCCCAACTTTGGTCGACATCATTGTTTTCCGACCAGTATGGGAGAAAGGGGGAGTATTATGTAAATTACAGGCCACATTGACAGATTCTCCAGATTCCAGATTCAGATGTCAGATTCCAGGTCAGCTAGTTGTTCAGACTCTACAGAGACAGTTCAGTTTCAGACTCTGAGGATTGGTTCAGAGTCCAAGCTTAAGGCACTCCATCTTTGAGTGACCCATTTTCTTCTAGTTCTCCAGAGAGAGACTCCTTTTCAGATGTGCACATGTTTGCCATCATTTGTTGCGGTCCCCATCTTTTTTTCGTCGGAGTTTTCATGTGTTCCATAGGGACTCCAGAGTAGAGATCCCATTCCATATGCCATGTGAGCTAGGGTTTTCATGTGGTTTCATAGGGACTCCAGAGTAGAGATTCCATTCTCTGAGCCAGTATGTGAGAGACCCGGTTCTTCGACGAGGAGACTTTTCAGACTCCATTCTCCAATGACCATGGACTCCGACGAGGATGTCACCACGGCTTTTTCAGTTCGGCCCTTTCAGAGATGGAGTAGCTGTCCACATTATTGTGGTGGGCCAAAGTTCTCCAAGTGGAGACTCATTTCAGTTGCAGTAACTCTGACAGGCACGGTACAGAGCATATGCTCTCCGTCGAGGAGACTCAGTTCGACTCACACTCTAGACCGTTTGTTCCTCCTCACCTGCACGGCATGAGAAGTAACGTCCTCGACAGCAGCATGGCCTCAAATTTCGGCGAAATTCGACCTAATTTTGATCGAATTTCAGTTTCGGTGGGTGACCAAAATGGCCGATGTCGACCGAAATTTGTGGAGCTTAGTTCAAAAACAGATCGAAATGACTGAAATTTCGATCGAATTTCGACAGAAATTGGACCGAGACCGAAATTTCATTTCGGTCAGTCTCCGAAACAAAATCGAAATCCGGCATTTAAGGCCTTGGACAGTAGTCGACAGTTGTGCATGTTGATTTGATATTGTTTGTAGTGTATCATAGCGTAAGTTTGAGAGATTTCTTTTTGTTTGTCCAAGTTGAGCATTGCATGCTCCAGCTTGAGGGGGAGTGTTAGAGTATGCAACATTCACATGTATTGATAGGTAAATGGATCCCTCCATAGTCCATTTACCACATCCCAGTGTTTAGTCCCACATCTACCAGTGGTGGGACTTGGAGGGTCTATGGAGGTTATATAAGAAGTCCCAGACCCCCCTTGTATCAGATGAGAAAGTTTAATGAATGATCAACCCTTTGAGGTGTTTTCCCGTGGTTTCATCCCACTCCTTAGGGAGTAGGGTTCCACGTAAAATCTTGTGTTCCTCAATATTTTTATTCTTTTCTCTGATACTAGCTTCCGCATTATATTTTCTAACAATAATGGCACGGTCAACACTCCTTTTGCTCGTCTTCTCCTCTCGTTCGCATCCATGGTTTCACCATTATTGTTTCCTATCACACTCTTACCATCCAAAAACATAGCTCTGCTATAATCACCTATCAGATAAAGGATGTAAATCAATCTACATCCATGCCATAAGTAGCATGAAGGCATCCTCTGTACCAAAATGGACCCGACAAGCATGCTCTCCACTCATGCTCCAGGATCATCTTGCTCAACAGGTCAAAATTCGGAGTAGAGCGTGAGGCATCTTCCTGGCAATACTCAACCCATTATAATCTTCACATGGGTGAGCATCAGCATCATTTTTCACGTATGGGAAATATCCCAGCGAGGAGAACCCATCTTTGGATGAATTTCATCATCTCCCTGATGGTTTCCTTTAAACGACACCACCAAGCACGTACCCCACCATTGTTGTTGCACAACACTCAACGATGAATGTCACCATTGACTCCAGTCGCTCCTCCGCATGGCTCCACTCCTCTCTTATGGCGACCATTGTTGCACCCATCAAAGCCCATTGTGTGAGGGACAACACCGCTACAATTGGTCATTGGAGGACAATCTTCTTAACGACACCAGCACCGCTGCTCCGTCTTCTCCCCAGAGGCTCCCACAAATTCCCCCGCTCACGATCATCTCTTCTTCCCGAGCTCATCGCCCTCAGTTCTTTCACCAACTATGCCTCCACCAATAGCCTCGTTTCCACTTACAAACTAGTGAAGCGCGTTGGATAAAAAGGGGGTGAGAATGAAGAAGAAAGAAAAACAAATCAAATGGTTATATAGACTGTTGAATTGTTTCAAAAAGTGGATTCAGTTAGATTAACTCAAGATGGTCGAGTTCATAGAGTTGGTTGATGTCATGGGTATATATGTTGAATGGAGCAAGATTACAAGTGTCATGGGATAATAATAAAGACTATAGGGGTTGTGTAATTGGAGAAGTTGTTAGGATTCATTGTGCAAAAATCCCTAGATATTTCAACGAACAATTCAATCTTATGGATGTATTGAGAAACCTAGCTACCAAATGCTACCTCAGGGACCAAAGAGATATCCCTAAAATTAAATAGAAGGAAACAATTCCATCATTATGATAACAGAACTTGTAGAAAAGGGTAAGTAGCAGTCCGATATTTCACAATTAGGATATATTTTTTAGCATATTAGCAATTAACTTCACAGCATTCGTACCTTAAGGTTAAATGCAAGTTGTCGTATCTTCTGAATGTACTTGATAGAATCTGACTGAAAGGAATTGTATACTAACTTTTCAAGGCCAGTTATTGCTTGTAGAGAACTATTCAGCCAATACGAATCGCTCATAGTCTGAAATAAAGATAAAAAGAATCATTTCTTAACCAAAAACATCGTTGAAGAAAAAAACTTGAAATAAAGAATGAAAAAGGAAATAACCTTATGATGTCAAATAATTGGTAATAAGTTGAAAACCTGATGAAAGTTATCCCTGGCATTTAAACTTTTTGGCACCCGTTTAAGGAATAAAGAAGAAATTCAAGTGATTTGAAAGGAGTTGAAAATTCTAGGCCATCAAATGGAGAGAGGTCATACCAATTCACTTCGACTAAATTAGATGGTAATTCTAATTATTTTCTCTTTAGTGTTGCGTTGTTTTCTTTTCACAGGTTAATGGGTTGTGAGCGAGAAACCATCTATTATATATGGATATATATATAGGATTTTTATCCAATGGACCCCATGCCCATTAGAAATGAGATGAGCCCGCTTAATCTCCAGCAGCTTCAGTAGCAATATAGCTTCAGTAAGTAATATATATCCAAGCTTCAGTAATATATATCGAAGCTTCAGTAAGTAATATCATAGCTCTAGTAACTTATATAAAGCTACAAGTAAGTGTAAACCAAAGTTACTGACTAAATTACTTCCTTTACTTACAATTGATTCGAAGTTACTGATGGTAATACGAAAGTTACTGATGCGTTTACTATTACTAATATAAAGTGTTGGTGATGGTGATACGAAAGTTACTGATGCGTTTAGTATTACTAATATAAAGTGTTACTGATGGCAATACGAAAGATATTGATGCGTTCAGTTACTGATGGCAATACGAAAGTTACTGAAGTTACTGATCGTCGGATTAAGATCTAACGACTAATATTAGGAGTTCACCTCATCTCTAATGGGCATCGTGTCGATTGGATAAACCCTCTATATATATGTATGTATATAAGTATCCCATCCCCATTTTTATTAAGAGAGTGATGACAACTATAGCCATGTATGCTTTTGGGCATTCCCTCCTTTTACTTCAATTTAGAATGGTTTTCCATGTAAATCCTTCCGGTATTCCGAGAAAAAATGCTTCGGAAAGCCTCAATGAACTTCTTCCATGCAACAGGATCAACAGATCAACCAATTGTGGCTCCATAGAGTCCCACAATTCCTCAGCATATCCATCTAAGGAGTACATGGCCAGAGTAACCTTCTCCTCTTTTTGGACATGTAAGATGCAGAAGACCTTCACATGCTTTAGCCACTTTTCTGTCTCAACTGGGCTCCCAATACCCAAGAATTCTAGGAATTTCTCATTGTGATAGTTCAAAGATAATATCCTCATATGGCAGTGGAGGAGGAGGTGTACACAAGCTATAGATCACCATCTCCCATGTCCATGGGGGACCCACTCTCAAATACCGATATCGACAATCTCTCCTCAAGTGCAAGCTGACTTCGTTGTACAACTTTCAGCATTACCGTAATTGTGGGAAAAAAGAATGACTTAATTATTCCAAAGGCCATAGGGCTCTCTTATATAAAGAGGAGAAATCCTAGATGGTAAATTACATGATAAAGATATAATAAAAAAGCAAATACAAAATAACTCTCAACACTCCCCCTCAAGATGGAACAAAGATGTTGTTAGAGTAATTATGTTATTTGTTCTTTTTTATTGTCCTTTTTCTGTACTTTACCCATAGAGCTTTTCTCCTATATAAGAGAGCTCTAGGGTTTGATGAATAATTATCTTGCTCATTCCCTTTCAACATGGTATCAGAGCGACGGTCCTAGGCCGGAGTTCTTGAAACCCTAACCCTAGCTCCTACCCCACCCGCCGCCCCTTTCTCTCTCTCTCTCTCTCTCTCTCTCTCGATCAAGGTCGGCGCCGCCCCTTGGCTGGGAAGCTTCTCCAGCCGTGCGCAGGTCTGTGCGCGAGACGTCCTCAAGGTGGGAAGCGCCTTCGTGCTGCAGCCCAAGGTCGGGAGTGCCCTTCGTCGTTCTCGTGCGCGGGGTGAGTGCACATCAATCATCCCATAGTGCGCACCCCTGACGCAAGACCAGTGCACCCCAGTCCAACGCCTTCACCGATCCCGTGCGCAGGGTGCGTGCACATCGCGCATCTCATAGTGTGCATCCACTGTGCATTCCAGTGCACTGCCTGTATGCGTGTGCAAGTTCGTGCACGTGCATCCCTGTGCAACCGTGTGCACCCTAGTGCATATATGTCAGACGTAGTGTGCCACCCTATGGTGTGTGCACGCTAGACACGAATCGTGATTTGAAGGGTGGTGTCGTGTGAGTCTACGGACACGACGGCCCTCATCTATGTACACGTAGACATTCTAGTCTAGTCGTGTAACCCCAGTTGCAGGATAATGTTGTCATCATGTCTGACAACAAGGTAGATCTTCCGTCTCATGGTGGAGTTCAGACACCATCAGCCATGGCAACATCTTGTGGCAGAGGAGGCTATTCACATTTTCGAGGTAGAGGTGGTCGTGGCCGAGGAGGAGGAGGTAGCAGACCTCCTAGACAGTCGTGCACCTACTGTCGCAGGACTGGACACACTGAGGAAACATGCTATTCCAAGCATGGGTTTCCTACTACTACGGCACGGATGGCAGAGCAGGCTCAGCAGGAAGGGGGCCCTTCTCTTGCCCCGGATCAGAGGTTTGAGGAGCTAGTGGCGAGACTTCGGGAGATTATGCCTGGCCAGGGACCAACTGGTACTTCAGGATCTTCAGAGATAGCCGGCTCAGCATCAGCATCCTCTTCAGGTACAACGTATGCACTTACTAGTTGTTACAGAGCAGATCTATCAGAATGGATTATGGACTCAGGAGCATCTCACCATTTATGTGGTGACAAAAAGCAATTGGATGATTTTATTGCGACTCAGACAGGACGCTCCGTGGTAATTGCTGACGGAACACATTCTCCCATTACTGGTCAGGGGGAGGTGCAATTGACCCCTGGGATACGACTTCAGAATGTTCTTTATGCTCCTGATTTTTCCATGAATCTACTATCCATTAGTCAAATCACTAAAGATTTACATTGTCGTGCCATATTTGACTCATCTGCTCTTGTGTTTCAGGACATCCTCACGGGCAGGGTGATTGGAACTGGCTGTGAGCAAGGGGGTCTTTATAGACTGGTGC
The DNA here is from genome assembly GCA_037367405.1 of Ottelia alismoides. Classification (NCBI taxonomy): domain Eukaryota; kingdom Viridiplantae; phylum Streptophyta; class Magnoliopsida; order Alismatales; family Hydrocharitaceae; genus Ottelia; species Ottelia alismoides. The sequence goes on from JAZKJV010007670.1 coordinate 391,286, forward strand.
AATCTCCTTATGCTGGTGTCTCTTCTATGAGGGCTGGATCGGTGTCACCCTACACTTGGCATCTTCGATTTGGTCATCTTCCGTTGCAAAAGATGGTCCATATTCTTCCACAGATTTCTCCCAAGTCGAACTTTCAGTGTGAGGCATGCCAACTTGGCAAACATCACAGGTCGTCATTTCCGAGTCGTATAGGTCCAAGTCGTCATGGTCTGTTTGAGATGCTACATTTTGATATTTGGGGTCCCAGTTGTGTCCCTGATCTTCAAGGACACAGGTTTTATCTTGTTGCTGTTGATGAATTTTCTAGGTTATGTTGGGTTTTTCTACTTAAAAATAAGTCTGATGCTGCGTCTGTTATCCAGTCTTTCATCATCGAAATAAAAAATATTTATTCTGCTAAAGTGAAGTTCATACGGTCTGATAATGCTCTTGAATTATGTAGCTCTCATATCTCAAAATTTCTCATGTCTCATGGAATTGTGCACCAGAAGTCATGTGGTTACACCTCCCAACAAAATGGGGTAGCTGAGAGGAAACATCGTCATTTGTTGGACATTACCAGGACCCTATTGATTCAGAGTCGTGCTCCTCACTCCTATTGGGGGATGAGGTTCTAACTGCTTGTTATCTGGTCAACCGTATGCCTTCGTCAGTATTGGGAGAGAAGATCCCGTTCTTGACTGCGTTTCCCGAGAAGGATCTTTTCTCCCTAACACCTCGCGTCTTTGGCTCCATTGCATTTGTTCATTGCTTCTCTCCTGGTCTGGACAAGCTCTCTCCCAGAGCTGTCAAATGCGTTTTTGTGGGTTATTCCAAATCCAAAAAGGGTATCGGTGTTTTGATCCAGTTAGACGACGGTACCATGTTAGTGCTGATGTCACCTTCTTTGAATCCATTATGTATTTCTCTCCTACAGGTGACAGCCTCACTCACTCAGACGAAGGAGATGATATCTACATGCCTCCTCCACCATCTATTCCATGCTCTACTCTGCCGCCACCACCACCACAGCCTATACCACCACCACCTCCACCACCACCTTCTATTTTTTATCCTCAGGTCTATCAGTGTCGACCCTCTGCTCATGTGCCTCCATCATCCAACACGCCCGAGGTATGTAATGAACATTTGAGTACTACTAATGGCACGGGTGATTTGCATGCACAGACAGATGTATAGGGCACAGATGATACTACCACTACTCCAGTTGATGATCTCGATCTTCCTATTGCCCATAGAAGGCAAAAGCGTGCGCGGACAATGAATCCCAAATATGGGATGGACTTTGCATCACAGGCCTGTTTGGAGCGGTTGTCCCCGGAGTTTCGCAAGTTCGTCCTTGGGTTATCAGCAGTGGAAATCCCAAGGTCATATCAGGAGGCACTACAGAGCAGTCCATGGCGTTTGGCTATGGAGGAGGAGATGGCGGCGTTGCAGTCACGTGGTACGTGGAGTGTTGTGCATCCTCCACCAGGTGCGTCAATAGTCGAAAGCAAATGGGTTTTTACTGTTAAGCATCGGCTGATGGTACAGTCGATAGATACAAAGCCAGGTTGGTTGCTCGTGGGTTCACCCAAACATATGGGGTGGACTATCAGGAGACGTTTTCTCCAGTAGCCCGTCATTCTACCTTACGGATTCTCATTGCAGTTGCTATTGTCCGTGACTGGCCCTTGTTTCAGTTAGATGTCAAGAACGCTTTCTTGTATGGTGACTTGCAGGAAGAGGTCTATATGCAGCAGCCACCAGGGTTTGCTGCTGAGGGGGAGTCCAGTATGGTGTGCCGTCTTCATAAGGCCATATATGGCCTGAAGCAGAGTCCACGGGCTTGGTTTCAGAAGCTCTCGGAGTTGATTGAACAGAAGGGCTTCATCAGATCTACAGCAGATCATACTCTCTTTGTAAAGAGAGACCAGCAAGGTATTGTGGTCATCTTAGTGTATGTTGATGATATTGTTATCACTGGTAGTAATAAGCATGGCATTCAAGCAGCCAAGGATTTTCTTAGTGAGCAGTTTGTTACGAAGGACCTGGGTACACTTCGTTACTTTTTGGGATTGGAATTTGCAAGAAATGAGCAAGGCATGGTAATGACACAAAGGAAGTATGTTACTGATCTGTTATCTGAGACAGGAATGGCAGGATGTAGACCAGCTACTACTCCTATGGATCCTAATGTTAAACTCTATGATGATGACTCTGAGGAGGTGGACAAGAGATGGTATAGAGAGCTCGTGGGGAAGTTGTTATATGTCACTATTACCCGACCAGATATATCCTTTGCTGTTAGTAGGGTAAGTCAATTTATGGAGCAACCCAGACAGGCTCACATGAATGTTGTTTTTATGATCTTGAGATATCTAAAGTCGTCTCCAGGTGCTGGTCTTCTGTTTAGGAAAGATACCTCTATATCTGTCACAGGTTGTGCTGATGCAGACTATGCTGGGTGCCCTAATGATAGAAAGTCTACTTCAGGCTTTATTGTATTTGTTGGCAGCTCACCAATAGCGTGGAAGAGTAAGAAACAAACTGTCGTGGCTCGATCCAGTGCAGAGTCAGAATATAGGGCAATGGACCAAGGTAGTGCTGAGATGATGTGGGTTAAATCGGTTTTGACTGATTTAACTATTGAAGTACCTCTTCCTATGCATCTTAAATGTGATAATCAGGCAGCCTTGTTCATAGCCAATAATCCAGCCTTCCATGAAAGGACAAAGCACATTGAAGTGGATTGTCATTATACAAGGGACTTAATTCAAAAGGGGCTTATTTCAACGTCTTATGTATCATCAGGAGAGCAGATTGCAGACATGTTCACCAAAGCTCTTGCTAGAGGTCCTTTTCATCTATGTTGTTCCAAGCTGAGCATGTTAGATATATATGCTCCAGCTTGAGGGGGAGTGTTAGAGTAATTATATTATTTGTTCTTTTTTATTGTCCTTTTTCTGTAATTTACCCATAGAGCTTTTCTCCTATATAAGAGAGCTCTAGGGTTTGATGAATAATTATCTTGCTCATTCCCTTTCAACAGATGTCAATCACGCTGAGCTTGAAACAACACCTCTGGTATGGCCCCTAGCTAGGGCCTTAGTGAAAACATATGTTGTCTATTCCCCTGAGTTGACGTGGGAAGTAGAGATAAAGCCCTTCGGTATCATATTACGTGTGTAATAGCAATCTACCTCAATGTGTTTGATCCTCTCATGAAAAGCGAGATTGTTGGCAATGAATAGAGTAACATGGTTATCCTAAAGCAATTGCATGGGAAGAGGCGCGTCAATATATAATTATGTCAGAACCGATCTGACCCACTACATCTCCCCTGCGTTATATCTCTATTCTGACTCCGTACTAGATCTAGCAACCACTATTTGCTTCCTACTTTTCCATGAGAGGAAAGGCTTCATATCTTTAGGGCATCATGCATAGTCAATATTTGCACAGGCTATGATGGCAAGAGAAGTCTATCTGTTAAAAAACAACACCATGTACCTGAAGAAGACTTCAAATACCTTAGGATAAAATGAACAACATCAATGTGAGCATGTCATGGTTGCTCCATAAGCTGGTCGTCTTTGCTTGTTGTAAAAGGGATATCTAACCTTATAATAATCACATGGAGGAGCTTCCCAACAAGCTCCATGTACCTCCTCTTGTCCACCTCATTTATATTGTCATCATAAAGCTTCATGCTTGGGTCCATAGGAGTAGCGGCAGGTGTACGATCTGTCATCCCTGTCTCTAGAACAAAATATGTAACGTAGTTCCTTTATGCCATCACCAGACCTCTCTGGTTCCTGTCAAATTCAAGCCTAAGGAAGTATCGTAGTTTACCAAGGTCCTTGGTGACAAACTGTTGTCCAAATAATGTCTTATCTTCATTAATGATTTATAAGTCATCTCATGTAACAATAATGTCATCAATATAAATCGAAATGACAACAATACCTTTACGTGTATTTTATACAAAGAGCGAGTAATATGTAGTCAATCTCTTGAAGCCATGCTGCTCTATCAAGTCCAAGAGCTTCTGGGACTCAGCTTAAGGCATAAATAGCCTTATTAAGTCTGCATATCTTTTGACACTCCCCCTCAACAGCAAACCCAAGTGGTTATGCATGTAGACCTCCTCCGCCAGGTCTCCCTCCATACAAGAAAGTATTCTTGACGTCAAGCTGCGAAAGTGACCAGTCACGTACCACTACAAAAGAGAGGAGGGCCCATCCACCCCATATGTCTGAGTAAACTTACATGCCACAAGTCTAGCATTATAGTGACCAACACTTCCATATGCTCTCTATTGCATTGTAAAGATGCATTTGCAACTGGCCATAGAAGCCCCTTCCAGTGCAGTAACCAAATTCCATGTACTACTTGACTGAAGTGTAGCCATTTCCTCCTCCATAACTAGATGCTCATGATTGTCTCTCATAACCTCCTCATATGTGCGTAGGATCTCAACAACTAACAGTCTAACCACAAACATCCTGAAATCCTTTGAAAGATGCCCCAAAGAAACATAGGCAGCATGAGGATACGTAACACCCATAGCCTCCGCTCCCGAAGAGCAATAGGTTGGACAAGATCCTCTATAAAATCTATTTTTTAGACTAAAAAAGGGAGAAACGTGTTATGGTGTCCGTCCCAGATATATTAAAAGGTGGAAAAATAAAACATGAGGACTTACAGTAGCCAAGACTCAAGAAGGCCTCGCAAGGCAAGGACATGAGGAAGTACGCATCCTCAAGGTCTAACAACATTACCGTCATATAGTGAAAATTACATTTTCAGGATAAAAACATTGTAAAGAAAAGAGTGTTATTCCTAGTCAACCAATTTGCCTAGATAGTTGCAGCGTAGGAGGTCCTCTCTAGGTCGATCTTTTGCCTTAAACAAAGAGTTCCAAAATATTTTTAGATTCTGAAGATTCGGCCAGTCAGCTTCAACCTCTAGCCAGATAGGGGATCACTTCTCACAGTGGAACAAAAGATGGTCTACTGTGTAATCTGTGTCTCATAGAGAGGGCATCTTTTGGAGGCATCTCTGAAAAGTCCAGCGTAACAGTCCCTTATCATGAACATTGATGTGTTTTATATGGAAAAGCCACATAAAGAAGCCAATTCTCCTTGGCAGCTTTAGTTTCTATATAAAGTTGCAATCACGAATCAAAGTATTCACCCTTGGTGGAGGTGGTCTGCTAGTAACATTGTAGACTCGTTTGATCGATGAGTTATTCTTCCACACCTAGTGAACCCTCCCAAAGGCAGGCCTATCAATCTATCTGAGGGGCTCTAGAAGCAGAAGGAATTCCTCTAGGCATTGGTCAGAGAAATCTGCCTGGAATGAAGGCATCCAGTTGCCATCTAGCCAGCAATCCAACACCTTTGCATCACGGTTAGCAGCAAAAGCAAACAAGTGGGGAAATCTGGAAGAGAGAGGTCCCTCATATGTCCAGTTATCGATCCATAAAGCAAAAGAATTACCATCACCAAGAACCAAACGAAAAATCTCCTGAAAAAGAGGTAGCACTAATTTGTTGCCTTTCCAGAGAGCAGAGGGATGAGAATTTTGTTGCTGAGGTAAAGTACCATGAACTCTAATGACATAAATATTGCGAATGAGTCTACAGCAGAGGTCTTCACTTCTGCCTCAAATCCTGCTAATCCATTTTGGAGAAGAGCTTCATTCATGGATTTCAAGCGTAAGATCCCAAGTCCACCAGCCTCCACATGCAAAGTAATTATTTCCCTATCCACTAGATGCACTCAGAACCATCGTGTCCCATCTTTCCTAAAGAAATCGTTGCATGATCATCTCCAACCATCGCCTTATACCAACGTGTAGAAGACATGATGACATGAAATGCACAGGAATAGCTGAGAGAATGGCCTTCACAAGCACCAAAAGATCCCTACATGATAAAGTAATCATCTTCCAACCTGAGAGTCTTTTCTCTGTCTTCTCAATGGTAGGCAGTCGGTCAGACATCTTAAGACTACCAGCCGTCAGCGGAAGGCCTAAGTATCGGATCGGGAGAGAGCCACACTTAAAAACCTAGCGCACAGTCGTGCAACAATCATGTGCATCTGTATCTAAATGACCAAACGAAGTAGTAGTAGATTTGACACGATTAAGAACAAGCCCAGACAGTTCACCAAAAATCTCCAAAGTCAACCACATGCCTTTAGCCTCTCCTCTTTACCCCCCTTCGATGAAGAAGATGGTGTCATCAACATACTACAGTAGAAGATAGAAATATCATCAATAGTGTAACCGATCGAGACCTCATTATGTAACAAATGTGCAACCATACAAGCCAAAACATTAGTTGCAATCACAAAAAGCATAGGGGCGAGCGGGCAGCCTAACTCCTCGCTTTGGCTGAAAAATTCCTCCACTAGGTCTACCATTAACAAGCACCGCGTAGGATGTTTTGGTGATGCAGTGCTTCATCCAGGAGATCCAGATATTGAAGAATCCACATTGCAACATCATCGTCCAGAGGAAACACAAGTCCACCGTGTCACATGCTTTGGAAAAATCCACCTTTCAAAGCCTCCCCTTCGATTTACGCCTCTTCCAATTAGCAATAATTGCAGTTGCGATAGCCAAATTGTTAGCAATATATCTCCGCGCCTGGCGTGGCGAAATGATGTGATCCAATACCCAGTTCAGTCAGATTGCCAAGACCTTAACTACAATCAGATAAATTGGCATTAGAAGGCAATCGATCGAAAGTCCTCTATTTTCTCAGATATTTCCTTCTAAGGCAACAGAAAAATCAGAGCCTTGATAATTCTATCAAAGCTAGTGTTATCTTTGGTAAACTCCACAACATCAACCACCTCCCTCCCTACCGGCTCCCAAAATTCCCAAAAGAAGAACAAGGGGAACCCATCAGGACCAGGCGTACCATCAGCATTCAGGTTTTGCACTACAATCTTCACTTCCTCCGGTATTATGATTTGCACCAGGTGATCGGAACGTTGATCAGATAAATGAGATGCCCCATAACCGGACCATCTCCACAACTTATCCGCATTTCTTCTCAAGAAATCATGGAAGTGATCGAAAATAGCCTGTCCCATTTCACGATCACTCTCTACCCTGCTACCATTTACCACCATAAAATGAAGCTGGTCATGCCGACGCCTCCCGATGGCAACTATATGGAAGTAAGTCGTGTTTACATCACCCTCTTTGAGCCAGGAATGATGGGATCTTTGTTTCCACTCTGCCACATGTTTCTTATCTCCGTCTAGAAAAATATTGCACACCCGCTCTCTCAATGAACTCCTCACCCATGCGATCTCCAATGTCGTCCAGCCCATCAATTATGTCCAACTATATGTCTGCCTCGACACGACGAGCTCTTCTTGTCGCTCTAACCTCCTTCTTGAATGTGCAAAGTCGTGTACGTAAAGAAATTAACTTCGGAGGCATACGTAAGGCTACGACGCCCGAGACCACAGTGGAGGTCCAATGGCTGGCGACCAACTCTTTGAAATTCTCCTCCTGAAACCAAGCTCTCAAAAACCTGAAAAAACCTCGATGTAGGGAGATGACTCCGGAGTCCCAAACTAGAGGTGCATGGTCAAACCTAGTGCGAATCCTGGACAAGAATGTGGGCATAGGAAAGGCACCAAGAATCTCCACAAAAGCCAAAAACCGATCAACATGAGAACGAGGCCTAGAGTTTCTCCAACACTCCAAGTATATTTAGTATATGATGCATTGATCACCTCAAGCTCCAAATCATCAATCATTTCATCAAAATCAACGGAACCAAGGTCATGTCCGTCTCTCAAGCGAGATCTATCTGAACATAGCAAAGAGATGTTGAAATCACCCCCTCCGCCAGCCAAGCCACACCTGGGAAGGTGCCTCTGGCAGTCCGAAGATCCGACCATAAAACCGATCGAAGAGTCTGGACACAAAGGCCGTAGACACAAGAAAAGGAATACTAATTACCCGACTACATGTGCTCCAAGATAACTGTAAGGACATGAGTTCCCCTTAATTCTGATACAAGGATGAAGACCAAGTATTTCCATGCGACAATTAAACTCCATGCAGTTCCAACAGCATCCACTGATTTCAACTCATTCAGTAATCTAGCGCCCGAAGACCTCTAGAGGATAGAGGTACATGAGAGCTTAGATTCCTGCAACAACACATCACAACCCCAATCATTTAACAGAGCCCCAACGAAGCTTTGTTTCTATGGGTTACCTAGATCCCTGACATTCCAAGTTAAAACCTTCATTATGGGGCATAGATGGTCCTGAAGTTCGAATCATACCTGTTGCCACCGCCCCCTGCTCACCGCCTTCAATCGTTTCCGATTCCTATACCGCTTCACTCTACCACCACTCCTACTTCCTGCAATAGAGGAGCTAGAGGATGATGTCGGAGTTGTAACCCCACTAGTAGCAGACGTTAGAGGAAAGACATCAGAAGGGGCTTGTTCCACGGCATCCTCCAGAACGTGGACAGCACGATCCAACACCACCAAAAGTTCAAGACGCTCAATAGGAAGTTCCGCAGTGTAAGGGAGGTCATCAACACCATCAGCATGAATCTCCAATGTTTCTGCAATCAAGGTTGTAGCTTCTCAAGCTTCAAAGGGCGTGGAAAGAAGTTTTGCAAAGCACTGAAGGACTTCAGCCTCTGCAGCTTGGGATAAAAAAGCTTCCGCAAATGAGGCTTTACCAGTGCTGAGTTGGGGCAATGAAGGCAGAGGCGAAGGCATCTCCTGTTGGGGAACCATGGCAAAGGGCACAGCATCTGGGGAGCCAAGCCAAATTTTGCCCCCAAGAATCGGGTTGCATGCCTCTGTGAGGCTCAGCGAAGCCCTAAAAGTAATCGGGTTCACCGTTTCATTAGCTTTAATAGTCAGGTACTCCATCTCCGAAAACAATAGAGATTGTGTAATGTCCGAACCTAAAAAGAAAGTTGTGCATGCTTTAAACATTTCCAAAAATGAATGAAGCCCTAAAAAGGAAGGCGGCGGAGCTGGCACTAGAAAAGAAGGAAAGTGGTGCATCGAAACCAACAAGGTTTCTAGGTTTGGCTGGAAACATAACAGCAGATTGATCAGATCTGAAGGAATAGTCATCTTTTAAAAAGTTCCAAGCTTGGGGCTAATGAAAGCGGCAACGAACCTTCCTCAATTCTGTGTAACGGATGTTACTGCTTCATCGGAGGTCTCCAGGATGAACCAGCGAGAGTCTCTACCATCGAAGGAGGCGGCGACGGTGATGGGAGAACCTGGACCAAAATATGGAACGAAGCTATACCCACTTGAAGGATACAAACTAACTCCATGGCACAAGTCTCTGAAACTTCCAAGACCACCAAAATAGACAAAGGCTCTGAACCCGGTTGCCGACCATCAGCAAGAATTTTTGTCACCCACCCCAGATATCTCAGTGTTGGTCTTATAGCTTCGATTATGCACGAGAGGAAAGGGACGCTAACGACGCAGGCCACCCTAAACGTGGATCTTGAAGCTTCACCATTCGTAAATCAAGGAAGATGCCAAAAGACCTCAGAACTATGGTCTCCACGCAACAAAGGGTGACCTCCGCCGCAGATAATCCTCTCGCACACCAAAAGTTATTCCAGAACAACATCAGAAAACGAACTGCCTAAATTTTTTTGCACAATCTTCGGTATTGTGTGGACTTCCAAGGGACACAACCCATATAGCCAATGAGAAACTTTTCTTTCAATCATGGCAGCTTCATGCCTTCCTTCACAAACCACCACTGCATAGGTGCGGGTAGTTGACAACATCGTAACCTGCTCCACAGGACCACAAAGGCGCAAACAGTATCTTGTTACATGACCTTCTCCCCTTGCAAACACGAGTGCTTCCGATGACCCATGTGACCACAGTGAAAGCAACGTGGTGGTAACGTGCAAGAAGATGCATGATGTCCATAGAACCCACTTCTGTAGCACTGCTGGTCCCGTTTGCGATGCGAAACAATCGACCAACCTCCCCCATCCCTCTCTTCTTCTTGCTTAGTGTCCCTCCTCTCCATTCTTGATGGCCCTCCTCCACTCCTTCACCATGCTTTGCACCTCCCATCGGAGTCACGCTCTCCATTGCCGGCTGCTCTCCATCTCAAAATATTTGTGTCATTTTCACTGTATGTAGAGAAGTGGAAAATACAGAGGACCTCTTTGTATAATATGTCTTATGTATATTAGTCTCCAGAGGTAATGCATTCTCAACATGTAAAGTCTCGTGTTGTATAGATAAATCACCAGTGCCATCCGTAAAAACCAAGTGCTTAGAATTTACATGAGGTACGCTGGATGATGGGGAAGGCATGAGGGTAGGGGCTACAATGGGCAACATGTGAATATAGTAAAGAGGGATAGCCTAAGCCGCATGAGATGGGGGTGGAGGAGCCACGGGAGGAGGAGGAGGTGGAGGAGGAGGAGGAGGCGAAATGTAAACATCCTCACCAGACTTAGATAGGGTCATCATGTTACATGTAGTAGAAAAGTATGACAAACTCGAAGAATGTAACATCAACACTAACATAGTACTTATGTCTGACAGAATCAAAGCATCGATACTATTTATGGGTCTCAGAGTAGCCCATAAGAACACACTTGACAACTCGGGGAGAGCTTGTCACGACTAGGAGTCAGGTGATGTACAAAAGCTAGAGAGCCAAAGCAATTAATTGAATGTAGTTGTATCTACATGATATTAAATCCTATCTAAGTGAGGGTAGGGTACTTCCTCCATGAACACAATACACATTGAGGTTATCCACACAATAGGTTGTGCGTCGATCAAGACTTTTGCCTTGGCATCAAGGTCTACCACATAAAAACAATCGTTAATCAAAGGAACTCAATCAAAAGTTTCTCTGCACGCTTGGATGTTTTAGGTTTCAAAGTACGCCAACAACCACCAACTAGCATTGATGAATCGGTAGGCAAATAATGGTTGATCGATGCTTCTTTTTCTCAGTAATTTTATTTGATAAGGTGATTGACCATGCCACTTTGGGTGATCGATCACTATACCTATAACTAGGACTAATCGTGATCAATTCGATTGCTCGACGAGAACAACCAGCCATTGATTTTATTGAAGGATCGATTGACATTTCTGTCTGATCGATTGTTGAAGGATCGGTTGACATTTCTAGCTGATTGATTAGTATGATAAATCTGATCGATCAACTACTGCTATTACTTTCAAACCAATCGATCTCATCCTCAATTGATAAATCGGACTTGTCAATTGTTAATCAAGTGACGGATCACCTCTACTTTTTGCTCATATTCAATGGCAAATCAAGAGAGTCAATAAGGGTGACATCTAAAGAAGATAAAGATGGTTAGTACTTTAAGTGCAAATCATGACCTTGAATTTAACCATGGATGACTATCTTATTTGATTTATAGATATTGAGATAGTCATTAATGGCTTTTGAAAATTTGGTTGCATTAAAAGAATCAAGCCCAAGCTCAATGAATAAGATCTCTCTTTAGAAAGGTGGTTACTTAAAGATAATCAAGTGATGACTTAGATTGTCAAAGTTGTGACATCAAACCTCTAGTTCTTTGAAGAAGGATTGCAAAATATGTAGATAATACTTGAGAATTTGTATAGCATGTGGAAATGTGAAATAAAGAGATGCATGCACAATATAAATATCAGCAAATATTAATTTATGCAGTTCGAGATGATTAGGATGATCACCCTACTTGACAGGAGAAGTGACCTCGTAGTCATACTTTATATATCTCTATTCTCAATGAGACCCATTGTGCAATGGCAATAGGTTCCACTCGCACTGAACTCTCTCATAATAGGTGATTTGGAATTAAACATGGCTTCTACAGAAAAAGTACAAATCTTCTACAAGATTAATTACCCACTTGACTAAGCCACAAACTGAAACCTGTCACTCAAACACAGAATATACAACAATACATACCACACCACATTGACCTAATGAATACTTTTATGGTTGCTAACGATGATGATGATACATCTTTATCATATTTGTGAGGAGGAACTGGAACAATGATCTTTAGAGAAATCCGGTAGAAATCGAGCTTTTATGCTTTACATCAGCATCGATCAGTCACTAATACTGCAAAAACTCTCGCTGAAGATATCTGGCCCAAAACATGTCTTCTTCGTGAAGATGGCTCCATCCCTCTCAAAGATTTAAAAAAGACATGAAAATGCACACAACTATATCTGGAAAATGGACCCTTCGCATAATGACTGCTTAGTGGGACTCTCTTACTAAAATACGAAGAAAGGGTCCCTTATACAAGTGGGTTATATGACCCTTCGAATAAATTTCATATTCAAGACTTTGATGTAAGAGGGATGGAACCTATGTGTCGTCCCTTTATACGAAGGACATGAGTCTCTCTCTCTCTCGATAACTCACATAAAAGTAGAGACTGAAAACTCTATGTGCTCACTGCTTTCTCTCATACTTGTCGAAAGCGTGAAGATGTCTGGAGTTTTAAAAATAAAAAATATCGATAAAACAAACTCCTTTTTTCTCTTTTATTTTTTTCCCTTTTTTTCTCTTCTTATTTTAATTTTTAATAATCCTTTTCTTTCATTTTTTATTATTGTTTCCTATTTTGACAACTATGTTATTTCCTTTTTCTTTTCTTTTGTAAGTTTTCCTTTTTTTCACAATTCTTCATTTTTTGGGAAATCCAGCTATTGTAACCTTGTTGGGCCGAAACTACTATAAGTTTGAAAGAAACATAGGCCTAAAGAAGTTGGCTGGCAACCAAATCTTGATAATGATCTCAATCTTTAGGAGTCTCACAAAATGGTATCGGCTATTTTTTTCCCTAGAGTTATTAATGGAACTTGATGGAAATACCTTCATCATCATAGGAGATGGGTTGTGGCACATTCATACTTGCCTACTACATGCCTCATGTGACTAGGACTTGCTCGGCATTGCCCCTCTAGTTGCATCATCTTCGCATTGAACGCCTCCTTCTTCTCTATATATGTTGCATCAATGTTCATCATTATCGCTTGCAACCTTATCTCCTTCAAGTTTCATCATGCAATTATGTGCAACTACATCATGGAGCCAAAAACGTGCCATTGCCTTCTCATGTAGGGAACCTACTGTTATCATTCCTCATGTGCCCCATTTTCCCTCGCCTTCCGAAGCAGTAATGTGATGATAACCCACACCTCGCCTTGGTTGCCTCACACCGAACGTCTCTTGCCAATTAAGGCCACACGCACTAGGCCTGAATGTTGGTATCGATCAAGACATCTCACCAACGGGATCGATCCCAACCACCAAGGTCACTTCCTACACTTAATACCCCGGACGAACGAATTTCAAGAATGTTGAATAAAATAATCAAAATAAAGTGCATACCTCAGAATGAACTGTCCTAGGGATAACTTGCAATTATACCATTCTAAAATATGAAATTATATAAATGTACAACATATACAATATCAAACACCGATTTACACAATTCGAGATAATCAAGGCGAATATCCTAGTTTGTAAAGAAATTGTCTTACAAACATACTTTTTATATTGCAATTCTCCCTGAAACATATGATACAAACTCTTATATGTATGTTCCAATCACACCCAACTCTCTCATAATGTGTTGCATCATAAAAATGCTTCACCTCAAACATGTAATAACCATATAGGACTTCTATTAAAGAAATTGGCATTTATGTTGAGATTGGCTTATTCGATTGAAACGAAAGATGGAGAGCAATAAGAAGGGGAAGAGGAGCAATGGGAAGCAAGGAGTAGAGCCAGAGGGCCCTGGAACGTAATAGGGAGTTTGATTCTGGTTGGATGCTAAGAGAGGAGAAGCGTTCGACGAAATGGAAAGATGTGCTGACGGAGGAGGCTAGTCCTGCCTTATCTTGTCCCCCATTTGTGTCATTAGAGAGGTGGAGACTCTCAACAATGGTGACAAGAGCACCCTCTTGTCTGAGTCGAGGTGGAATATTCAACGTTTTCGAAAGTATCGCCATTATCATCAAGATGATTCGGTGCTTCCGTTACGGGAAACAAGGTCATCGAGGAAGGGGTCATAAGTGCAGGGAATTGTATGATTCGAATGTGGCATAAAGGGTCGTGGAAGAAGTGGTTATGTAGTGCATGACTCTTGACGATGAAGAACTCTTAGCCACGAGTAACCTCGTGATGTTAGACGCCCATGAAATGTCCATGGCGTTGTCAAGTCTCCCCTTGATGGTGTGTAATTGATGGATGTATTGCCAGAGGATCTATGTTCAATGGCAGACATGTTTGATTCGGGGAGGGTGGATGGTTGCTCGACAGACATAGTATGGCTTAGGGACTCTCTCCTCTGTGTAAGAGGTCTCTTCTAAGAAGATGTGTGTACATGTATGGTTTGCCTATTGGTGGATTGGAAGGCACACCAAAGTTGGCTCACTGGTACCTTTCTCATGTTGGGGATGGAATGGAGAGATTAGCTGTTCGGTGGTTGATATCCATTTTTGACTTCCAAGCTTGAGGATGTTCGAGTGTCTTTACCTTTGATAAGGGACGTTCTTGCAGTGGTGCGAGATGGTTTGCAATCGATGTAGGGGCCGAATGTGGTTATGAAGCTCAAAGGGCCTCCAAAGATAATCTCACAAATGTTGGTATTGCAGGTGGGTTTCATCGCTTTTTCCAATTAGTCATCATAATCGAAGATAAGGAGTCCAACCAATAAAGAAAAAGGAATCAATGGCGTTGAAGGTCTTCTCTTACATTACCATGAGTTGTTAAAACCTCATATTCTTTGGAATACTCTTTCACTGTGATGGTGGGACTAAAGGTAGTGGCGGGACGTCGGAAGCGGCCCTCAAGCCAAAGATTCTTACACAGATAGCACGATTTGATTGTGTGAAACATGTGGTGCCATTAAAGCAGATGGAAGATGTGGCTCATATGATGTCTTCATAGCAAGGTTGTAGAGTGAATCAAATTGAGGAAAGGGCTTGTTGGTAGGGCAAAGAACTTTTCAAGAGATTGTGGTTGGAGAACACACATCAAGAAGTTTAATTTTTAGGACTAATTCGGATCTCATTTTAAAGAGGTCCAACGACTTCTCGAATCCGGATCAGAACATCAAAGGTATTTGGTCAAATCCATGTGTGAGAAGAACTATCATATCTCCATATATGAAGGCGCTCGTGTCTCGGGAAATATCATTATGACGCAGCTCTTCAACCAAACCAACCAAAGAGTTAGGGAATCACAATTCCTCAATTTATTGCCATTCAAATGACTATTCCAAGGTACCATACGCCTTTGCAAAATCAACCTTCCATGGAAGCCGTTCACCATATTCCTTTCCCGATAAGAGACAGTCTCTAAGGAAACACGACCACATTCTATCAGTAATCTACCAAGAAAAAAGGCTGACTATACCAAATTTGATAACACAATCTAAAGATAGAGCAAGAATCTTTACCATGATCGGGTAAATGGAATTAGAGAGGGAACTATGCATATCTCCATAATTATGTTGCTTGTATTTAAGTAGAAGGATTAAGAATATGTTTAGAACGTCAAGGGAGTTGCCAATTAGGACCTTGGAAACCACCTACATCACACTTGCACCAATCATATCCCAAAACTCCTTTCAGAAGCAGAGGGAAAACCCCATTAGGATGGAAGAACCTTCTTATTTCATAATAATTGATACAAACTCATTGTTGCATTGTGTAATAGTAGGACAATGCCTCAAATGACAAAAGAGGTAGATGATATTTATTTTTGGTATGTGAGTTAAAGTAATAGTGAGCATTAAGTAGGTTAAGAGATAACCTGCACCTTCAAGCATGGGAAAACATATTTGTAGAGATATGTTTAGGTTTTCATGTTTATATCTTATTCTTCTTTTCTTTCGTGTGTCTTATGTAATTTACCCATAGGCCTCTCCTCTATATAGGAGAACCTAAGGTTCTTTGGAATAATAACTCTCTCATTTTTCCCAACATGGTATCAGAGCGGTGGTCCTAGAATGGAGCTCTCATACCCAAAAGAAGAAACCCTAACCCTACCACACCGCCCTCTCTCTCTAGGTCGCGTCGCCGCCCTCCTTGATATCGCCGCACCTTCCCTCCTCGGAGCCACCGTCGCACCCCTCCTTTAGGGTGTCACCGTCGTCGCCGCACCTCACTCCATGGGGTGCCGCCGTCGCACCCTTCTCCTTAGGGTGTTGCCGTCGTACCCTCCTCTTTACCGTAGCCTTCAACTTTCAGGTTGATGGGATTGGTTGCTTGAGTCTACACATGCAACCAAATCCCTTTATGTATGTGTAGATAAAATTTTCCTAGTCTACAACCCTAGTCTTCTCTAGCCAACAACATGTCAGAAAGTAAAGTCAATATCCCCGCCACAGGTGTCTTCCGTGGTCCTGCGCCGATAGTCAAGATGGACGGGTCAAATTATGAGTTATGAGTCATGCAGTTCATGAGCCTTATGAAGTCGATGGGTAAGAAGCACATTCTTACCGAAGAAAAGCCAGTGGAGAAAACAGAGACGTGTGCCTCTTGGGAGGCGGATGATGCTTATGCGTAGGTCTGGCTATCTGGTACATGACACCAAAGATAGCCAATGATGTTCTGCATCAGCTCACTGAAAAGGCAATGCGGGATATTCTTGTCGTAACCTATTCACAAGTAAAGAATGAGACAAAGATTATACAACTTCATCATGATATTTTTACAATAAAGTAGAAAGGATGGCCCCTTCATGCACATTACACGGCCCTACAAGGAATGTTTGAACGGCTTCACAGTTTTATGCCTCACAGCAACCCCTGAACAACAGAAGACACATCGGAATACCATAATGGTTGGTGTTTTCCCGGCATCTCTAGATTCACAATACGAGGCAACATCTTCATATATCTTGGCAGACGCTACTATTCCTCCCATGGAGGAAGCCTTCCGCAGATTGAGCCGGATCGTTGTTCCATCCCCTTCTCCAATGAAGAATTCATCTACAATGGCAGCCTCCCGTGGAAGGGGAGGTGCCTCGCAGTTCCAAGGCCATGGACTACGTGGTAGAGGAGGTCGTGGTCATCTATCATCCTGCACCTACTATCATCGGTCTGGACATACAGAGGACATTTGTTATTACAAGCATGGATTTCCAGCATCTACATGTGTTGCAGAACAAAGTTCAGCTCCAGCATCTGCATCTTCCTCTGAGCAGCGATATGATAATCTTGTTTCCCATCTGAGAGATATTATGCCACTTGCCAACTCTGTGATCCATCTAGTCAGAACAAGGTAGTCTCCACTGGAGCCAGCACCTTAGGTAGCATTATTGCATCTACTTCTTGTCGTGGTTCTGATATTACAGAATGGATTATGGATTATGGGGCAACACATCACTTGTGTGCCAATAGAGATATGCTTACTGCATATAGGCATATTCCTCCCGGACGAACGGTCGTCATAGCTGATGGGACTCATTCCCCGATCATGAGACAGGGGGAGAGTAGTTTGACTCCATCCATACGTCTGCAAAATGTGTTACATGCCCCAGATTTCTCTATGAACTTATTATCTATTAGTCAGATTACTAGAGATTTGAATTGTTGTGCCACATTTGAACCATCGTCTTTTATTTTTCAGGACATTCTAACTAGCAGGGTGATTGGTTGTGGTTGTGAGCACGGAGGCCTCTACAGATTGGTTCAAACTTCTTGTGCTGGATTATCAACTCAGACCACTATCTCTGCGTCCCCGTTCACATGGCATTTGCGTTTTGGTCGTCTTCCCCTCCAGAAGTTACATCATGTTCTTCCTCAGATTTTGTCTCGTGCATCATTTGATTGTGAGGCATGTCAATTGGGAAAGCATCATCGATCTGTCTTTCCTAGGCGTCAGTGTCGGAGCAGTCGTTCTCCTTTTGTGTTGTTTCATATAGACATTTAGGGTCAACGTCGGGTTCCCGATCATTAGGGACACCATTTTTATTTAGTTGTTGTGGATGATTTCTCTTGTTTGTGATGGGTGTTTCTGATGAAAAATAAATTTGAGGCTGGGAACTTCATCCAAACCTTTCTTAATGAAGTTCGTAATGTTTTTTTCTTTCAATGTCAAGGTTGTGAGGACTGACAATGCTTTAAGCTTTTGTACTCGTGATCTTACTCAGTAATTCTCTTCTCATGGTATAATTCATAAGAGAACATGTACTTACACGTCCCAACAAAATGGGATCGCTGAAAGACAACATCGTCATATCCTTGGCATTGCTCGTACTCTTCTTATACAGAGTCATACCCCTCACTCATTCTGGGGGGATGCCATCCTTACTACGTGCTACCTCAGTAATCGGGCGATGTCTTCTGTCTTGGGAGAAAAAGTTTCCTTCTCAATTCCCAGAGAAGGAGTTGTTTACTATTGGTCCTCGTGTGTTTGGGTTTGTTGCCTTTGTCCGCAACTTTTCTCCTAGGGTTAACAAGCTCTCTCCTAAAGCTGTCAAGTGTATGTTTGTGGAGTATTCTAGGACTCAAAAGGGATATATATGTTATGATCCCGTGTACAAGAAATATTATATCAGCGCAGATGTCATATTTTTTGAGTCCATGATGTATTTCTCTCCAACAGGTGATCGCTTAACTCCCTCAGACTCTGATACGGAAATATACATTCCACCTCCACCTCTATTCTCACCAACACCCTCACCACCACCTCCATCACTATAATCATCGATGTCACCTCATGTCACTCAACCGATTATCACAATCCCACCGTTACCACTTCACTACAGTTGTCGGCCTCCCCCTCCTCATGCTCATAGCACGTCATCCAGCACACCTAAGGTATGTCCTGAATCCAATTTTTCTAGTGATGGGTTTGGAGATGTTTCTCGACATGGTGAAGTACAGGAGACTATTGGGGATACAACTAGTGATCTTGATGTACCCATTGCTATTCGGAAGCAGAAGCGTTCTTGTGCATCATATCCTATTGCTTCTCATGTGTCGTTCGATCGACTTACAAGCGAATTCAGGCGATTTGTTGTTCTGTCTACTGTGAACATCCCACGGAATTATCAAGAGGCCTTGAAAGATAGTCAGTGGTGCAAAGCCATGGAGAAGGAGATGGATGCTTTACAGTTCCGATGTACTTGGACCTTAGTACCTCCCCTAAGTGGGTCGTCTGTTGTGAGCTGTAAATGGGTATTTAGTGTAAAATATCATGCAGATGGGAGCCTTGATAGGTACCAGGCCAGACTAGTTGCACAAGGTTTTACTCAGACGTATGGGGTGGTTAATCTAGACCAAGGCTTAAAAAAGTGTGAGGCGGTCCGAGGCGTTTTTCCGAAATTGAGTCGAGGCGTAAGCCTCGAGGCGGTCGAGGCATAAGCCTCAATTTTTTGGAAAAAAGAATTAAAATAAAAGCAAAATACAATAAAAAAGGTATATAATAATATTAAGCTTTGCCAAAATCACATTCAAGAATAATTTAAAACTAGTCAAAGATACAATACATAAGCGATGAAGGTACTGAAGTTCAAAAAAACTAATACTAAGCCACTAATATACGAGATATCACGTTTCAACTCCAGCTTCAATGATTCTATATGAGTATTGAACTAAAGTCTCTACTTAATACTAAAGTATAATAGAAACCATAATTTTAGTGCTCTAAGTAAAAAAATATTAATATGCCTTGAATCACAATCATTTGTCTTGTTGGACGTAGTTGGAGAACCGTCATATGCATCCCCTCCTACCATATCATACCCCCAACAAGACGGTATTACCAACGATATTATTTTTTATTCAGTTATTCACAATAAAATGTAATAATTATTTTACTTCACGTGTTTATTTTTTAATCTTGCTTCTTTATATATGTGATATCTATTTTAATATTCACAACTTATACAACCAAATAACAACATCAAATTGCAAACTTGCAACTATTATAGAATATTTATTATAATTCAAACAAAAATATGTGTGCAATAGAACTAGTATGTATAGATTTATGATAAATTGAATATGATGCATACAAGATCATGGAGCTTCGCTTGTTTCAAGCGATCTCTTCTCTTTGCATGGAGCTATATATATAAATATACAAGGTTTAACATAGAAATAAAAATAAAAACATAAAAAAAATATAATGCTTACGGAAAAATAGGGTCATGTGCAAAGCACGTAACCGAAAAAAAGCCTCGTGCTCAAGGCTTACACCTCCGCCTCCCCACTAATGCCTCACGCCCCAAGCACCTCAGACGAAGCTGAGGTGTACGCCCCACCAACCAGACCTGAAGTGTGCGCCTCGGGGCGCTTTTGACGTGTCTCGCCTCGAGGCATACGACTTTGCACCTCCAGGTGCCGCTTTTTAAAACCATGATCTTGACACCTTCTCTCTTATTGCTTGACATTCTACCCTGTGGGTCCTCCTAGCCGTTGTAGTGGTACGTGATTGGCCTTTATTCTAGCTTGATGTTAAAATTATTTTCTTGTATGGTAACCTTCAGGAAGAGGTTTGCATGCAGCAGCCTCCGGGGTTTACTGCTGAGGGGGAGTGTCAGCATGTATGTAGACTCCATAAGGCAATATATGGCCTCAAGCAGAGCCCAAGAGCTTCATTTCAGAAGCTCTCAGATTTGTTTGAAAAGAAGGGGTTCATGAGGTCGAATGTAGATCATTCTCTCTTTGCACAGAAAACTTTCAGAGGTTCAGTGGTTATTATGGTATATGTTGATGACATACTGGTTACAAGAGATGATATCCAAGGGATAAAAAGGGCGAAAGAATTTTTGGGCAGTCAATTTATCACCAAAGATCTTGGCACCCTAAGATACTTTCCAGGGTTAGAGTTTTCCAAGAATCAACGGGGCCTTGTGATGACCAAAAGAAGTATGTCACTGACATGCTAAGTGAGACAGGCGTGCTTGGATGTCGACCCGCTTCTACACCTATGAATCCAAGCATAAGATTGCATAATGACAATACATATTAGGTAGAGAAGAAAAGGTATAGAGAGCTTGTGGGAAAGCTTCTTTATGTAACTATTACAAGACCCGACGTCTCCTTTGCAGTCACTCGGGTTAGTCAGTTCATGGAGCAACCGCGTCAGGCACTTATGGATGCTATACATATGATATTAAGATATCTACAATCATCTCTAGGTGTGGGGCTGTTATTCAGGAAAGGTGGAGATATTACTATCTCAGCCTGTGCAGATGCAGACTATGTAGGATGCCCTAAGGACGGGAAGTCCACGTCAGATTTTGCTATATTTGTTGGAGAGTCGATTATTTCTTGGAAAAGTAAGAAACAAACTGTGGTGGCCAAATCTAGTGCAGAATCCAAGTATAGGGCTATGGCACAAGCAAGTACAGAAATGATGTGGGTTCGAGCGGTACTTGTATATTTACACATACATGTGTCTCTCCCTAAGCCACTGAAATGTAATAAACATGTTGCCCTATTCATAGCAAAAAATCATGCATTTCATGAAAGACCGAAGCACATCGAACTTGACTGCTACTTTATATGAGACATAGTTCAGAAAGGCTTCATTTCTACTGCTCACGCCAGCTCTGGAAATCAAATGGCAAATATTTTCACCAAGGCATTGCTCAAAGGACCATTCCAGAAGTGTCCATCCAAGTTGAGCATGACTGATATCTATGCTCCATCTTGAGGGGAGTGCAGAGATAGTTTAGGTTTTCATGTTTATTTCTTATTCTTCTTTTCTTTCGTATGTCTTATGAAATTTACCTATGGGCCTCTCCTGATGCAGCGTAGGCTCGAAATATAGGGCCGAATTTTTATTTAAAATATTTCTGTCAATTTTATTTACGTTTATTTAAGTTGTCGAATTTTTAATTAAATAAATGGGATCGCATGTGATCTCAATTAGTAGTCGATTTGAATTTCAAATCTGCCGGTTAATTAGCTAGAGTCTAATTAGGATAATAAGTTGTCCATTTAAATTAGTTTACTATTTTTGTAAACTCATCCCTCCTATATAAAGGGATGAGGGTCCAGTGTTTTTATTCAATCAAGTATTAAAGAAAAATTGAGATTTATCTCTCTCTCCTCTCCTCTCTCTCTCTCTCATCGTGATCTTCACGTTCTTCCCCAAAATCCCTCGTATTCACGACGAGTATTCTTTCCTCAACCCCTCTATTTTCTTCTACCAAAAATCCATCAAAAAAATATTATTTTTGACGCCGCGAAAATTCAATTTTGCATCATTTGGTATCAGAGCATGACAACTGAATCGTCCCTACGATTCGACGATCCTGTTGAATATTGGCGTTTGAAGTTTGGTCTCAGCTGTCCGTCTCATGGTTCGCGCTCGCATTCACGTTCAAAGAAGTTCCAGCAGCGACTTATATCATGCCTCAAAGTCCAAGCACGGTTAGTCACGCAAATCGGTGAAGATCTAGCCACCAACAACGAGAATCTCGCCGTCCACGACGAACCGGCCGCTGTCCAGGCCATTTCGGAAGAAAAAAGCGACGGTACGACTGCTGTACAGGTATTTTCAGATTCGCAAAAACCCCCGGAGTTGGTCTACGCCCCATCCGCAGTCTTCTCGCGGACCCCCGCGGCAACCCCAGCCCCCCCGGCGTCCCCCCTAGCCTCGTCGGACCCCTCCACCATCCCCGAAACCCCGGCTTCCCAAACCGTCGCTGTGCTATCACAGGCCACCTCCCCCGGCGCACCACCACCTCCCCCTTCCCCGCTGCCCTCCCACGCTCTCGCCCCATCCCAGGACCTCCACTCCCGCGCCTTAAGCCTCTCACCCCCATCTCCTATCGCCATTGCCCCTTCCCGCATACAACCTTCCTCGCCGCCAAACCCGAGTACCACCCCTGAACCCCTTCCGATGCACCACCCCACCAACCTCGCGCCCCCAACGGCCCCAGTCCCGGCGCCGCCCTTCCACAACCTCCTCAAAATCACGCCAGCCTTCCCCCCTCACCCCTCGCCACCGCGCCAGCCCACCCCCACACCCGCTTTCCCCACCCCGTGACTCCTGCGAAGACCCCTACCCCCGCACCACCCCTCGCTCGCCGCCGTCGATCCATGTGCAGACCGCCCGCACGATCGCTGCGTCACTGCCCTGGGCTCCCATCGCGTCGCCGCCACCAACCTAAGAAGAGGCAAACCCTAACAAGGGAGGAAGAGACCGTTTCTATCGGATCCCCTAAATTTAGGAGTCAAATATTTTGGGAAAATTTACAAGTAGCCCCTCCTCACAAGAGAATTTATCCAAAGGGCCAATTGAAGATCAAATTATGTTATTGGAACAAATTAAGTGAAGGGGTAGAATATTTGCAACCGTGCCCCTCAATGGAAAGAAACTATAAACGTAACGTTGAAGAGGGATCGAATTGGAGTGATTGAAGCTACCATTTCAAGATCAAATCCTCCAACGGTGCACCGAAGATCAAGCAATTCGTCAGGAGACGAATTTTTAAAGCGAAGGAGAGTTAATGCAGCGCAGAGTCAAATTATAGGGTCAAATATTTATCTATATTTAGTGGTCAATTTAATTACGTTTATTTACGTCGACGAATTTTTAATTAAATAAATGGGATCGCCTGTGATCTCAATTAGTGGTCAATTTGAAATTTAAATTTGGTCAGTTAATTAGTTTTCCATTTAAATTAGTTTACTATTTTTGTAAACTCATCCCTCCTATATAAAGGGATGAGGGTCCAGTGTTTTTATTCAGTCAAGTATTAAAGAAAAATTGAGATTTATCTCTCTCCTCTCTTCTCTCTCTCTCATCGTGATCTTCACGTTCATCCCCAAAATCCCTCGTATTCCCGACGAGTATTCTTTCCTCAACCCCTCTATTTTCTTCTACCAAAAATCCACCAAAAAAATATTATTTTCGACGCCGCGAAAATTCGATTTTGCATCATTTGGTATCAGAGCATGGCAACCGAATCGTCCACACGATTCGACGATCCTGTTGAATATTGGTGTTTGAAGTTTGGTTTCAGTCGTCCGTCTCATGGTTCGCGCTCGCATTCACGTTCAAAGAAGTTCCAGCAACGACTTATATCATGCATCAAGGTGCACGCATGGTTAGATGCGCTAATCGACGAAGATCTCGCCGTCAACAACGAACACCTCGCTGGGAACACAGATCCGGCCGCTGTTCAGATCGTGGCGGAAGAAAAAAACGACGAAACAGTGGCTATCCCGGAGGTTTCAAATCAGCCCCCATCACCACCAGCGTCCCCGATGGCAGCCCCAACCATTCCAGCGGTTTCCCCGGCCAACCAGACCCGCACCGCATCCCCGCGACTCTCTCCCACAACCTCGGCGACTCCAGCCCTCGCCACACCGCCGCCAACACCCCCCCTTCCTCACGCGTGCCGCACCAGCCCCCCCTCGCCCACACCATCGCCGAGGACGAATCGCCGCCCTGGGCCCTCCATCGCCGCCATGACCCGCCGCTTATCAAGGGTGTGCAGAACCCTAACCAAGTTTTCGACAGGTGCATCCCTGAAATCAAGGGGTGATGTATTGACTTGGAAGTTTTACGAGGGGACCCCTCTAAAAAATATTTATCAAAAGAGCCCAGTGGAAGATAAATTAAACTATGGAGTTCTTTCAAGTGAAGGGGTAGAATATTTGCAGCCATACCCCTCCGTGAAAAGAAATTACAAACGTAATGTTGAAAAAGATCTAATTGCAGGTTACAGTTTCAAAGACGACTTCTCCAACGACGCACCTACATCAAGCAATTCGTCGGGAGACGAATTTTTAAAAGCGGAGGAGAGTTGATGCAGCGTAGGCTCGAAATATAGGGCCGAATTTTTATTTAAAATATTTCTGTCAATTTTATTTACGTTTATTTAAGTTGTCGAATTTTTAATTAAATAAATGGGATCGCTTGTAATCTCAATTAGTAGTCGATTTGAATTTCAAATCTGTCGGTTAATTAGTTAGAGTCTAATTAGGATAATTAGTTGTCCATTTAAATTAGTTTACTAATTTGGTAAACTCATCCCTCTTATATAAAGGGATGAGGGTCCAGTGTTTTTATTCAGTCAAGTATTAAAGAAAAATTGAGATTTATCTCTCTCTCCTCTCTTCTCTCTCTCTCATCGTGATCTTCACGTTCTTCCCCAAAATTCCTCGTATTCCCGACAAGTATTCTTTCCTTAACAACTCTATTTTCTTCTACCAAAAATCCACCAAAAAAATATTATTTTCGACGCCGCGAAAATTCGATTTTGCATCATCTCCTCTATATAAGAGAGCCTAGGGTTCCTTGGAATAATAACTCTCTTATTTTTCCCAACAATATTGCCTAAATTGTTGCGTAACCTTACGTAGAACCAGAAAAAGAAAAAGATGTGTACGAGTTCAATAATACACCAACCACAGAAAATAATATAATAAGATCCATAATACACCAAAAAAACTCAAAAAGATCCATAACATACTAAGATCCATAATATACCAAAAATTGGAAACACCCATAAAATGTTTTAAAGCAGTAATGAGTGTCAAGTAGGTTAAAAGGATAACATGCACCTTAAAGCATGGAATAACATATTACCTAAATTGATGTGTAACCTTGCATAGAACAAGAAAAAGATGTTTACCGAGGTCAATAATACACCAACCACATGAAAATAATATAATAAGATCATAATACACCAAAAAAACTCAAAAAGATATGTACCGAGTGTTAGGATTACAGTCATATTAGGATTAGGAATCCTAATGGTGTGGGACTCCTAATCCTAATAATAGTTGAGTTGTATTCTATTTATAGTCCTATTGAGAATATTGAATAGGACTATGGGGTTGTAATTGGACTATATATAGAGGGGGTGGAGGCATTGCCTCAACAGAGCGAGGGAACGGAGAGAGTTGTACTTGTTCTAATTTATAATGATCTTTCTTCTCCGGTGTTCGCGAGCGGAGACCAACCACTGTTATATCTGGTTGTTCTTTCTTTCGTGTGCTTCTGTAGTGGTGTTTGATTGCGCATCTGTATCTGAGGGTTCATCCGGTATCTAAGCAGAGGCGATGCCGGTAGTTTGTATCCCCATCAATTGGTATCAGGGTTGGATTCAGCATTGTTGAAGGGATATGATGTGACGGATCAGAGCGAGGTTCGACGTCGACGAGACGACGCGATGCAACAGATACGCAATCCTCAAAAGCTGTGATTTGGTGGTCTCTTAGATAAATCGACCTGAAGCGTCGAAGAATACTGCTAGCGCGACTGGCAGCAGATCATGCCAGGTGGCACGTTGCGGGCACCCAGCGATGGGTGCATCACCCATAGGAGGTGAGTTCCTGCTAACAAGACTTGTAGATGACAAGGATGGCCCAGTGCAGACCCAAGACGATGAAGAGATCATGATGGAATTCAACTTAAGGAAGAGATTGTTAGGATTAGAGTCATATTAGGACTAGAAATCCTAATGAGGTAGGAATCCTAATCCTAATAATAATTGAGTTGTATTCTATTTATAATCCTATTGGGAATAGGACTATGGGGTTGTAACTGGGATATATATAGAGGGGGTGGAGGCATTGCCTCAACACCACCACAAGAACAATGTAACCCCCTAGAGAAGAGGGGAGAGAGAGAAGAAGAAATAGATGAGAGAGCGAGGGAACGGAAAGAGTTGTACTCGTTCTAATTTATAGTGATCTTTCTTCTCCGGTAGTCACGAGAGGTGATTGACCACCATTATATCTTGTTGTTCTTTCTTTCACGTGCTTCTATGATAGTGGTTGATTGTGCATTTGTATTCGAAGGTTCATCCGATATTCGAGCAGAGGCAATACTGTAGTCCGTATCCCCATCATTGAGGTCAATTTTATTTTAGTATCGCGGTTCAAAGTCTGGTCTATCTTATGTCTATAACATAATAAACCGCCACTCGATATTCGCTTACCTTACTTAAATCATAATTTTAAGAAGGTTATATTCCATGACGAGAGAAATGTCAAACTATAGTTGGCTAAAACCAGCATTTTGTATTCCATTGGCATCTTTTAAACATTTCTCATCAACACCCAAACCTTGGCGTGCCCTTCCTTGGGAACGCACCCGTTTTTTTCTTCAAAAAAAACACCAAAAGCAGCTTTATTTTCTGCCTAATTATTTACCTTTAGGGTGCGTATAGACCAAATTCCTTGAAGAAGAGATTCTAATGCCTTGTCACGCATTTTATCGCCCATGAAAGCTTTTCGTTCAGCCAAAAAAATTTTGCAATCATCCTTAGCTGGTACCATTAAATCTTTTTCTGTGTTACCCTTGGAACTTTGCTCATAACCTCTTGAAGGGATATCATCATGAGGACTTTTTGTCACTGTAGGAGAATTCTCTTTTAAAAGTTCTCGTGACTGCTGAATAAGTGAATCAATTTCACGACGTTCATCATCCTTGAAGTGCTTGTCTGTTAGCTCAAATATTTTATTCTGGAGATTGTCATAGACTCGACGAACAAACATGCCACGCTGCTTAGAACGGTCTGGAAGCTCATCTTCTAATGGAACAAAATATATCACACATTTGTGCATGATACATTCTACAGATGCTTCGTGCAAGTGGAAGCTGTAATAAACCTCCCGATTATCCCATTTTTCCAATTTGATCCCTCTTCTTTCAACTTCTTCAGGACGATAGAACCATTGACCAGTCAGCATCAATCCTCCCGAATTCTCTGTTATATCCTGCAGTGCTGGTGTTAGATAAGACTCTTATATACAAAAATCAGGAATGATAACATTTCACTGCTTTATAGTGTCATGAATAAAGTTCAATGTTTACGTGGTAAGCCCCACTTATGAGAAGTTATCAAAACATGATACGAGCGACATGTAAATACTTGAAAATTTATGTTTATGACAGAGCATCTGCCCAAAAAATGACATGTATAAGAGGTAACGGGATATGCTTCTCAATAAGTATGTTTCATGACAGAAACTTCTCTATAAAAGGCTGTGAATCCAAATCTAGATTCAGATCCATACTCAATTAAGCCAAAATTTAATTGTTTATTTGATTAGTTAAATATCCCATCCATTTTATGTAAATGAATATCTAAATATGAATTGAAGGTATAGCTTCAACTTGTTTATTTGTATATATCATATTGCTACTGAAGGCTAGTGTTTAAGTATTAGTGTATCATGGAAGCGTGAAGATCGCATCACAAGCGATCAAGAGCAATTAGTCATACTAGTTGCAAGGGGAAGCGGAAATTAAAATTTTGACAAAAATGAAACCACATGATATGAGAACATTTCTCGTATGGTTTCATCATGGTCACAAATGAGTAATAGAATTACCTCTTGATGTATGTTTGCAATCGTGTGTATCTAAATGAAGAGACGTCCTGTCTCAAGTCCGATCCAACGAAGGATGCGCTTGAGGGCGTGTGGATGAGACATGTGCTTCCCGCAATCCAAGTTGACGACCCGAGCGTGAAACCTCCTAATTTCGTCTCACGAAATCCGTAGCCTTCCTCACGAGCAAGAAGCACCGAGGAAGTCGGACATCCACAAGCAGTTGATCTAGCAGCTCAATGGTGATGCGACAAAGGTGATGCTCTCAATGTCAATATAGTGGACGGCCACAATATTGTGTGAGAGAGAGAACTTGGGTGTGTATGAGGAGATAGATATATTTGTTGTTTTATTATTGTTGTAAAAGAAAGAGACAGGTCTAGCCTTTCTTTATAACAAATTGGATGGTGGAGGTGTACTCCTAATTGAAATCAATGGCCATGATTTTGTTGCATAAAATTTGCAACAATAATTAATTTAAAAGAAAATAAATATATTGAGTAACATTCAATAAATTTAAATTTAATTAAATTGATTTAATGTGGCATAATAAGGAATGAGTAGATCCTCCTTCCTCATTAGGGTGGACGGCCACCCAGGAGTCCTCCTTATGGTCGTCAACTCCTAATAAGGAGTGGAGCCTCTTTCGTTCCTTATTGGTGGGATTCCCAAAACTCAACACACCTTCCACACGTTTGCAACAACTTTGTTGCTTAAATTCTCACAAAGATAATTTTAAATTATTTTATGACAATTTCAATCATGCCATTGACAATTATGAATCGTATTCAACAACCCAATAAAATATGTAAATTATTTTTACAATTAATTATTCAATGTAAATCTAATTCACATTAACATTTAATTTATAACTCCATCATATTACAAATCATATTTATAATATTTATGATTATTTTGGATAGTGATATCCACATTAATCATATCTTTGATAATTAAATGTCATTTAATTATCTTAGATTATTCTTCTCATGTATCCAAATAATATGAATCATATTCACATTATTTATGACAATTAAACCATATTTAATCATCATTTTTCAATGCTTAGATATATTGTAAACAATAAAATTATTCTTGAACTCTTTCAAGAATAGTGTGCCTTGTACGCGGATAGTTGGAGATAAGGAGAGGGCGATTGTACATTCCATGTATAGTGACTTGGATATTAAGATCTTATCTCATATCCAGATCCAGGTGACCTCTCAAAGATGTTTAATTAAATCAAACAGTAAATTTAATCTTCTTATTGCATCTAAATCACATTCAGATCAATGTCCACCATTTGGACTAAGAACAGATTACCAATCTTTTGAGATGAGTCATGAAAATCCAATCATGTTTCATCACTCCCTCAGAATGGAAGTGAAATGGTTATATAATCATTTATGATCACATCATCCTCGAGTATTTCTAATACATGTACACCATCCATACTGGAAGACCTAAAATAAACCCGAAATTTTAGGGATTTTATCATTAAATTCTTCATCCGGTCATTGGGACTTGGTATCAATCATATGCTTTCCAAAAGCATATATCATACCTATAAATTCTTGTCATGCTTCCAAAGCAAGACGATCATGCATGGAATTTGATCAGTCCCAATACCTCATGAGTGAGCTCATGTCTTACGGTTCAGTAGTGAACATGTATGATCTCTTTCCAGATTGTATTGCTTATATGCCCTTGTATGCACATTAGCTCGTCAACGTATAGACCTTGATTAGGTCATCAACCTAATGGTTTGCCTAATGTACATACTTAGACATATAGTAATACATATGTCTCCGGTCAAATGATGAGTACCTATATCGTAACAGCATACGACATAGGTCTTGGTTATCTCGATTTCCTTAAGTCAATTCTTTGACCTAACTTATATGATACCTCTGAATCTCAATTCATATGCAGATGACATGCATCAAGAGGTCGATCAAATATCAACCTTTAGAGAAGGATTGTCATCTCCTTCTCAGGTTGAAGATCCTTTCTCAACAATTATTTGACGGCGCTCGATGAGTCCTCAATCTAACTCTTTAGATATCATGCAAGCACCAGCCTCTATGATTCTACCATTGAATCAACAGATGTATGATCATTAAGATGGTCATGGTACAAAATCATAATTGTAATAAGGGAGCTTATAAGTGCATTCAATCATTTAATCTCATACAAGGAGTGAAATAAATCAATAACCTTTATTTATATATAAAAAGAATATAGTAACATTTATTGTAAAAATGGTTCGCTCGAAGCTCACATGTCTAACATCTACACCTACAAATTACAAGACTAAATTATGGTATGTCGATATAGTATTCATAATATATGACAAAAAACACAATGGGAAAGAATATAAAACACCAATGGTGTATAAATATACATTCTTCACTCTTAAAGTATCACTTTACATTTTCATACCATTAAGGATGAAAATTAATAAAAAAAACAATAAAGTTGGAAATATCATTAAAATGAAATGACCAATAAAAACACTTCTTCTGTGAATGATATTTCTACGAATGCCGATATAGATAAAATATTTGGATTCAGATAAATCAACTCAAATTTGAAGTCAGATTTCAAGGAACATTGTTGGTCTGTTGAGTTGCTACTTGTTATATAGGTTAATGGGTCATGGATAAGGATTCATTTAATCTATGAGAATATATATATATATATATCAGTCATCTCTTTTTTCTTTGATTTAAGAAAGTGAACACAACTCCAGCCATCAAGGAGTGTTTGCATCTCAAGCCCGTGATTTTTCCCCTTTCATTATGGTTGTAGTTACTTATTTGATATTTCATTTGTTTTCTACATAAGTTCCATATCCTAAACTATCTAGAGATGTCAATTTAGGCTCACCCATTGGGTACCCAACCTAAACCCTCTCGATCTAATGACCCAAAAGATGTCTTATTTATTTTTGGATGCGAACCAGACCCCAAAACCTATCAGTGTCTGTGCGTGCATGTGCATATCTATGCAAGCATGTGCATGCTCAGGAAGAGTGTGACTGTGAGTTGTGCAAGCACACGTATGCATGTACGGGTGTGTGAGTGTATGTATGCAGCGCGCGGGTAGTGTGTGTATGTGTGTGTGTCTACACATGGGCATGCATGGGTGGGTGGGTGGGTGGGTGTGTGCATGTACACCAGCGTGGGTGTGTGTGAGAATGTGTATGTACATGTATGTGTATGCATGTGCTACGCAGGTGCCTGTGCATGTGTGTGCTTGCTTGTGTGCATGTGTGATTTTCCTCCTCTTTACATTGATTCTTATTCAACTGTGACTTTATATTTTCAATATACACAAGCTCCTAGCTTTCTAGCTATACAAGTCTCTATATTCCATCATGTTGGAAGAATAGAATCACTTGTCGTTAAAGAGACCCTAGGTCTCTCTTGTATAGGAGAAAAACTCTGGATTAATTACATAAGAGGCACATGAAAGAAATAGAAATAAGAAATAAATATAAAGAGATACAAATATCTCAACACTCCCCCTCAAGATGGAGCATATATATCTATCATGCTCAGTTTGGAACATCTCTGAAATGGACCTCTAGCAAGGGCTTTGGTGAATATATCACCAGTCTAATCTCCATTAGAAACATGGGAGGTGGATATGAGACCCTTCTGGATCATGTCTCTGGTATAGTGGCAATCCACCTATATATGCTATGTCCGTTCATGGAATGCAAGATTATTGGCAATAAACAGAGCTGCTTGATTGTCGCATAAAAGATGCATGGGAAGAGGTACCTCAACTGAAAGATCAGTCGAGACTGATCTAACCCACATCATCTTTGTGCTCCCCTGAGCCATGGCTCTGTACTCAGACTCTGCACTAGATCTAGCAACCATTGTATGCTTATCGTTTTTCCATGACACGAGTGAGCTCCCAACAAAAATGTCAAAGCCAGAAGTAGCCTTCATGTTTCTAGGGCATCCTGCGTAATCTGCATCTGCACAAGCCGTCACCTCAAGAGATGTACTTCTGCTGAATAAAAGACCAGTACCTCGTGAAGTCTCCAAATGTCTCAGAATCATATAAACAGCATCCATACGAACCTTCCTAGGCTACTCCATAAATTGGCTCGCCTTGTTTACAGCAAAGAATATGTCTGGCCTGGAGATAGTAGCATGAAGGAGCCTCCCAACAAGCTCCATGTATATCCTCTTGTCTACCTCCTCAGTGTCATCGTCATATAATCTCATGCTCAGATCCATAAGGGTAGTAGCAAGCTTGCACCCTGTCATCCCGTCTCAAGTAGAAGATCGGTCACAAACTTCCTTTGGGTCATCACAAGACCACTCTGGTTCCTGGCAAACTCGAATCCAAGAAAGTAATGAAGACTACCAAGATCCTTAGTCACAAGTTGTTGACCTAGGAACTCCTTGGTAGCCTCAATGCTCTCCTCATTATCACATGTGACAATAATATCATCAACATAAATCAAAATGGCAATTGTACCTCTTTGTGTCCTCTGAACAAAAGCGAATGATCCGTAGTGGACCGCGCAAACCCCTGATGCTCTATCAACTCTAATAGCTTCTAGTACCAAGCTCTGGGACTATGCTTCAGGCCGTAGATCGCCTTGTGGAGCCTGCATACCTTCTGAGACTCCCCCTTAGCAGCAAATCCTTGTGATTGATGCATATATACCTCCTCTTGTAGATCTCCATATAAAAACGCATTCTTCACATCAAGTTGGTAAAGAGGCCAGTCCCGAGTCACAGCGATCGATAGAAGAATGCGCAATGTCAAATATTTGGCCACTAGTGAGAAGGCATCTTGACAATCCACCCTATAAGTCTGGGTGAACCCACGTATTATAAGCCTTGCCTTGTAGCGATCAACACGGTCATCTGCCGATTGCTTGACCGTAAAGATCTATTTGCACCCCACAACAGAGGCACCTGGAGGAGCAGAAACAACACTCCAGGTACCACGAGACTGCAAAGCAGCCATCTCCTCCTCAATGGCAAGTCGTCAGCTACTATCCTGTATGGCCTCTCAGTATGTTCATGGGATAGTGACAGCAGGAAGTCCCACGATAAATCTCTTATACTCCTCTAAAAGATGATCCAAGGAAACATGAGCAGCTAGGGGATAAGTGGCATGTTTATGATCAGTTTCCTCAAGCCAATAGGTACATCAAGATCATCGACCTCTCTGTTCTCTGGTATCAACCCCTCCTGTGAAGTATCATGTGGTACAAGCATATCACCAGTGCCATTAGTAGAAACAATGTAATCATGACATACCTGAGGCGTGTTGGATGACAAGGAAGGCACATGAGCAGAGGGACGAGTAGAGGACCTGCAAATGTAAAAACGTGGCAAGAACTGCGTCAGGGTAGACAGAGGTGGAGATGGTGGAGGAGGTGGTGGTGGAGATGACTGTGACTCAACATGAGGTGGAGTTGGTGGAGATAACAGAGGTGGTGGAACAAAGACATCCTCACCCGAGTCGGAGTTAGATAACCTATCACTTGTAGGAGAGAAATACATAATAGACTCAAAAAATGTGACATCAGCACTCACATAATACTTTCTCCTTATAGGGTCAAAACACATAGCCCTTTTTAGGTACAATAATAGTCAACGAACATACACTTGACAGCTCTTGGAGAGAGCTTGTCACGGCCAGGAGTAAAATTGTGGACAAAGGCTACAAAACCAAAGACCCTGGGAGTAAAAGAGAATAGGTCCTTCTAACCTTTTCTCCATGGATAGTAGAAGACATGCGGTTCACTAAGTAGCGTTGTGGGCCGCTGGTGGTGGCCGGCAAGGGGTGGGTTGCAGTCAGTAGTGGGGGGCGCTGCAGGCGGCGGCCATCAAAGGATATATCTGACCTGGTGATGGTCACGTATAAGAGCTTCCCAACGAACTCCATGTACCTCCTCTTGTCTACCTCCGCAGTATCATCATCATACAGGTTCATGCTTGGGTCCATGGGAGTAGTAGCAGGCCTGCAATTTGACATACTTGTCTCAGAGAGAAGATTTGTAATGTACTTCTTTTGGGTCATCACAAGACCTCGCTGGTTCCTGACGAACTCTAGTCCAAGGAAGTGGCGTAGACTACCAAGGTCCTTGGTCACAAACTGCTAACTAGAAATCCTTAGCAGCCTAGATGATCTGCTCAGCATCTCATGTAACAATGATATCATCAACGTAAACAAGTATGGCAATTGTACCTCTCTAAGTCATGTGAACAAACAGTGAATAATCGGCAGTTGGTTCGACCTCTCTAAGTCCTGTGAACAAACAGTAAATGATCGACAGTTGATATTACGAAGCCATGTTGTTCTATCAAGCCCGAGAGTTTCTGTAACCATGCTCTTGGATGTTGCTTAAGACCATATATTGCCTTGTGAAGCATGCAAACCTTCTGACACTCCCCCTCAGCAGCAAACTCATGTGGTTACTGCATGTAGACCTCCTCATGTAGGTTACAATAGAGGAATGCATTCTTCACATCAAGCTAATATAGGGTTCAGTCTCGTGTCACTACAAAAGAACGAAGAATATGCAGTGTCGAATGTCAAACTACTTGAGAGAAAATATCCTGATAGACCACCCCATATGTTTGGGTGAATCCACGAGCCACAAGTCTCGCCTTGTAGCGATCCACGTTGCCATCTGCTCGATGCTTCACCTTAAACCACTTGCATCCAACAACAGATGCTCTTGTAGGAGTTGTAACAATGCTCCAACTGCCACACGATTGTAGCGCATCCATCTCCTCCTCCATGGCAAGATGTCACTGGTTGTCATGCATGGCCTCCTGATATGTCTGTGCTATCTCCATAGTTGATAGCCCCACGATAAATCTCCTGAAGTCCTCTGAAAGTCGGCCAAAGGAAACATGGGATACAAGAGGATATGCAGCATAGTACATCTATGCTTTCGTAGAGCAATAGACACATCTAGATCATCTGCATCCTCATGGACCATATAAACCACCCTCCTGAGAGGGCATCTACTCATCTTATAAAGAATCATGCTACATAGACAAATCACTAGTGCCATCAGTAAAAAAATATGCTCATTACATACCCAGAGTGTGCTAGATGATGGGGAAGGACTATGAGCAAGGTGAACTATGTGAGACCTGCGAACAAAGACATGTGGCAAGAACTGAGCCAAGGTATTGGGTGGTGGCCAAGGGGTAGCTACAAGAGCAAGTATAGGTATTGGGGGTGGTGGTGGAGGAGGTACTGGAGGTAGTAGAGGAACTGCAGGCATCGGAGGAGGAAGCATGTATACCTCCTCACCTGAGGTGGCGGGAGTCAACCCAAAACCTGAAGGAAAGAAATACATAACTGACTCAAAGAAGGTGACATCAACAGTGACAAAGTATTTCCGTCAAAACGGATCAAAATAACGATACCCCTTCTGGGTACGATAGTAGCCTACAAAGACACACTTGACATCTCCAGGGGAGAGCTTGTCACGACCAGGCATCAGATTTTGAACAACGGCAACACAGCCAAACACTCGGGATGTAAGAGAGAATAGGCCATTCTCGGGAAATGCAATCAAGATATGAATCTTTTCTCCTAAAATAGAAGATGTCATGTGGTTCACCAAGTAGCAAGCAGTGAGGGCTGTATCACCCAAAAAGAATGAGGGGCACGACTCCGGATCAAAAGGTTCCAGGTCACATCAAGTAAAAGATGATGTTTGCATTCGGCAACATCGTTTTAGTGGGATGTGTAGGTACAAGAGGTCTAGTGTACGGCGCCAAGAGATCTAAGGAACTCGGATAGGTGTAATGTGCAGAACTCTAAGACGTTGTCAAAGCATAAAAACTTGATAGTAGCACAGAAAATATTCTTTATTTCGTTAATAAATGATTTAATAGCAAACCAGCTTTAGACTTGTTTTTTAAACAGAAAGATCAAAAAAGTCTAGAGTAGTCATCCACGGCGACGAGATAAAAACGATGTCCTTGGTGATCAAGAACACGACTGGGATGAAAATATCTAAATAAATAAGCTCAAATAGCTGAGTAATGCTACGAATCTGACTAGGGAACGAAGAGCAGTGATGCTTCCCAAGCTGGCAAGCCTCGCACTGGAAGGAAGATCGCGTAGAGATCTGTGGGAGAGCATGACACAACTTCTGCAAAGGAAAATGACCAAAACGAAGATGCCATAAGTACGGTGAGACTGATCTAGTGGGAATAGTAGAGGCACCAACATGAGGAGGTTGGACCAGCCTGTAGAGCCCCCCTGCTCACGGCCACATCCAATCATCCTGCCCGTGAGTATGCCCTGAAATACAATACTATAAAGGTCAAAAATGGCACGACAATGCAGATCCTCCGTGATATGACTAATAGAAAGCAAGTTCATTTGAAAATCAGGAGCGTATAAAACATTCTACATGTGCATGGATGGCGTCAAATGCACCTCCCCATGTCCTGTGATGGGTAAGTAGACCACATTTACAACAACCCATCTACCATGGGGTATAGACTTGTAAGAACAGAATTGTGATCTGTCTCCACACAGATGGTGAGAAGCACTAGACTCCATGATCCACTCTATCATATCTTCCCTGCTACAACTGGTAAAAGCATATGATATACCTGAGGAGCTCAAAGAGGCTCTAACAACAACTGCAACATCTGATGAACCTGTAGTGATGCTAGCAACAAGAATCGTTATCTCCCTCAAACGAGAGACAATATCATCAAAGCGTGGATTTGCCTAAAGAGCCAAACTGTTTGGATGCTTGATCTACTCGACCACATGCGCAGATCAAGGTATCCATACTTCTGATAGCATGAGTGACCTGGACAACAATAGTAGGTGTAGGGGCCATGCATACATCCACCTCCTCTACCACAGGGACCACGCCCTCTGAACTGCTGAACCTCTCCTGCCGCTAAATGCAGCCATCGTTGAAGCGATCTGTGTAGTGGCAATGGGTGGGATAAGAAGCCTGTTGAGGCAATGGTAGGCCTCCTCCATGGGAGGTATGGTCGTACATGTGTGCCATATCTTGCATTGTGGAAGTAGTAACATGTACGAAGCTATGAAGCTTCTCAAACATACCTCGAAGCGAAGAGTAGAAGGTGTGCAGAGGATGGTCATTTTGCTTGGACGTGTATATATTGAACTAAAGTTGAAGAATGTTGGCCTCGTTCTTCGCTTAAGCATAAGTGGCTGCCAGAATATCCCGCATCGCCTTGGCGATGGGCTGGTGCACAATATCATTGACGATCTTTGTAGCGAGGGTCCTAGAGAGCAAAACACGCGTGTACGTGTCACCTAGCTTCCATGAAGCATTATCCCCAGTCTTATCTGTCGACTTGGGCTTTGTGAGAATGTGCTCCTTATTATTGCACTCCATAAGGGCCAAAAACTGCATGGACCCCACAACTCGTAGTTGGTCTCATCCATCTTCACAATGGGAGATGGGTCCTTGAAGGCACCAGACGAATAAAAGATGTCACCCTTGTTCTCTGACATGATGAAAAAGAAGGTCGAGAAGGAACTCGAATGGGAAGTAGATCGATCCAAGCGAGTAGACACGATCATATGAAGGATCGATTGTACGTGTAGACTCATACAACCATCCCTTGTTACTCCTCGATCCGTGTTAGGGCTGAAAAAGGTGATTTATAGATCTCAAATCACCTTTTTCCAGTCAAAATTAGACCGTTTCAAACCACTGTTCGACATCGAAGAAGAGATAAGTCGACCAAGGGAACCGTATACGGTGCAGAGAGGGGTTGTGGAGATGCACGGAGGTACGTGGCAACATGAGGGACCGCATTGGGACACGTTGTGGCATACAGCAGCGACACCAAAGCTGCTATGGCCACGTTGGGGTCGTTGTGGTGGTGTGATCATGGCTGTTGTGGCATTGTTGTGGCAGCACGAGGTCACTCCCGGGCGTTGGGCGGACCCACCGACAGGGCCTGGTGACACGCGCGAAGGCGCAAGTCGACGTGAAGACTGGCCGGTGGGGGTTAGGGCACATGTGGGATACTAGAACTCCGGTCTAGGACCGCCGCTCTGATACCATGTTGAGAAAAAATAATAACTTGCTTATTCATGAGGCCCTAGAATTCTCTTGTATAGAGGAGAGACATGTTGGGCAAATTACATAAAGAAGATGGAAAGAATAAAGAATGCATAAAAGAAACAAAAAATAACTAATATCTCAACAATGACTCTCCTAGCCAAAATGTATGATTGGTCACATAACTCTTTTGATCAACCATCGTGAATGCCTGATGACACCCCAATCGACCATCTTTCTATGTAATATTCATCTTTGTCATCCTCATATGGTTTTTTTGTGAAAAATGGGACGAAAAGAATTATTTGTTCTAAAGATATAGGAGCTCTTATATACACAGAAACCCCTCAACAAAAATGGGAATTACTGCGAAAGTGCGAAAGGGAAATAGGAGAGTTGTTTTATTAAAGAATAACCATGGGAAAATCCAAGCTCACTGCATTTATATTACAACTTTCCTGTTTAAGAATAACAACAGGAAAATCCCTACTCAGTGCATAAGAGTAGATGACCAAATAAGATTTAACAGGTTAGGGTTACAAATCCTACTGGAAGACAAGGTTGCAAATTTCAGAAGTCAATACTCGGTCAGTTGGGGGCATTGACTAAGGATTAATAGGCAATCAAACGACTAATCGAATTTAGTTGTCTTTAATCAGTTTATAATTTTTTTATTTTAAACATATAACTCCCTTTTCTATACATATATTATTATATATTTAGGTAGATTTGTACATTTTCTATACTATCATGATGAAATGCAAGAAATAATTAAAACCATAATAAATATTAAGCATTTAGATTATGTTTACTTCAAAAAATATATGGTGAAGCCTTCGCCTACTTTAAGTAGAGTCGGCTACATGGAGTATTGCTCAAATCCATTTTGAAAGATCCGACTATTTATTATGCTGATTGTCGGCTACCTAACGCAACCCCCACAATGAGGGACACTGCACTACCACCAGACCATTAAAGTGAGTAAATAAGCAAAAAAAATAAAAATTTTGCACATGCAAAAAGCGGCCAACTAGTTAGCCGACTGACTTGACCAAGTAGACAATAGTCAGTCAACCACCCCACCAACTCGACTAGTCGAGCAAATTGGTCATCTTTTGCAACACTGCTGGAAATGATAGTAGTTGTTAAAAGGCGATATGTTTTTTCGATCGGGTAAGAACATATGTTCTAGCTCCATAAATCTCTGCAAGTCTCCTAGCGCTTGTGTTGCCCTCACGTAGGGAATGGAGGCCTTTGCATCTCCTCTATGTTGCGTAATGGTGCTGCCTAGGCTTATGATGATGCTTCGAGACCCTCTCGTGCCTAAACAAGCACATCACATGCACACATTTTAAACTCCAGGGTTTAGTGGGATGGTGCTTCAGGCTTTGGCGCTCTATCGGGTGCACCTGCCAAGATTGGGGTTTCATCTTTGGGTGTTGGGTTTGCTACTTTTGCGAAGGTGACAATGGGACTCGACAATGAAGGATAGAGAAAAGAGTTTTTGTGGGGCTATGATGCTGTGGGAATGGCTAGAGGAGGTGATTGACAGATCGTGAGCCACCATAGGGGACGTCGGAACCATGTCTTCACCTCGGTGACTACATTCTGGTGCTTCAAATGTGGTGTATGGGCCCATCAGGGTCTAAGTGCAAGGTAGGGATGGTGTGGTGGCCCGGTGAGTTCCTTCTTACGAGAGCATAGGAGGCTTTAGTGCAATGCTCCAAAAATTCTAACATGACACTGGAAACATCTTGAAAGTCGTAGCCTACAGAGATGACTTGTACATATTCATGAGAAATTCATGTCGATGTATTAATGGGTCAATAGCTCGCTATATCTTATTGCTTCCCCGTCATCT
This sequence comes from Ottelia alismoides, assembly GCA_037367405.1. Classification (NCBI taxonomy): domain Eukaryota; kingdom Viridiplantae; phylum Streptophyta; class Magnoliopsida; order Alismatales; family Hydrocharitaceae; genus Ottelia; species Ottelia alismoides. The sequence goes on from JAZKJV010007670.1 coordinate 431,563, forward strand.
TGAGACGAGGTTGTGGAGGGAGTGGGTAAATGTTTTCGACATTTCTTTCCAGTAAATTTTGTTGAGGATATGGACGGTGTGGACAACTGCTCCGCTCATGTGCACGATCTGATAGTGGAACATGAGGCTCCTCTTTTGAAAGTGGATGCAACGGATTTGGGTGTGGTGTGGAGATTTCATTGATTTTGCTATGGTGATGTGGTATGTGGTCCCCGACGCATGTTTCAGGACTCTTGCCCTTCACTTCCCGATGCATCGACTCGTTTCACTTCACCTTGATGGGAAAGGGGAGAGTTGTTCTATATAAAGAGGAATATGGCTCTCAAGTCGATATCTCGAAGCATCGCATTCTGTGGATACAAATCGAATAAAAATAGGATATAATGCACCATATGTAAATATGCATCAGAAAACACTAAAGGAATTACATTTTCCATATTAGGACTTCATAGGATACCATATTTAAACTGTTTAATTCAATTATTGTTTATACTTCCATCTGACTTTATGATTCAAAGAAATCTTAAACATTCTAAAAAACAATGCTATTGGGAAAGATCAGCAATCATGCATTAGAGATCTTTCTGTTTTAACTCATGATCTTGTCATCAATTTTGTACATAATTTTCGATATGCAATATAAAGGGTGGCATGGTAGGTGATTAGGCACTTGCTCAGTATGTCATGGGTTCAACTCGCTACAACCTCAAATTTTCCAATTGTTTTCCTAAACATGTAAATGTTCAATTTCATTTTTTTGGATGGTATGAATCGTATGGCCACCTGCATAGAGATCTTATAAGACCAACGATAACGAACATAAAAGTCGAATATCTTTGGACCGATTTCTAACATTATCTCAATAGAACTGAACTTAGATCATTAACAAACCAAACTGGAACATTGGTTCGTTCCATGCAATCAGGTTTGATCAGCACCCCCATCAGTCTCCAAATACGAAAGATTAGATCATAACCATTACGAAAAGACGTGGTTTCGAAACAAAAAAAAAGAGAACTTGCCCTGATGATGGCGATGTAGGGCTTCTCCCTGAAACTGTGCTTCGGACGCAACAGAACGGCATCCCCCTGCACGGCAAAAATAAGATTGATGCCATCAATAATGCAGAAAAGGAAAGTGGAGCGTTGCTGTTCTTAAAGAGGGGGTGTGTACGAACTGACGAGCTCGTAGATTTCGCCATGGAATTTGAACGCGCCGAAGTGCCTCCTCTCGTCCGCTCGCTTCTCTGCGCTCTCCAAGGGCTTCGTCGCCATCGCCGGGAGGAGAGAGGCCAGTGGGACTATGACGGTGTGTGTGCGCGTGAGAGAGAGAGGAAGAAGAGAGCGCGCCAAAACTGGCAAGGGCTTCCGTCTTGTTTAATTAATTAATGCCTGTTTACGGTGGTTAGAGTCCTTGCACGGATGCAAACGGATCTCATTTGTTTTATACATATTTCGATGTATTCCGATGTATGTATATTTATCTGTTTCAAAATAAATACGGATGTGGATATCATTTTGATATCTAAAAAAAATTGTAACGATAACCGTATATTTATTTATATATATAGTGGTATACTTATTTTTTGGATTCGAGAGTACGCACTAAGGGTGCGTTTGGTTAGCGCCTAGCGGGTTAAACTGGTAGGGGATAACTCGTTTTTGGGTTTTGATGTTTGGATAGAGGGTTAAACTGGAGGTGGGTTAGAAGTGGATTTGTTGTGATATGATTGTATTGAAGTTTGAAAAGGTGAGTAGTTATTGTGATGTGATTGTATTGAAGTTTGGAAAAGTGAGTAGAAGTGGAGTAGTTTATAATTTCTACATGATACGATGGTATAATATATTATTTTTTGATAGGATTGATGATGTAAAATTGATTTATTTATTTTTTTAAAAAAAAAAAAGAATAAAGTGGGGCTCACATGAGAGAGAGGGAGGGTGGGATAAGGGGGGTAAACTCCCCAAAGGGGAGTTTCACCCCCTTGCCGAACGTACCTAAGAGACTAAAATACTTGTAAGTCTACATGCACCGACGCCATCAATGTTCACTTTTTTCATTTTTTAAAATAAATCATTGTGAGATTAATATCACAATATATCGCCATTACGTCATTCAAATTTCAACTTAATTTAAGTGTTCTAATTTATCCATCAAGATCGACAAATTTTAACGGTTTTCAAAATTGTTAAAATTGATCCCTTCATATTGACATGTTATGAATGTCTGTTTTACACGAAATTTGAAACATATATCCACTTAATATTCTAAATAAATACCTCAAGGATTCGTTTCAAAAAAATCAGAAAAACCAGACATTTGCGACACGGGTGCATGTTGACTTCCCTACACCTTGGTGCATATTTCCCAACACCATTATTTTTAACATATTTAACATAAGCTTATATCTTCTTTCATTTTTGACATAAATATTATGATACTAGCACATTTAGTACATTTATATCATGTGTATTTCATCTAATACATGCATGCTTAAACTTATCTATAGAGTATTTCTAGTATTATTAATATATAATCAGTATATGTTTTACATCTGTATCCATTTTTAAAGATAGATAAACATAAATTTAATATCGGTCAACATTTGTATCTACACCTGCATTCGTATTTAAAAACAAATAAGGATATGATAATATATATATATATATATATATCAGTATCCGATCGTTTGCATCTCTAACCCTAAAAGGATATCTTCTTCACGAGCCCCAAGTTAACTATATTGAAAATGTGGAAGGGTTTTATATGCCTAAGAAAGGTGTCCATAAACTTATATGCCCCCAATTGCAATCATAGATTTGTAATTGTACTCAAATTTTATAGTATACTCTCTATCTAAGGCATGATTTTTTGGCATGATTTGCAATTTTACAACAAACTAAACAAAAACTTATAACTGATTTTGAACATCCTTTGAGGTTATAACATGTTTTGGAACATGTTCTAAAATTAGTGTAGAATTCATAAATATATGTCATGTTCAGTTCAGAATCGTCCCATAAATTTACAAAACATGTTATAGATTTAGAGGATGTTCATAATCCTACAATGAAAATTAGAATCATGCCATAGACTGACAGCAAATTCAAAATCTTGCAAGAAATTATGATTCATGCTATAATTTTGGAGTTTCTGACTTGAAAGCTTTTTCTGATATAATTTAGACTGTCATGCTAAAAGCTTTCTAGTAAATGGGTGTTTCTATGTTGGCGGTTCACTTGGATGTCATGTATACATCGATCTGGGAGCGGATCCTCTGCGGTAATTAGAGTTACAGAAGAGTTGATTAGTATCTTTTTCTGGCGAATTTGATCCCAAAATCTAACTTTAGAGATTGAATCTTAGATCAATGCTCTATATATCCTCCAAATGTCTCTCCAATCCGAACTTATTTGTTATTTTATCTTAATGATCAAACATTCGATCAAGAAATAAGCAACTTAAATTCAATTTAAAAAAGATCCAATCTTTGAACCATTAAGATAAAATAACAAATAAGTTCGGATTGGAGCGAAATTTGGATGATATGTAGAGCATTGATCTAAGATTCAATCTCTAAAGTTAGATTTTGGGATCGAACTCTTAAAAAAGCATTACAGCACCTCGGCTGTAACTTTAGCTACAGCAGAGGATCTCTCCCCATCGGATTAGTATATTTGTGGGCATAATAACAGTAATAAATTCAACCTCTAAAAAGAAGGGATTGGCAAATTTGGCATCATTTCGGAAAAAATAAAAAACGTCATCTTTTTGGATCTCCTCGTCATCAACTATTACAAATGTCTTTATTGTAATTAAAACTCCAATACGAACTCACTTTTATCCTCGTAACCCAACTAATCCTTTTACTCTCTATTATTGCTTTCTTTAAATTAAAATTTTCAAAGACCAACTCAGACAAATATATAGCAAAAGATCGATCATTGAATTTAGAGAGTTTTCTTAATCAGCGCTTCTACGATGGTTGAACTCTCAGATATTTAAAGTTAATATATTTTTAAGTAGATATGTATCACGATCAAAACACCACACAAATTTAGGGCGATCCATTTAAGGAGATGCCCAAAACCCATTTAAGATCATATATAAAGACGTGTTGGCTTCAATTTTACTAAACCACATACCTCCCATTCTTTACATTGTTGGACTTTTGCATAGAATAAAGAATCAAAATCATTTATTGTACTTTGCATATAAAAAATCAGCATTGATCTCCAATCCTTGATCCCAAAACGGATGATGATTTGTTTTTCATTTGGTTCTGGTCTTTCTCTGTAGTTCCAAGTAAAAAATGCGGTGATGATTGTTGCTTGACAGTCTTAGTTAAGTGACACAGTGCTTCGAACCCAATACTAGACTATGGGCAGGGTTTTCCTTTCCGGTTCGTCCTAGAAGGGGAGAGGAGCAAGGCTGGTTAACCTAAGGTGTAGCGTGCATACTATCAATCCAATTTGTATTTTCTACAAGTACTTGATATTGTATTTATCATTTTGCTCAAATGCTCTAAACCTTGCATTATTTTGTAATTGGTACCTAAATTATTGGTCCTTACAAATAATAAATTAAACTTGTGCTATCATCAAAATCAAAGTTCCAACACATTGATCACCCATTAAAGGACCCATTAAAGGTCGAAAACCACTTCTGAATCGCACAATAGCATTGATTGATAACAAAAACTTGGGATTATTCTCTTCAGAGAGAGATGCAATTTTCCACAATCGATAACAATACTTGATCAATCAACTTATCTCAAGTGAGTCAAAAAAATTTTACTAGTTAAGGTGTGGTGGGAAGTTTGAACTTGGTCCTTAAAATGGGAGCTCCTTCTACCACTAGACCATTAAAGGGGTTTCAAGTGAGGCAAATGCCTAACTAGTGTATTCAGAAAAGCAAAACCTTAAGTAGTTTCGTAATTACATCACGAACCATTGATATTTCATAATTACACCCAGGACCTAGAATAATGCCTAACCCTTACATGATATAACCATATATCAATTTTCATCCATTTATGTTGTTAACTTTGATGGATACCGTCAATTTTAAACAATTTTACCCCTCAGACAAATCAAATTTTCAAAAGATGTCCCCTCTCATCTTCTTTCCTCATGTCGTTGTTGAAGTGGGTGTTGGCCACGATTGACACGGCACTTACGAGGTGGCTCCATCGTAGATGTGGCTTCGATGGAGGCTTCAAACCTGGAACTGTTGCGAGCATCAATGATTGCATGTAGCTCCCTCCCTCTCTCCTGCATACTTCTAGTAGATGTCCATGAGAAAGAATAAGCAGAAGGGCACCATTGCCAGAAAGAGCTTGAGGGCATTGTCGGTCATGGCCACCAACCCCTTCCGGAGGCCCCTGAGCCCCGAGAGCAGCAACATCACCGCTTTCATGCTTGCCACGTACAACAAAACCACCCACTCCAACACCATGATCGAGATTCAAGGTCAAGGTTGAAATCTAGATCGAGATCGAGGTGGAGGTGTGTGTGAGTGAGTGAGAGAGAGAGAGTAGGAGACATGAGATCGGCTTCCTTGCGAAAGAAATGGAAGGGGATGTGTGGGTAGGTGAGGTGTAGATGTGACTTCGATATAGGCTTCGATGGAGGTACACAACCTAGAACTACTGTGGGTGAAGGAATGGGGAGGGGGGATGTGGGCAGAGGAAGAGGGTGGGAGGGGTTGTGTGTAGAGGAAGGGGAGGGGGCTAGAGGATGAAAGGGGGAGGTGTTTTGTGGACGAATGAAGGAGAGTGCTAGAAAGGGGGGAGGGGTGGAGGAATGGGGAGGGAGTTGGAGGAGGAAGTCGGGGAGGTGATTGATGGAGGAAAGGGGATGGGGCTGGAGGAGGAATGGGGAGGTGGTCAGCAGAGGAAGGGAGAGGGGGTTGGAGGAGGAAGGGGGAGGAGGTGGTCGGCAGAGAAAGGGGTAGGGAGTTGGAGGAGGAAGGGAGGGATGTGGTCTGCGGAGGAAGGAGAGGGGCTTGGAGGAGGAAGGTGGGGAGGGGTGGAGAGAAGGTGGTCGGTCGGCAGAAGAAGGGTGAGGAGGCTGGAGGAGGAAGGAGGGGAGGTGGTTGGCGGAGGAAGAGGGATGAGACTGGAGGAGGAAGGTGGGGGAGGTGGTCCGCAGAGGAACAGGGCTGGAGGAGGGAAAGGGGAGGTGGTCGGCAGGTGAAGGGAGAGGGGTTGGAGGAGGAAGGGGGAGGGTGGGGGTTTTTTCCTTTACTTTTTCGATATCGGTTTAATTCAGTCTTGGATTGAGGATAGATTAGATTAATTCAATAGTCTGGTTAAGTTAATGGACTAAATTGACGGAGGGTTATGGATGTAGAACATAGCACTTATTCAGGGCATGAGTGTAGTTATGAATTATCGAGGATGCGTGGTGGAATTACGAAACTACTTAGGGTTATGGGTGTAAATATCCTAAAAGAAAACTCTCTACCTTGGTCAAACAGTTTTCTTCTTCGAATAATGTAAGGGTATCGAACACCTAGTTAATGCATTTTACAATACGCGCATTTAGAATGTGCTTAACAAAATGGATATTTAAAATGTGTTTCAAATAGCGCATTAGAATTATGTGCTTTATATTGCTCAATCCTTTATTAACACATACATTGTATGTGATATACTCTGCTACAACAAAAAAGAAGAAGAATTGTATGATTGTACCTGAATCCCTCTCCTCTGTAGAAAAAACAATGAGTACATGATTCCGTCACCTAGGTAGAAAAACTATGAACTATATTATAGAGATCGATACATTTAGTCTTGATCCATCCACGTAAACACCACAAAGTAATATAAAGGAAACACCATAACACAAGCATGTTTAAGTGGTACCTTTTGCTCTCAAATATTTTCACGTCCATATGTTCAATCCATTCACGTCCATTCAGTCAATCCCATTGTTGTCCCTGACATTTCATGGGCCTTAGGCAAAAGAGAAGAAAAGGGCCCCTATAAAAATAATTTATTTTTTTAATTTGTAAATTTCTTATAAATAAAGTTCTTTAAATTTTAGAAAGAACTATATATGTTTATGATCAACGAGCATCAAACAATAACTAATGAATTAAAATTATAAAAAAATAATTTCTACAATCGAAATAGATATCTATGGATATAATGCAACTCAAGGAACGTAAGTACAAACAAAAGCTAATGGGAAATAGCTAGCAAAAAAATGTACGGCATTGTTTTTTTTAAGTTATGATTTTTGAGAATGTTCAAGCACAAAAGCACATATATCTATTGACTACATTAACAAAAATATTTAAAAATTAAGAGTTTCATCTCTTAATGTATATTTTCCATATCATATGAGCTGAAAAAAATATGATTAGAGAATAATAATATTCAAGCAAGAAGCGCTAAATAATTAATACAATAAAAAATAAATATGATTTAAACAGACAATAAAATAATAGTTATGGAAAATAATCAAGTCATCAGTTTTTTATTTGACAGTGCGAATCCAAAAAATAATCGTGATTTGTGGATCTAAGGAAAAAAATACAATGCACAAATATAAAAAATATCATTAACTGAGACCGTGATCTGCGGGTGCTCAACAACAAGTCATAAATTGAAAGCAAGACAAATTGCAGCAGTGGCAGAAATCGCAAATCACAAGATGAGGAGGTCATATTTGTCTCCAAAGGTCACATTTAAGTTCAATATGGGATCTTAACTTTTAAAATATTAATGTGGCATTGGGGAACCCAAAGGATTTTTTGACATTTAGGAATATGAAGAGTCAAATGTTACATGTGTAGCCATTTAGACATTGGATTGGTATTTGACAGGGATGAAAACAGATACAGATATATCTGAATATCTACGTACAGTATTCGAAAAAATATCGGACACGGATATCCGTATTCAAATATTAATCAAATACGAGTCGGATATGGATTGCAAAATTTTTTGGATATGGATGCAGATAATGGCTTGAATATCCGGATCCGGATATCAGAATAAAACATTTAATATATTAGTTAATATATTACAAGACACAACCCCATATTATTATATGGGTAGTAGATATTATATAATACAATATATCAATGATATCAATAAACTTCCGTTTATTTGAAGATGGGCACACACAAAAGTTACAAAATCATATCCTCCTTTAGCTTATGGTTAGAACGCATGTCACCTCGACGATCCCTTTTGTCAGGATGCAACTTATTTATATTTCATTATAAATTTTTAAAATCATTGTAAACTTTGATTAAATATCAATTCGTATTCGTATGTGATCATTAATAGACTCGTATTTGGATTTCATATTTATTGGATCCATATTTGGATTCACTCTTTCACTGGTTCATATTTGGATTAGTTCTTTATTTAATCTGTATTCAGGTTCGCTCTTTATTTAATCCATATTCCTATTCGATAAATATTTGATTCGTATCCGTATTTTTAAGGATACAATTTCCTTAATGCATATCCGAATCATATCTGTATCTGTATTCGCATTCGATAAAGATAGAACAAATATGGATATAGAAATAGGCATATCTGATCCGTATCCGATCGTTTTCATCCCTAGTATTTGAAATAAAAATAACAAAAACTAACTATATGTAGACGATTTAAAAATGGACCCCCAATATTACGGGGCCCTGGGCCATTGCACCCCGAGACGAGGCTCAGGGACGGGACTCAATCCAAACACCTACTTGCCATCATAATCTGAACAAATTACTCAACACGGTAGATATTATGTCTGGGAAAAACCATATTTGATTATAAAGACATCGCCTCCACAAGATACATTGTAAAAAAAGAAAGATCAAGTCGTTGATTAATACAATTTTTCATATTCGTTAGAATTGAAGCATCTCTCCCCACATTCTCCTCCAATGCAGCATCACCTGTGAGGTCACAGGGCTCCATCCGTGCAGGTGCACCGCGGGAAGCCTTCCCCTTCGCGCAATATCCCCTCTTGTTCGCACAGCACCCCCACCCCCACTCTTCTCAGACGCAGTAGCACCCTTGAGATCGCAGGGCTCCATCCACACAGGAGCTCCATGCTTTGGATTTCAACTTTCAAGGGCATTTTCATCAAAAAAAACCCATATTTCCAACGACACATTGATTTGTCGTTAACCAATAGACCTGGACCCTATTCATTACCAATCTAAAGACGCGAGATCGAGCCCACATATGGGGACCCAAATGATAATTATCCTTTACGTCATATTTACCTTTAAAAAAGTATGTATTTTAAATACGATATTGGTGAATTTCCCTTTTGAAAAACCACCTCAAGAGGCGGTTCATATTGCAAGTAAATGTATCTATCTTACTAAGAAGAAAGTTAGCTACAAAGTTCCTCTTTGAACTGCAGCAGTCGCCATGGATCCGAGGATGGACAAGTTGGTGCGGCGGACGACGATGGTGGGCACCTGTGTCGCAGCCTATCTCCTCCTCACCGCCGATTACGGCCCCCAACCCAATGCTCTCGACCCCGTAAGTTCATTCCCTCTCGTCGTCGTCGTCTTCTTCTTCTTCCGGTTCATGTTTTCTCCCCATTTTTTTTCACGAAACTCCGATTTGATGGTGAACCCAAGTGGTAATTTGTGATGTTGAATCGCCGTCAAGATGAAAGGTCGCTTCTTGGTGAGGGTTATGATCTGGAGTTCCTTCTTTTAAAAGAAGTGGGATTTCACTTTCTTTTTCAGGGTGGCGAAGGAAAGCTTTAGAATCAGATGGAATTGGGTTCGTATATGAGATTTTTGGGGATCGGTTCTGATTGAGATGCAAATCCCAGTGTTCTTACAACTCGATTACATAACGAACTTATTAGGTTCGTTTGATTAATTTTGCCCCATTAGATTTACGATTGCTACATGGGCTTCTAGGGGAAGTTTTAGGTTTTGATTCTTGCCAATGTCTTTTTAGCTGCGACAGCTACTTCTTGCTAAAAATCGGCTGGTATGGTTATCTAAGGTTAGAGTTAGAGTATTGCAATAGTTGGAGCCTCTACAAGTGTTTCAACCGTTAGATCGAGGCCATAATTCAGATAATCTTGAAATGGATTTCCAAGAATTTTAGTCATAGATTATTTTTTATGACAGCTTTGCGGTCATAGACTGACTATTGAGATGAATCATGCATACCGTAAAGGGTTGTCAGTTTTTTAGTCATAGATCTGAAAGGTTAAAACTTGAACTGGATCAAACGTGGGGATGTATTGGGTTGGTAATAATCTTCGCCTCAGATGCAGAGTTTTGTTATTGGTTTACATGTTACTGAGGCTGGGTTCTTTTCTAGGTTAAAGTATTATTTCTTCCTTGGCGTTGTGGTTTAAATATTTACAATGTCAGATAATCTTATATCCCTTTCAGTTAGTGGATTGAAAAAAGGGACATCTCTGTAACCTATCTAGGATTGCTTTGGATGGTGAAGAGCTAAGTTGTTGTCAATAGGTTGCTTTTCCGAGGCACCAAGAAGGTGAAGTTGCGGATTGACATCATCCAGAAGCATTTTTCTCCAGAAGGGGCCTTCTGGGAGGGGTTGGGGTTGTATCTTGTGATCGAGAAAACTCCTGAGTCCAGTAGTTTGATAACATAATTCATCGTATGCAAATCATCAAGAAATATGAGACATCTAAGTATTCCCACACTATTGGTACGGAGTCCAAACTCACTCTCCTGTCCTGGGACGTGGTGACACAAGCCATATAACCATTACAACCATCCACCATGAGCCTGGCGGCCAGAAGGGCTAAGATGCGTCACTAGGGGCCTCCCAAGAAGCTCCAAGATCGGCAATCCCTAGCTATTATAAGTTCAGCTTGAAAATCACATGTTTCCCATGACTGTGACAAAAATTGTATTTTGCTATTTGCAGTAACAAAGCGAAAAGGCAGCTTTGGTTTTATGACAAAATTTATGCTCCTCACAAGTAGAGAGAGATTTCTTCAAGAGGCAGCTTGGCCTTATATCAAAGCCGCCTCTTGAGTAGAGAGCCGCCTCCTCTAGAGGCAAAGCCACTTCTTGAAGAGGCGCCTTTTGTCTATAAACTAAAACTGCCTTTTCAAAAGGTGACTTTGTTACGGTATATAAAAAAAGATTTTGCTACCGTACCCACTTAATGGTATAGTGGTAGCACAATGTGTCTACCACACAAAAGACCAGGGTTCAAATCCACTCTTGCAGGGGTTGCGTTAGGTAGTCAGCGGCCAGCATAAAAAATAGTCGAATCTTTCAACATGGATTTGAGCAAGAATCTATGTAGTCGACCCTACTTGTAGTGGGAGAAGGCTTAGTACATTTTTTTATATGGTGAATTATGTTTTTCTTTACCTCGTACATGAATTTTCCTCTCTTTTTGAGGCTTTCTATGATGCATTCTCAAGCGAATGGGCACTAAGGTCAGTGGAGAATGAAAACAAATGTTTTTTATGCTGTCTCCCACATATATAACTTATGTGGAATTGGGAGGGTAAAGCCTTTGTCCTGTAAAATTCCACTTTATGGATAGGTTTATGTGCTGTCAATGTCTAAGAATTTTTTCGTCCTTTTTTTGCATCTGCCATAAATTTGAAAATTGCTTTATGCTCCGGCTGGACAAGTAGTGGTTTGCATATCAACTGAAAGGTTGCTGATGAATACCCATTCATCACTCTTTATTCTTTTATTTTAGCTACAAAACCTTTGACAAACACATGTATATATTTGTAAATATCAATAATTACCAAAAAGCATGCATTGTGTAAAAATAAATAATTAGCATGTTTTTGTGCATAAATAAAAGAATAAAGAGATAAAAGAAAAAGAGGGAGATATTTAGAATAAATATTGAGCGACCTAATCCCAAGAGAGGGCTCAGCATGGGCCTGACCGCATAAAAGCCAAAGTAGAGAGAGATAAGGAAGCTCATGTGTGTAAATATACCTGTAAATAGAATAATAATATTTTCCTCTAAAAATAAAATAAAACGGGCTTGTATATATTTGTATATATTTGTAAATATTAAATTAAAAATAAAAATAAGAAAAAATAAAAAGAAAATAAAAATACCCTTCCTTGTATATATCCACCATGTACATAAGACCACATAGCTATTTATTTATCCATATAATTAAACAAATTAAAATCCCATAAAAAGTGTACATATTCTATACCTCATGGTGTAAATAAATAAAATAAAAATCATAAAAACAAAAATAAAATATAAAGAAACAAAACTAAAAATCAACATCACCATAGTATATATACCATATATGTATATAAATAAACCTATTTATTTAACCCTTGTAAATAAGTAATAAAAATAAAATAAAAACACCAAAATATTCCAAATTTTATCTTGTAAATAAATAAAATATAAAATTGGAATAAAAATGCACAAAAATAAATAATTAAAAGTCAAAATTAAAAATTCAATATTGTATATATACCTATGTATATAGCACTATATTGTAAATACCTAATGTATATTTCAAAAAAATAATTAAAAATCACAAAAAAATAGTTTAAAACAAAAGAAACATTTTTCATGTTTTGAGTTTTTATTAATTCAGCCATTTTCTATTTTTAATTCAATTTCCAATCATTTCTGACGTGGCCATTTCCCATTGGTCCACGAGGGATGTTGACCCCCCGGTCAACTCCCCCTCCTGGACCACAAAGTCCCGGATCCGAGTTTTCGACCCGACTTCTCGACATTTTCACACGATCCGATCACTAAAACCCTAAACCCCGGGTCCTATCTCTTCCTTGCAGATCCGACACCTTCGCCCGGGGTGGGTTATCGGGGTCCGTGCTCCGGGTGTCTCGCCCGATCCCCTTTAGCCGGACCCCTAGCCGTATATAGTCTGAGCTCCGCCCGCTCCTTAACGCATCTTTGGCTCCCCATTCTCCACCCCAGGACCTCCATTGCTCTCTCCTGAGTGACAACTCGTGATTGGCTGTGTTGCAGCGAGGAGGGATTGATCAGACCATCGATCCGGCGATCTAGCGCCGCCGTGCACCGCCCAGACGTGGTGCTCGAGCCTCGGGCATCAACGACCCTCGAGGCTAGGACCCAGAGCTCCGTCAGCTCGTTCCCAGTCGACCTCGATCATCAGGTAACCTTAGATCTTCATAGTTTTCACTAATTTCTATTTACCCCTAAATCGCATATTCGCTGTCGACCTTCGATTCCGACCACCCCCGTCCACATCTCGACCATCGGACTCGACCATCACCTTCGCACTTCTCCCGCGCACGTTCTTCACCCATCCATTCAACCCAGTTCGCACAGGAACTGGGATTCGAGCTCCCTCGCCGTCGCTTCGTCGGAGCTCATCCATTCCGACGTACCGACCATCCCCATCGCCTCTAACCGGGTCGAGGCACTTTGCCCTCGACCCAGGAGTGCTTTTGTGCCATTTTGTAGGTCTGAGGAGGACCATCCGAGGTCCTCCATCTTCAGCACAGGAGCTTGAGCTCCGCCGTCGTCGCCTGGGCTCATCGGAGCTCCTCGACGTCATCGGAAGAGCTCTTCAGATGCGGGAGGCTCCGGCGCTTCTTCTCCGATCATCAGTAGCCCCCGAGGAGGATCACCGTGCACATACTGGGCCGGCGAAGTTCGCCGGCCACCTGTTCTTCGTGGATCCTCCGGAGCCGTCCATCTAGCCCTCCAGCTCCAGATTAGACCGCAGTCGTTCACTTGAGGAGCAACCACCACCGTCCGATCATTGGAGGATAGATCGGGACCGTCAGATCAGCGAGGGTTAGCCACGGCTTACATCAGCCGTTGATCTTCCACGTGGCTAGCTCTCCGCCGTCAGAGATGAGCAGAGGCTTCTTCGTTGAGGCGTCGTCATCCTCGACCGTCAGATTCGCCACGCGGCGCCATCTCAGCCCTCGGGATATAATAAGGGGTAATTTCACTTAGGCTCCTCTTCGATTTTGTTTTAGCATTTAGTCCTGTAAATATGTTTCGTAGTTCATTTTATTTTGGCAAAATTGCATAGTGGACCTGGTAGTTTATCTTATTTGCTTTTATACCCCTGTGTGTGGTGGACACGTGCTTCGTCACGTGTATTTTGTGGTAAATTGCATGTAAGGGTCTGTACTTGCTGGTTGTTATGAAATGAAAATATCTTTTTAGTATTTGCACATATACCCCTGTGAAAGTTTTATTTGTGCATGTGCTGAATATCATGGGAATTTTATACTTTCGCCCCTGGACTTTTAGTACGTGTTACTAATTGGTCCAGGGACTTAAGTTATTTACAGATAGGTCCCTGAGTGCCCCAGACACGTGCCTTGCGCGTGCCGACTTGGGATTTTTGCACTAGGAACCCCTGCGGTTTTGTTTTGTTACTTTTAGGCCCCTGAAAGATATTTTTATTACAACTAGGTCCCTGTGCACTGTGGGCTCTTGGTTGTTTTAAGTAAAATATCAAATCATATCCAAATTAAGTGAAAATTCGACACGTGGCTCCTACCACCGTGTAGAATTTTCACTGAATTTTGGGAAATTTTTGGAGCCATTTTGTTATTTTTAAAAATTCAAAAACATCAATTTTTCTTACTGTCCAGTTATAGAATTCACAAAAAATATTAAAACATATTAAAAATTACAAAAAAAATCAGAATTTGTTTGTTTTGTTGTGTTTGATTTTCTGACCAATTTTGGTCATTTTTGGACTTATAAAAATTATAAAAATTGAAAAAGCCTTAAAAACTCATAAAATTCTAGTAATTAATAGAAAAACCCAAAAATAATAAACCCAGCTTCTGAATTTTCATTTTTGTTTATATGTAAAAGGAAAAATACCTCCAGTCTATTTAAAGGCCATTATATATTTTTTTGGCCTTTAAAGCCTGGCTGTACAGCAGCACTGTTTTCCTTTCTTATTTCATTTTTATAAAATTCCCTAAAAATTAGAAAAATACCAAAAATTCACAAAAAACATAAAAAAATATAAAAAATATAAAAATATTTTTGTTTGAGTTTTTGGATTAATTTTGAGTGTTTAAATAATTTGTCCAAGTTGCTTGTTTCATTGCTTTCTTATTTTCTTTATTAATTAAAAATTCCAAAAAAAATATAAAAATATTAAAAACCCACCAAAAATAATTTTCTTTTATTTGTTTTTATTATTGACTACTTCGTAGGCCGTGAGGCCAACCCGTACTCCTTGAGTTTGACCCTGGGCGCTATACCAGGTTAATATCATAGCTAGACTGCTATCTTGAGTTTCATCGATTTTTGCCTTTGTTTGGTGGTCTGAATTTTTTTCTTGTTGAGCACTCTGATTCTCGAGCGACTGAGGTCGCAACGACCACTTCTGATTTATCTACCTTAGTTGTTCGGAAAAAAACGCTCATCAGAATGGCGCCGTTGCGGGGGAGCATAGCTTAGTAGTCAGTTTTGATTTTCTTTTTATTTTGTCTTCTTTTTCGCGGCTTTCCGCGGCTCTTTCTGAGTCCGCGGCTTTTCGCGGTTTTTTATTTTTCCTTTATTTTTGTTTCATTTTCTTTTGTTTTATTTTATTGTTGCTTTTGTTTGTTTGTGCTTGTTTATTTTTATTTGCATTTTTGTATATATACCGTGCTTGCTTTATTTTATCTGTTTCAGTTTTTATCTGGTATTTGACACTCTTTTGTTTTCTTGCGAGGGTCCGAGACCGAGGCGGTTACTTTCGAGGAGCCGGCGCAACCGCGGTGTTCGGAGGCGGCTCCCTTCTGCAAGGAGCCGCAGGAGAGCGCGAGGGAGTAGCTGAGTGGGAGAGGATTAGCTTAGATTAGATTAGCTTTTATTTTCAGAACCATTTGAATTATTGTAATAATACAGGGACAGCAGGACTCACTTGGACTGAGACACTCTCGGGGTATGTTTCGCCGAGCACCGGTGTGCTCGGGGGACCCCTTAGCTTTCTTTGCGGTTTTTACGCGGTTTTGATTTTTCACTGCCTTTTCCGGTTTCTCGCGGATTTCTCGAGCCCCTAGCCTTAGGAATTTCTGTTTGATTGTGACGTAATTCATAGGATCCAAACACCCTAATACATTTGCTTGTTCCTATAGTTCGGTAATTGAACCTATAATAAAAGATTAATAAAATAGTTGATTCGCTTCCTTCGAACCTACGTGCCGCAGCCCGCCCTGCCAAGCGCTGCTCCTGAACCCGATTTATCGGGAGGAGGAGGGGTGGACCGAGACCGGACCCTTTGGATCGGAGGCTGGTGGTCAACTAGCTGTTCTTTCGAGTAGAAATTGCTGTTTAGGGACTCGGTTTTCCTCCTGCACCATTTAGGTAGTTTATTTTCCGTCTTTCAATTCTGCGCGGATCATCTTGCATGTAGACTGCTTGAGTCAGGTACGCATTTCTTTTTTTTTGACACTCAGGTACGCATTTCTTACTCTGCATGCATCATTGATTTCATCGCGCATTGGCTTTTTCGCCTTCTCCCCCTGATTTTTGGACTTAATAACCAGGAGAACCGAAAAATTCGTTCGGTAATTTTCTTTTTATTGAAAAATACCTAAAAAGAAAAACAATAAAATTTGGGACTGCTAACTCTATCGACCCTAAAAGATACCTCACCTAAAAAATTTGTCTTGGGGAGAGCAACCCCCTCATTGTCTGGTTTACTTGCGCGAGAGAGTGACCCCGTACACTAGGTAGAGCCCTCCGATATTCTTCTCGACTGACTACCGGCTATTTCTGTACGGGACAGTCAGTCGAGAAAATATCGGGTAACCCAACAGGTCATGTAATCGCTCTGCTATCCTGACTGATCACCAAAATAAAATTGACAAGATAATTGACGGAGCCTTTACGGTCTTCAGCTCGCGTTGCGTTGGTGAATCGGGGGTTTGCTTGTGATCATAGTTGTTACCAGATCTAATCCGCACTACTCGCCACATCAAGATGATGGGCAGACGATCTCTTAGGCAGCCTCTGGCTGCACCGCTTTCGGGCACGTCTACCCGCTCATCTAGGTTGGTTCGCGAGAGCCGAGACCCGCTCTCCGAACCCGAGTACGACTCTACCCTGTTCCCCCTCGATCCCCCTTCTTCTGAGTTCGAGATACCAGTGCCAGAGGAGAGACAGACAGATGATTTATCGGCACCTGAGTTTGGATGCTTTGATTTTGCAGAGACTATGGCCGGCAGCAGTGACGACCGCACCCGAGGTCCTCAGCACGATCAGACTTTCATTATGGACCAGGGTGCGATCAACTCCACCCTGATCGCCTCCCTCGAGACAGTTCAGCAGCAGTTGAGGGATCAGGGAGAATTCATGTTAGACATGAGACGAGAGATGGAGCAGTTGAGAGCCGCTCGCGACCAGCGCGAGCCCGGAGACGGACCGAGGATACCCGACGATGCGGCAACCGCCGCAGCCGCAGCCGCAGCAGCAGCCGCGGCAGCAGAGGCTCTGAGGTCGATGCGGGAGTTACACAACTCCGGGTCGACCTTGATGCATCATTGGGTGGTACTTCCAGCTATCGTGGGGGACTTCAAGTTCCCCCCGAATACTTTGCAACTTCTCCCCCGGTTCCACAGGCTCGCCACTGAGGAGCTCCATCTCCACCTTCAGGAGTTTCTGATGATCTGCAGCACAATCCGCGATCGTCAGGTGGACCAGGATACCATACGGATGATTGCCTTCCCCTTCTCCTTAGCAGACAGAGCAGCCACCTGGCTGAAGCACTTGGTGAAGTTCGTCTACACCTGGGGGCAGCTCCGCACCGAGTACTTGCATAAGTACTATCCACTCAGGCGGACGAACGCCGCTAGAGCCCTGATCAGCAACTTCTCCATGCTCCCCAATGAGCAGTTTCACGAGGCAAGGGAGAGGTTCAGAGAGCTGACTGACAGATGCCCGAACCATGATATTTCCAAGCCGAACCTTGTTCAGAGCTTTTTCAGCGGGCTGACACCAGAGCTTCAGGGCTTGGTGAACGCTTCTTGTGGTGGGTCCTATTTCGCCAAGGATCACGATCAGGTCTGGGCCATCTACGAGGAGATGGCCGAGAACTATATGGTGATGTCCCAGACCCGATTGTACATTCAGGGACGACCCCAGCCACAGACCGTGCAGTACCAGAGGATAGCACGGGTTGATGCCGGTCCATCCAGTTCGTCCGCGGCAGCAGCACATGCAGAGAGTTCAGCCGCAGACATGGGGATCATCAACGAGAAGCTGGACCGGATGGAGATCATAGAGAAGAAGCAGTGTCAGGGCATCACGCAGATGGAGCAGATGGCACAGACTCTGAGTGACCTGAAGACACAGCTTATGTGTCTCCAAAAGGCACAGATGGCTTCCCAGCCTCGTTTTTAGGCACAAGGCGATCCGAGTAGCAGCAGTAGCTCGTCCCAACGCTCCAGCTCCCACCAGCAGCCTAGTCAGGTTCACCTTGTACAGATGGAGCCGTACCAGCAGCCGCAGCTCACCTACCAGGCACCACCATCCACTGACACTCAGATGGTAGTATACCAGCCGGATCAGCCTCTGGCAGTGCTCCCGCGAGCCGTTGATGGATGTCAACGGGATTTGGTACGACCGCCCTTAGCCCGATATCCGACAAGATCATCCCGGATTCCGTTGGGCGGCCGGAGGTGCCCAGCCCCAGCAGCAACCGTCAGAACAGGGTGGCCAGTACAGCCATCAGAGAGATCACCACCAGCAGCAACCCCCAGTGTACCCACAGCAGCAGCAGCAGCAGTCACAGTCCTATGGTCCTCGTCCCTATCAACAGGGACAGTCTTGGAGGCATGATCAGCCTCATCAGCCGCAGCATCATCCACAGACTTACCCCTCTCACCCACAGTAGCAGCAGCAGCCTCACTACAAGAGAGGCTACCCGTCAGGTTCTCATGGGCCATCCTATGAGAACCCCGCCTTGGATGACATAGCCCGCCTCCTTACAGATCAGCAGGCTACCTTTCGACGGGAGATGGATGAGTGACGCCAGGAGATGAGGGACATAGTGAGAGGGAAGGCCGCCATCCCTGCCCAGATAGAGCCGAACCCAAACAACCTGAAGAGGAAATCTGAGCAGGTAGTTTGCACTGAGTATGCCACTCCGAGTGATACTTTTGGTGATATGTCTGCATATTTTTTTGATATTGATTTTGTCACACTTAGGAGCGGTAGGATGCCAACAGGCGGCGACTCATCTGAGCGACACCCTGAGGATACTTCTAGAGCGCCCGACGAGGAGGAGAGCGGTACTGAGGCCGCTAGAGATGATGACGGTGGTACTGACGCCACCACGGATGCTGATCCCACCGGCGGTACTGAGGCCGCCGTTTCACCAGTTGGAGGAGGTGGTACTGAGGACACCCTTGTTGCCGATCCAGAGCGCGGTACTGAGGCCGCGAGTCTTCCAGCCGAGGGTGGTGTTGATGCCACCATGTCTTCTGAGAGTCTTGTAGTTTTTTCTTCGTCACCTGTATCTCGGAACACTTCTGGAAATAAAGGAAATGGTTTGTTTTCTTCTGGTCCCACTGTGGTGCATGATGTATGTGTGGATCCGGCCGTCGAGCCGTCTAGACCCTTTCCTAGTCCTTCATCTGAGAAGGACCCTGTGATCCCCTTCCCTAGAGCTCTTCAGATTGGGAAGGGGAAGAAAATTGAAAATCCAAAAAAGAGGCAGCAGGAAGAGTTCAGCCAGCAGATGATAGATCGTTTTCACATTCAGCTGACTCTTCAGGAGGCTTTGCAGCACATTCCTCTACTCCAGTGTTCGTTTAGAGACAGGACTACAGTTAGGAGGAAGAGGAGGAACCACCATTCAGAGATTCATGTGCTGACCAGAGCTACTTGTTTCGCGATCCAGAACCGTCTGCCGGCCAAGAGGCCAGATTCCGGAGCCCCATATGTCAGATGCCACATTAGAGAGCAGAGGTTCGACCGTACTCTATTAGACAACGGATCGTCGATCAACCTACTTCCGGCAGCCCTTCTCGACTGTTTTGAGTTGGGCACTCTTAGACAGAGCAGGATAGTCCTTCAGTTTGCTGATCGATCTGTCAAGAGGCCGAAGGGGTTGCTGAGGGACGTTGTCGTCACGATTCAGGGCCTGTAATTCTCCGTGGACTTCGTAGTGTTAGACATGGAGATCCCTGAGTCAGTGACCGATACCTCCATCATTCTCAGTCGCCCGTTCTTGGCCACAGCCAAGGCAGTGACTGACCATGATAGCGGGAAAGTATACTTTCGCGTCGAGGGCGAAAGTGTACAAATAGAGACGTTCGAGGACAGCAGAGCCAGAGACAG
Source organism: Ottelia alismoides (assembly GCA_037367405.1). Taxonomy (NCBI): domain Eukaryota; kingdom Viridiplantae; phylum Streptophyta; class Magnoliopsida; order Alismatales; family Hydrocharitaceae; genus Ottelia; species Ottelia alismoides. The sequence goes on from JAZKJV010007670.1 coordinate 451,835, forward strand.
AGCATGCTCAGAGACTACTTCCGATACAGAGCAGATGACAGATGCCGGGCCAGACATCCACCAGGACTGCGACTTTATGATTACAGATGATGAGGCAGTATGGGCAGATCCAGATGCACAAGCCATCCTCTCACATTCAGATTCCGCTGATGCAGAGACGCCAGCAGAGGAGAGCTTGGAGAGCACATTCCTGGTTCAGGAGACTTTTGAGGCAGCAGAGCCGGTTCTCGACCGCGATACTGAGTTCTTTTGTGATGTCGGTGGTACTGAGGCCACCTTGGATGATACAGATCCCTCGAAGTCAGATTTTGACTGGGCAGAGTTTGATGATTATATACCAGATCTGACTTCCACTGAGCCTGCAGCTAGGGAGGAGGTAGATGTCGAGCAGAGCAGAGACAGTTCATCAGGGCAGCTTTCTCCAGATTCAGAGAGTGACAGAGAGTTTCAGTTCTTCCATGCAGATTTGGCAGCCTTCACGCAGAGTTTTCAGAGGCCAGATCCACCAGCACCCAGTTGTCCAGAGCTGAAGCCACTTCCTGCGTCGCTGAAGTATAGGTTCCTTGCGGGTGAGCATGAGATGTACCCAGTCATTATCTCCGCCGATTTGACTGGAGAGCAGGAATCCCGTTTGATGGGGGTTCTTGAAAAGAACCGCACCGCGATAGGATGGAGCGTAGCAGATCTCCAGGGGATAAGTCCGGCCCTGTGCTCCCACCATATCTATCTCGAGGATGAGGCGAAGCCGTCGCGTGAGTTCCAGCGGCGGCTGAACCCGAATCTGAGAGAGGTTGTCATGAAGGAGATATCGAAATGGTGGAGCGCCGATTTTATCTACCCCATCTCCGACTCCAAGTGGGTCAGCCCTTTGCATGTGGTGCCCAAGAAGACGGGCATCACTACAGTGGTCAGCGAGTCTGGAGAGGAGATTGCTACACGGGTACCCACTTCTTGGCGGGTCTGCGTTGATTACAGGAGACTCAACTAGGCCACTAAGAAGGATCATTTCCCCCTGCCCTTTATAGATCAGATCATTGAGAGACTGGCAGGGAAGAGCCACTATTGTTTTCTGGATGGGTACTCGGACTACAACCAGGTGGCCATCGCTCCCGAGGACCAGGACAAGACTACCTTTACCTGTCCCTTCGGCACATATGCCTTCCGACGCATGCCATTTGGGCTATGCAATGCCCTTGCGACCTTTCAGAGATGTATGCTGTCGATCTTTTCGGACATGGTAGAGGAGTGCTTGGAGGTCTTCATGGATGATTTCTCGGTTCACGGCGACGGATTCGATTCCTGTCTTGACTGCCTAGACCGAGTCCTTCAGCGATGTATAGAGGTCCACCTTGTGCTATCTTGGGAGAAGAGTCACTTCATGGTGACTCAAGGGACGGTGCTTGGCCATATCATCTCCAACAGGGGCATGGAGGTTGATCCGGCCAAGGTAGATGTCATTAGAAAATTCGCACCGCCGTCCAATTTGCGGCAGTTACGGTCTTTCCTGGGGCATGTCGGTTTCTACCGGCGATTCATTCATGATTTCAGTAGGATTGCCCGACCGTTGACTGACCTGCTGACGAAAGACACCGAGTTCCTTGTCGATGACAAGTGTCTTTCGTCCTTTGAGACTCTCAAGATATGTGTTGTTGAGGCTCCTGTTCTTCAGCCGTCCGATTGGTCTCTCCCATTCGAGATCATGACGGATGCCTCTAATTTTGCCGTGCGGGCCGTGCTGGGACAGAGGAGGGATGGAGTTCCATTTGCTATCCACTACGCTAGCCGCACATTAGATTCCGCGCAGCGAAACTACACAGTCACAGAGAAGGAGATGCTAGTCGTAGTGTTCGCCCTAGATAAGTTCAGATCATACATTATTGGATCTAGAGTGACCTTGTATACTGATCGTACCGCCATCAGGTACCTCATGGAAAAAAGGATGCCAAGACCAGACTGACTAGATAGATCCTTCTACTCCAGGAGTTTGACATAGAGATTAAGGATAAGCCTGGAGTCAAGAATGTGGTGGCGGATCATCTCTCCCGATTAGAGCATCTTGAGGATTCTGAGCAGATTGACCCTATTTGTGAGACCTTCCCAGATGAGGCGATCCTTGCTATCGCCTCTCTCCTGTGGTATGCCGATATTGTGAACTTTCTTGTTACTAAGAAATTTCCACAAGATTGGCCCAGGCAGAGGCTCGAGACCTTCCTCGCGAAGTCAAAGTCTTACCACTGGGAGGATCCCATCCTTTACCACGAAGGAGGGGATAGCGTCTGGCGTAGGTGCATTCCTCAGGAGGAGCACCATAGCGTCCTCACTTACTGCCACAAGCTTGAGGCAGGAGGACATCACTCTGGGAGGAGAACGGCACAGAAAGTGCTCCAATCCGGCCTATGGTGGCCTACCCTTTTCAAGGATTCTGATGAGTTCGTGAAGAGATGTACTGACTGTCAGAGGATGGGCACTTGTGGACAACATGATATGATGCCGATGCAGCCCATTCACTTCTGTGAGGTTTTTGACGCATGGGGCATCGATTTCATGGGTCCATTCCCTATGAGTCAGGGATTTGAGTACATTCTGTTAGCCGTTGATTATGTGAGTCGTTGGGTTGATGCCATCCCCGCCCGAACCGCAAATGCCAGGACAGTTTGCAGATTTTTGAGTAAACACATCATTACGCGGTTCGGGGTTCCTCGAGTGTTGATTTCTGATGGGGGGTCTCATTTCATCAACGACCAGGTGAAGGCCCTTGCTAGCGAGTTCGGTATAGACCATCGAGTTGCCACTCCATACCATCCACAGACGAATGGTCTAGCCGAGGTGTCGAACAGGGAGATCAAGACTATTTTGCAGAAAGTCGTCTGCCCTGACCAAAAGGATTGGTCAGAGCTTTTGGACTCGGTCTTGTGGGCATATAGGACGTCTTTCAAGACACCATTGGGCACATCTCCCTTTCGACTCGTATATGGCAAGGCGTGCCATTTACCAGTTGAGCTGAGACACAGGTCACTTTGGGTAGTTACTGATATTCTTTTGGATCCGGATAGTGTAGGAGACCAGAGGAGGGCAGACTTAGCAGCCTTGGAGGTGCTTCGTGATACCGCCTTCTCAAACATTTTTCAAAAATTTTGCATTTGTGTAAAATATAGATAGCATCTTTGTATATACTTGCATAGTTTTTCCCGGATTATAGTTGACATTTAATTTAGCCTGGAATTAAATTGGGAAATGGAGCTTGATTAAGATCTTAATCCACCTAATTCTAAGAGGAACCTTATAGGGCTTAGGGTTAAGGCTTTTCAAGTCCATGGTGACTTAATTCTTTGAGTCCACTAGGCTATGATCACATGTCATCTCAATGAGCCTAAGTAGAGCACTTAACAACACACACATGACTCATATAGACAATGGCTTTACTTGGACACCGCACTTAGCACCGAGCTCTCTACGGATGAGGTGGTGAAGAGGCAGTCTTCCTTGACTTGGGGTAGCATATGAGGGTAGTACTTCTAGGCGGAACCTCTCTTCTTCTTTTAGTGAAGGAAGTGCGTCTCAACTTGGTCTGGTTGTCATGAGGTCTAACGACAGGAGTTGTGGGTTGCAATAATGCTTCAAAAGAGGGATAGTCTACTGGCTCAAGAGGAAAAACTCCTTGTATAGATGCTGCACATGTATATGTTGTATAGATGCACTTGAAAAAAATGCAAAAAGAAAATAACTTCAAAAAAGTGGTGGGTCTGATAGAAAATGATAATCCCACCGGAGTATGTATATAGTGCAAATAACCAAAGCTTGAGATTCATGTCCCACCTTATGTAGCTTGCAGCAAGGAGACTTGGCTACACTGGTTGAGCTCCCAAGGATACATGACTACACTGGCCATGGTCCATTCTCTTCTTCCCCCTCTTCTTGAGCCGGTTGAACTTGAACTTAGAAGGGAATACCCCGCTCCTCGAGGAAAGAGTGGTCAGATTGGGGTCATAGAGTTACCTTGTTGGGGAGGGTTGTCAAGTTGCCATTTCTGAGGTGGAGAGCTTATACTTCACATTCACAGTACAAGGAAAGACTCATGGTCTTCAGGGTTTGTGTATGGTGACTTGTTCTGATCTGGATTGTTGAGGAGTCCTGATTATAGATTAGTGGATCTTAGAGGCTGTTGAGTTTTAAACTTAAGTCCAAATAAGGTTCCGACACATTAATAATCCAAAGATCTGATCGAGCTCCATATTTCAATTTAGTGAAGGCAAGTTTAATAATCAACCTTGATCCATGTACATTCTCCTCTTTTTCTTTCTCTTTTTCACTTCTTTTTCAAATAAGTGTTTGCTAAGGGACTAGCAAAGTTAAGTATAGGTGGGTGATGAATACCCATTCATCACTCTTTATTTTTTTATTTTAGCTACAAAACCTTTGACAAACACACATATATATTTGTAAATATCAATAATTACCAAAAAGCATGCATTGTGTAAAAATAAATAATTAGCATGTTTTTGTGCATAAATAAAAGAATAAAGAGATAAAAGAAAAAGGGGGAGATATTTAGAATAAATATTGAGCGACCTAATCCCAAGAGAGGGCTCAGCATGGGCCTGACCGCATAAAAGCCAAAGTAGAGAGAGATAAGGAAGCTCATGTGTGTAAATATACCTGTAAATAGAATAATAATATTTTCCTCTAAAAATAAAATAAAATAAAAATAAAAATAAGAAAAATTAAAAAGAAAATAAAAATACCCTTCCTTGTATATATCCACCATGTACATAAGACCACATAGCTATTTATTTATCCCTATAAATAAACAAATTAAAAACCATAAAAGTGTACATATTCTATACCTCATGGTGTAAATAAATAAAATAAAAATCATAAAAACAAAAATAAAATATAAAGAAACAAAAATTAAAATCAACATCACCATAGTATATATACCATATATGTATATAAATAAACCTATTTATTTAACCCTTGTAAATAAATAATAAAAATAAAATAAAAACACCAAAATATTCCAAATTTTATCTTGTAAATAAATAAAATATAAAATTGGAATAAAAATGCACAAAAATAAATAATTAAAAGTCAAAATTAAAAATTCAATATTGTATATATACCTATGTATATAGCACTATATTGTAAATACCTAATGTATATTTCAAAAAAATAATTAAAAATCACAAAAAAATAGTTTAAAACAAAAGAAACATTTTTCATGTTTTGAGTTTTTATTAATTCAGCCATTTTCTATTTTTAATTCAATTTCCAATCATTTCTGACGTGGCCATTTCCCATTGGTCCACGGGGGATGTTGACCCCCCGGTCAACTCCCCCTCCTGGACCACAAAGTCCCGGATCCGAGTTTTCGACCCGACTTCTCGACATTTCCACACGATCCGATCACTAAAACCCTAAACCCCGGGTCCTATCTCTTCCTTGCAGATCCGACACCTTCGCCCGGGGTGGGTTATCAGGGTCCGTGCTCCGAGTGTCTCGTCCGATCCCCTTTTAGCCGGACCCCTAGCCGTATATAGTCTGAGCTCCGCCCGCTCCTTCACGCATCTTTGGCTCCCCATTCTCCACCCCAGGACCTCCATTGCTCTCGCCTGAGTGACAGCTCGCGATTGGCTGTGTTGTAGCGAGGAGGGAGTGATCGGACCATCGATCCAGCGACCTAGCGCCGTCGTGCGCCGTCCAGACGTGGTGCTCGAGCCTCGGGCATCGACGACCCTCGAGGCTGGGACCCAGAGCTCCGTCAGCTCGTTCCCAGTCGACCTCGATCATCAGGTAACCTTAGATCTTCATAGTTTTCGCTAATTTCCATTTACCCCCAAATCGCCCATTCGTCGTCGACCTTCGATTCCGACCACCCCCGTCCACATCTCGACCATCGGACTCGACCATCACCTTCGCACGTTCTTCACCCATCCATTCAACCCAGTTCGCACAAGAACTGGGATTCGAGCTCCCTCGCCGTCGCTTCGCCGGAGCTCATCCATTCCGACGCACCGACCATCCCCATCGCCTCTAGCCGGGTCGAGGCACTTTGCCCTCGACCCAGGGGTGCTTTTGTGCCATTTTGCAGGTCTGAGGAGGACCATCCGAGGTCCTCCATCTTCAGCACAGGAGCTTGAGCTCCGCCGTCGTCTCCTGGGCTCATCGGAGCTCCTCGGCGTCATCGGAAGAGCTCTTCAGACGCGGGAGGCTCCGACGCTTCTTCTCCGATCATCAGTAACCCCCGAGGAGGACCACCGTGCGCGTACTGGGCCGGCAAAGTTCGCCGGCCACCTGTTCTTCGTGGATCCTCCAGAGCCGTCCATCTAGCCCTCCAGCTCCAGATTAGATCGCAGCCGTTCACTTGAGGAGCAGCCACCACCGTCCGATCATTGGAGGATAGATCGGTTCGTCAGATCAACGAGGGTTAGCCACGGCTTACAACAGCCGTTGATCTTCCACGTGGCTAGCTCTTCGCCGTCAGAGATGAGCAGAGGCTTCTTCGTTGAGGCGTCGTCATCCTCGACCGTCATATCGCCACGCGACGCCATCTCAGCCCTCGGGATATAATAAGGGGTAATTTCACTTAGGCCCCTCTTCGATTTTGTTTTAGCATTTAGTCCTGTAAATATGTTTCGTAGTTCATTTTATTTTGGCAAAATTGCATAGTGGACCTGGTAGTTTATCTTGTTTGCTTTTATACCCCTGTGTGTGGTGGACACGTGCTTCGTCACGTGTATTTTGTGGTAAATTGCATGTAAGGGCCTGTACTTGCTGGTTGTTATGAAATGAAAATATCTTTTTACTATTTGCACATATACCCCTGTGAAAGTTTTATCTGTGCATGTGCTGAATATCGTGGGAATTTTATACTTTCGCCCCTGGACTTTTAGTACGTGTTACTAATTGGTCCAGGGACTTAAGTTATTTACAGATAGGTCCCTGAGTGCCCCAGACACGTACCTTGCGCGTGCCGACTTGGGATTTTTGCACCAGGAACCCCTGCGGTTTTGTTTTGTTACTTTTAGGCCCCTGAAAGATATTTTTATTACAACTAGGTCCCTGTGCACTGTGGGCTCTTGGTTGTTTTAAATAAAATATCAAATCATATCCAAATTAAGTGAAAATTTGACACGTGGCTCCTGCCACTGTGTAGAATTTTCACTGAATTTTGGGAAATTTTTGGAGCCATTTTGTTATTTTTAAAAATTCAAAAACATCAATTTTTCTTACTGTCCAGTTATAAAATTCACAAAAAAATATTAAAACATCCTTAAAAATTACAAAAAAAATCAGAATTTGTTTGTTTTGTTGTGTTTGATTTTCTGACCAATTTTGGTCATTTTTGGACTTATAAAAATTATAAAAATTGAAAAAGCCTTAAAAACTCATAAAAATTCTAGTAATTAATAGAAAAACCCAAAAATAATAAACTCAACCTATGAATTTTCATTTTTGTTTATATGTTAAAGGAAAAATACCTCCAGGCTATTTGAAGGCCATTATATATTTTATTTTGGCCTTTAAAGCCCGACTGGAGAACAACACTGTTTTCCTTTCTTATTTTATTTTTATAAAATTCCTAAAAATCAGAAAATACCAAAAATTCACCAAAAACATAAAAAATATAAAAAACGTAAAAATATTTTTGTTTGAATTTTTGGATTAATTTTGAGTGTTTAAATAATTTATCCAAGTTGCTTGTTTTATTGCTTCCTTATTTTCTTTATTAATTAAAAATTCCAAAAAAATATAAAAATATTAAAAACCCACCAAAAATAATTTTCTTTTATTTGTTTTTATTATTGACTACTTCGTAGACCGCGAGGCCAACCCGTGCTCCTTGAGTTCGACCCTGGGCGTTGTACCAGGTTAATATCATAGCTAGACCGCTATCTTGAGTTTCATCGATTTTTGCCTTTGTTGGTGGTCTGAATTTTTTTCTTGTTGAGCACTCTGATTCTCGAGCGACTGAGGTCGCAACGACCGCTTCTGATTTATCTACCTTAGTTGTTCGGAAAAAAAAACGCTCATCAGTTGCCAAGAACTTTTACACTAATATCTGACATCGAGGCATTGATTTCTTGCTGCATGTCAGAGCAAGAACGGGACATGACATTGGGAACCTGTTGAGTGCAGATGATGTATTGGATGCTAGAGGTGAGGGTTTGTGCCAGCTGATGCCTATCATTAATTGCAGGTACCCTATTGTGGATGTTATTGTCCCATTGGTGTGGAAGCTGGGCTGCTTCAATATTTTAAGAAAATGTGTGGATTGTGAGGAGCCAAGAAGGTCCATAGGGGTGTTCATGGGGCGGTTACCCGCCCCATTTGATCGTGACCCGCGTTAGTATTGAGTCACGGGTCGACCCGCTCCATTCCAACGGGTACCCAATTGTAACGGGTACCCGGTTAATGACGATGGATGTTGGCTATCGCGGGTACCCGTGGGTACCCGTGGGAACAAAGAGAGATACTTCTAATGAAAGGTGGCATATATAAAAATGCAAACGATATGTCCAATTACATATCTGTATCTATATCATATTTATAATGACTATATCATATTTATAATGATAATGCCAGATATCAAAATTTGAATGGTACAAAATGCATTCAGATAGGGATAAATAAACATAGATAAATAAATTAACGAGGATGTATAAAACTATGCGGATAATGTAAACCATATGAGTACATGCAATTGGAAGGAATACCATCAAATACGGATCCAATAGTGACATATTCACGTAGGTTCATCCTCATAATGAATCAAATACGAATAAACGAGATGTAAATATATATAATCGGAGGACAACATGACAAATAATATATAACTATATATTCCTATTCGTAAATGGGTGTATTAATTATCATCACAATTGGTTATCGCAATGTGTGCGCGTTTGCGTGTGGGCGTAGGCGCATGCGCGGCACGTGGGCATGGACATTTGCATGGGCGCGCGCGCGAGCATGCGTGTGGGTGGGGGGTGCGTGCGCGCACGCGTGTGTGTGCGATACTGTTGGGAAAATGAGAAAACTTGTTTATTCCATACGCCCTAGGCTCTCTTATACAGGAGAGTAGCCTATAGGTAAAATACATAAAGAGTCCAACGGGAAAAAGAAAATACGAAAAGGTACAGACGAGAATAACATAGAATAACATATATCTCTACACTTCCCCTCAAGGTGGAGCATAGATGTCAATCATGCTCAGCTTGGACGAACACTTCTGGAACGGCCCTCGAAGTAATGCCTTGGTAAAGATGTCAACCGTTTGGTCCCCTGAGCTAACATGGGATGTAGAAATAAACCCCTTCTGAATCATATCTTGTATGAAGTGACAATCAACCTCAATGTGCTTCGTTCGTTCGTGAAATGCTGGATTATTTGCAATGAATAGAGCCGCTTGATTATCACATTCCAGAGCCATATGAAGCGGGACTTTATATGTAGATCTGTGAGCACAACCTTCACCCGCATCATTTCTGTACTGACCTGGGCCATAGTCCTATATTCAGATTCAGCACTAGATCTTGCTACAACCGTTTTCTTCTTGCTTCTCCATGAGACCAGAGAGTCTCCGACATACACAGCAAATCCAGTAGTGGACTTCCTATCCTTAGGACATCCTGCGTAATCTGCATCTGCACATGCTGAGATAGTAATTTCCTTGTCTTTCTTAAACAACAGACCTGCACCTGGAGATGACTTAAGGTACCTGAGTATCATATGTATAGCATCCATATGTACCTGACGTAGTTGCTCCATGAACTAGCTCACCCGACTCACAACAAAGGAGATATCGGGTATGGTAATAGTAACTTAGAGAAAATTCGACACGTGGCTCCTGCCATTGTGTAGAATTTTCACTGAATTTTGGGAAATTTTTGGAGCCATTTTGTTATTTTTAAAAATTCAAAAACATCAATTTTTCTTACTGTCCAGTTATAAAATTCACAAAAAAATATTAAAACATCTTAAAAATTACAAAAAAAATCATAATTTGTTTGTTTTGTTGTGTTTGATTTTCTGACCAATTTTGGTCATTTTTGGACTTATAAAAATTATAAAAATTGAAAAAGCCTTAAAAACTCATAAAAATTCTATTAATTAATAGAAAAACCCAAAAATAATAAACTCAGCCTATGAATTTTCATTTTTGTTTATATGTTAAAGGAAAAATACCTCCAGGCTATTTGAAGGCCATTATATATTTTATTTTTGCCTTTAAAGCCCGACTGGACAACAACACTGTTTTCCTTTCTTATTTTATTTTTATAAAATTCCTAAAAATCAGAAAAATACCAAAAATTCACCAAAAAGATAAAAAATATAAAAAACGTAAAAATATTTTTGTTCGAATTTTTGGATTAATTTTGAGTGTTTAAATAATTTATCCAAGTTGCTTGTTTTATTGCTTTCTTATTTTCTTTATTAATTAAAAATTCCAAAAAAATATAAAAATATTAAAAACCCACCAAAAATAATTTTCTTTTATTTGTTTTTATTATTGACTACTTCGTAGGCCGCGAGGCCAACCCGTGCTCCTTGAGTTCGACCCTGGGCGTTGTACCAGGTTAATATCATAGCTAGACCGCTATCTTGAGTTTCATCGATTTTTGCCTTTGTTGGTGGTCTGAATTTTTTTCTTGTTGAGCACTCTGATTCTCGAGCGACTGAGGTCGCAATGACCGCTTCTGATTTATCTACCTTAGTTGTTCGGGAAAAAAAACGCTCATCAGTTGCCAAGAACTTTTACACTAATATCTGACATCGAGGCATTGATTTCTTGCTGCATGTCAGAGCAAGAACGGGACATGACATTGGGAACCTGTTGAGTGCAGATGATGTATTGGATGCTAGAGGTGAGGGTTTGTGCCAGCTGATGCCTATCATTAATTGCAGGTACCCTATTGTGGATGTTATTGTCCCATTGGTGTGGAAGCTGGGCTGCTTCAATATTTTAAGAAAATGTGTGGATTGTGAGGAGCCAAGAAGGTCCATAGGGGTGTTCATGGGGCGGTTACCCGCCCCATTTGATCGTGACCCGCGTTAGTATTGGGTCACGGGTCGACCCGCTCCATTCCAACGGGTACCCAATTGCATGGAAGGACATATCGATATCGATATCGTTTCGATATCGTGTCGATATCGATATATCGCTATATCTAGGAATCTTTCTGAAGAAAATGCCTGAAATCGGATATATCGATATATCGATTTCGATATCGGTCCCATGTCGATATCGATATATCGGCTATATATCGCTGATATATCGGGATATGGCCTTCCATGCCCAATTGTAACGGGTACCCGGTTAATGACGATGGATGTTGGCTATCGCGGGTACCCGTGGGTACCCGTGGGAACAAAGAGAGATACTTCTAATGAAAGGTGGCATATATAAAAATGCAAACGATATGTCCAATTACATATCTGTATCTATATCATATTTATAATGACTATATCATATTTATAATGATAATGCCAGATATCAAAATTTGAATGGTACAAAATGCATTCAGATAGGGATAAATAAACATAGATAAATAAATTAACGAGGATGTATAAAACTATGCGGATAATGTAAACCATATGAGTACATGCAATTGGAAGGAATACCATCAAATACGGATCCAATAGTGACATATTCACGTAGGTTCATCCTCATAATGAATCAAATACGAATAAACGAGATGTAAATATATATAATCGGAGGACAACATGACAAATAATATATAACTATATATTCCTATTCGTAAATGGGTGTATTAATTATCATCACAATTGGTTATCGCAATGTGTGCGCGTTTGCGTGTGGGCGTAGGCGCATGCGCGGCACGTGGGCATGGACATTTGCATGGGCGCGCGCGCGAGCATGCGTGTGGGTGGGGGGTGCGTGAGCGCACGCGTGTGTGTGCGATACTGTTGGGAAAATGAGAAAACTTGTTTATTCCATACGCCCTAGGCTCTCTTATACAGGAGAGTAGCCTATAGGTAAAATACATAAAGAGTCCAACGGGAAAAAGAAAATACGAAAAGGTACAGACGAGAATAACATAGAATAACATATATCTCTACACTTCCCCTCAAGGTGGAGCATAGATGTCAATCATGCTTAGCTTGGACGAACACTTCTGGAACGGCCCTCGAAGTAATGCCTTGGTAAAGATGTCAGCCGTTTGGTCCCCTGAGCTAACATGGGATGTAGAAATAAACCCCTTCTGAATCATATCTCGTATGAAGTGACAATCAACCTCAATGTGCTTCGTTCGTTCGTGAAATGCTGGATTATTTGCAATGAATAGAGCCGCTTGATTGTCACATTCCAGAGCCATATGAAGCGGGACTTTATATGTAGATCTGTGAGCACAACCTTCACCCGCATCATTTCTGTACTGACCTGGGCCATAGTCCTATATTCAGATTCAGCACTAGATCTTGCTACAACTGTTTTCTTCTTGCTTCTCCATGAGACCAGAGAGTCTCCGACATACACAGCAAATCCAGTAGTGGACTTCCTATCCTTAGGACATCATGCGTAATCTGCATCTGCACATGCTGAGATAGTAATTTCCTTGTCTTTCTTAAACAACAGACCTGCACCTGGAGATGACTTAAGGTACCTGAGTATCATATGTATAGCATCCATATGTACCTGACGTGGTTGCTCCATGAACTAGCTCACCCGACTCACAACAAAGGAGATATCGGGTATGGTAATAGTAACATAGAGAAGCTTACCCACCAGTTCTCTGTATCTTCTCCTATCCACCTCATCAATGTCGTCATCATATAATTTCATACTGGGATCCATGGGTGTAGTGACAGGTCGGCAACCAAGCATTCCTGTTTCACTCAACAAGTCAGTGACATATTTCCTCTGGGTCATTACCAGCCCATGAGGATTCTGGCGAATTCCAGTCCCATAAAATATCTAAGAACTCCAAGGTCCTTGATGACAAATTCACGACCCAGCATTTCTTTCGCCCTTTGAATTCCCTGTTCATCATCACCTGTAATTAAGATATCATCTGCATACACCATAATTGCAATAATACCTATGGGTGTCTTCTGTACGAACAAGGAATGATCGGCATTGGAACATCTGTACCCCTGTTTCTCAAACAGGTCTGAGAACTTCTGGAACCAAGCTCTGGGGCTCTGCTTAAGGCCATAGATAGCCTTATGAAGTCTACACACCTTAGAATACTCCCCCTCAACAGCAAAACCCGGTGGTTGTTGCATGTAGACTTCCTCCTATAAGTCACCGTATAAGAATGCATTCTTCACATCTAATTGGTATAGTGGCCAATCACGAGTAACCGCGACAGAGAGGAGGAACCGTAGGGTGGAATGGCGAGCAACCGACGAGAATGTATCAAGATAATCCACCCCATATGTCTGTGTAAAGCCACGAGCAACCAGGCGTGCCTTGTATCTGTCAATGTTGCCATCTGCATTCTACTTAACTGTAAAGACCCACTTGCAGGTCACTGTAGACACATCAGTAGGTGCAGTAACAAGGCTCTAGGCGCCTCTTGACTGAAGAGCATCCATTTCTTCTTCCATGACTAAACGCCATCGATTATCCTTCAACGCATCTTGGTAATTCCGTGGAATATCCGCCGTTGATAGTGCAATGACAAAGCTCCTGAAATCTCTAGTTAAGCGATCAAAAGACACAGTAGACGCTATAGGATATGACGCGCATCTGCGCATCTGCTTCCGAAGAGCAATAGGTAGATCCAAATCACCTGCCTCCTCATCTGGCCTCTGTAACACATCCTGCTCAGGGAAATCATCAGATCCATCGATGTTAATAATATTCTCAGAACATACCTCAAGCGAGCTAGATAATGAGCGGTGACCATGAGCAGAAGCAGGCCGACAGGTATAGTGGAATGGTAACGGGGAAACAAAAACAGTGACAGGAGGTGTAGGATATGGTAGTGGTGGAGGTGGTAGTGGTGATGGTGGTGGTGACATGTATATAGCTTCAGTAGTGCCAGAGGATACCAACTGATCACATGTAGATGAGAAGTACATAACAGACTCGAAAAAGGTAACATCAGCACTAACGAGATACCTCCTGCGCAATGGATCATAACACTTGTACCCCTTCTGTGTTCTGGAGTACCCGACGAAAACACACTTGACAACCCTAGGAGAGAGCTTGTCAATCCCTGGAAACAACTGGTGGACAAAGGCAACCGAGCCAAACACATGAGGAGTGAGGGAGAATAATTCTTTGTCAGGAAAAAACGAGAGAAAGGAATCTTCTCACCTAAGACAGACAACGACATGCGATTAATAAGATAACATGCCGTAAGAACAACATCACCTCAGAAAGAATGAGGGGCATGACTCTGTATGAGAAGCGACCTGGTGACATCAAGTAAATGGCGATGTTTCCTTTTTGCAACCCCATTTTGTTGGGAAATATACTATAGGCACATGATGTTTGGTGGATAATCCCTTGAGATGAAAAATAATTGGAGAGAGTATGAGTACAAAATTCCAGGGCATTATCACTTCTCACAATTTTTACAGATGCAGAAAAAACATTACGAATTTCATTGATGAAATTGATGATAATATTCCCCACTTCAGATTTATTCTTTAACAGAAAGACCCAGGACACACGAGAGAAATCATCCACAATAACTATATAAAACCTGTGTCCCTGATGACCAGGAACACGACTAGGACCCCAGATATCGACATGAAACAACTCAAACTCGGAGGTACTACTCCGACACTGACGACTGGGAAAGGTAGACCGATGGTGCTTTCCCAACTGACAAGCCTCACATTGAATGGACGTGTGAGGTGAAACCTGAGGTAACATATGATGCAGTTTCTGAAGCGGTAGATGTCCAAAGCGTAAGTGCCAAAGTAATGGGGAGATGGATCCAGCAGGTAGAGAGGAGGCTCCAGCATAAGGGGTCTGACTAAGACGATAGAGGCCGCCTTGCTCATAGCTACGCCCAATCACGTTGCACGTAAGGATGTCCCGAAAAATGAGAGAAGATGGATAAAAAATTGCTCGACAATGTAAATCTTTTGTAAGTTGGCTAATGGACAACAAATTCATCGAAAAATCAGGTGCATGCAACACATTCTTGAGATGCATAGATGGTGTCAGGCTAATCTCCCCCTAACCAGTGATCGGGGAATGTGTCCCATTAGCAATAACCACAGTACGACCTGGAGAAACCTGTCGGTAGCCTGTAAGCAGTCCTTGGTCACCACACAGATGATGCGTGGCACCAGAGTCCATAATCCATTCTAAAGTATCTGATCCGCTACTGCTAGTGAATGCATAAGTGCTACCTGAGGTACTGGTGGATGCAGAAGCAGCAACGTCGGAGTGACTCTCAGAAGTAGGCGTTGAAGCAACACGACCAGATGGAGGAATAATGCCCCTCAGACGGGCTACAAGATCATCAAGCACTGATCCATAGATGAAGCAGATGGAGGCTCAATCTGTTCAGCTACTCGTGCAGAAGCAGGAAACCCATGTTTGGAATAGCATGTGTCTTCGATATGTCCAGAACGGTGGCAAAAGGTGCATGATGGCCGAACACGGCCTCCTCTGCCCCGAGGTCCACAGCCACGGAACTGATGATGACCCCCATGACCTCGATTGGCTGCCATGGCTGAGGCAGTCTGATTTGCAGTAGACGGAGGAACAGTAATTCGACTCAGCCTGTGAAAAGCTTCCTCCATAGGAGTAATAGTGGAATCCGCCAAGATCTGGGAACATGCTGCCTTGTACTATAGATCAAGGGAAGCTAGAAATACACCCACCATAGTGGCATTCCGATAGGTCTTCTGTTGCTCTAGCGTGGCTGTGAGAGGCATGAAACTATAAAGCTTCTCAAACATTCCACATAAAGACGTGTACTATGAGTGTAGAGGCCGTCCATTCTGCTTGATTGTAAAGATGTCATGCTGAAGTTGCAGATTCTTCGTTTCGTTCTTTGCCTGTGAATAAGTGGCAACCAGAATGTCCCGCATTGCTTTGGCAGTGGGCTGATGAAGAATATCGTTAGCAATCTCAATTGCTAATGTTCCGGATAGCCAAACTTTGGCATATGCATCATCTGCCTCCTATGAGGCATTGACCCCTTTCTTCTCAGCAGGCTCTTCCTCAGTAAGAATGTGCTTCTTACCGGTCGACTTCATCATACTCATGAACTGCATGGTCCACAGTTCGTAATTTGAACCATCCATCTTTATAATAGGTGATGGACCTCTGAAGATGCCTGTATATGGGATGTCTGTCTTGCTTTCTGACATTATGATAATGGAAGACTAGGGGAGTATACTGAAGATATGATCGTCTACACAGACATTAATGGGTTTAGTTGCATGTGTAGACTCAAGCAACCAAACCCATTAATCTGGAAAAGCGCACGCGGAACGAGTACTGGAGCCGCACGCACGCTGACCTAGGGCTGCACGCGCACGGAAATCACACGCGCTGACCTAGGGCTGCACGCGCACGGAAATCACATGCGCAGATATGCGCACAGATGCGCCTGCAGGATCACGAACAGGGGCATGCACAACAGCACAGGGGCACGCATAGAAGCGCACACGGCTTCACGCGCACAGGCGCTCAGAAGCGTGCACCGATGCACAGGGGGCGCACGACCTCACATGCACAAGCGCACAGGTGCTCAGGAGCACAGGAGCACACACCTACGCACATGAGTGTGTGCAGGCGCACAAGAGAGTGCGCAAACACATGCGCACAGGAGCGCCGATGCCGGGGCGGCGCGAGACCGAGCAGGAGGCGGCGCAAGGCGGGGAGGCGCACGCGGAGGGCTCGAGGGTGGAGGCTAGGGTTAGGGTTTGGTTCGGGAACTCCGGTCTAGGACCATCGCTCTGATACCATATTGGAAAAATGAGAAAACTTGTTTATTCCATACGCCTTAGGCTCTCTTATACAGGAGAGTAGCCTATGGGTAAAATACATAACGAGTCCAACTAAAAAAGAAAATGCGAAAAGGTACAGACGAGAATAACATAGAATAACATGGATCTCTACAGATACAATTCGTATTCAATTTTATTCATTATCATCATGTTTGGATGCCAGACTGTATGTATATCGATTGGATCGTATCCAATTCATTATCATATATGTTAATTCAAATTTTGACATCCATATATATTTCGATTTCAAAACGAATGCATATATGAGCCACCCTAAACATATAAATTTCATCTTATCTATACAATTTTGATTCTATTATTTTTCCTATCTAATTTGCATCCATTTCATACCGGTATTCATTTTTAATGATTTGGCAATATGTTTTTCATATTCGTCGATATTTATATCCGCATCCATTTCTATATTTTTAAAATAGATAAGAATAATGTAACATCTATATTGGTATTTGTATCTAACCATTTGCATTTTTGTGAATTAATTGATAGTGGAAGCTTCCAAATGGGTACCCGCGGGTACCCATCGGGTTTTTTATATGGAGCACGGGTCATGACATTGCGGGTACCCGACCCATCATTTTCAAACGGGTACCCGAGAATTTAGGGTCAAAATGGACGTGTCAAGTCGGGTACCCATTGATCCAGATATTTTTGAACATCCCTAAAGAAGGAGGTGCATATGTACAATCCATTCCCTGTTGGAGGCATGGATTTTCAAACTGATTGCACGTGTTTCAATTGTATATTGGATTCTCCGTGAACTTTTTGGGTCTTTACCAGAAAGGCTATCCATTCAAAGTTGGAAGCTCATTTTTCACTTGCCTTGGCCTTGAGGTCACCAATGTTCAAAAGTTACGATTATTTGTATCATGTTCCACTGTTTCTAAACACCATATGTCAACTTTTTGAAGGGTGGAACTTAAGCTGCCCCGAAGGTTTCTAGATATTAATTTGTCATTTGGTTTAAGTTAATTTGATCTACTTTCAGGTTAAGAAGGCAATCCGATCTGCAGAATCTTCTGTCAAGAACTTCATTTTTGGAAGGAGTAGGGAAGTGCAAGACAATGACGAGGAGACACCCAAACATTGATGTGCATTTGAACAAGTGCTGCCCGGGAGGAGCCTACAGTTTGAGATGTCCTCGATGATTGGCAACTATGGCTGTCTAGCGGACCATTCGATGTACCCAACTGTCTTTACAGACGAATCGGTTGCAATGGACTCAGGAAATGCAGCCAAAATTTTAGCCATTGTCTTGTATCTGTATCTTGGAAATTTTAGTGATGAACTGTGTAATGTCGGTAACCAGATGGCGGAACATAATAGTCATCAGAAAATTTATTTCTGTTTCCTGCTATGGTGGTTATGATGTCCTGCATGCATATAATTATTTTGCAGATGCATCAACTTTTGTAATGATATTATGCATTTTTTGTGTATTAACTTCCTAAAATCCATGTTGAAAAAGATCCGACTGTCATGAGGCAACTTCCATGTTAAAATGGCATGTGAACCATAGACATGTGCAGAGAATGGCTGTAACAAAAATGAAAATGCTAAGGTGGATGTGTGGACACACACGTAAAGATCGGATTCGGAATGATGCAATCAGAAAGAAAGTTGGTGTAGCTCCGATCGAGGATAAGATGCGAGAAAACCGTTTAAGATGGTTTGGTCATTTGCAAAGAAGATCATCGGATGCACCGGTTAGGAGATGCGAGTATTGGGATGTCGAGCTGGCTAAGAGAGGGTCAGGACGACCCAAGAAGTGTTGGAAAGAGACTATATGAAGGGACATTAGTTTTTTTGGATATAAGGCCGAGATTGACCCAAGATAGATCTGAATGGAGGCGAAGAATCCATGTAGCCGACCCTACTTAATTGTGGGAAAAGGCTTTGTTGTTGTTGTGATTAACTTCCTAAAATATGCGTTTCAGTTACTTTGTCGATGGGTAATGCATATCAAACTTGGTCTAAATCAATTTTCTGCGCCATTTAGTAACTCGAGCAAAGTATGCATCTGTTTTTCAGTCTAACTTTCCAGTCGTGAAACGGGACGAGACCAAACTCGTTGTGCTAAAGGCAGGCTTTTTAAGCCCATAATTGGAGCAGGGTTGAGATGGGGCGAAGAAGTAACTAACCCACAAGAAAGAGGTTGTAGACTTGTTGAAGAGATTCTGATCACCATTCTATAATTGCGATAACAAAAGATCTTGGCAGCGACAATCTCCTTCACATAGAGGTGTCTATTTGGTCAAAACTGGTGCAAGTGTCAGTTCTCATCTTTGAGATTAGATGATGATAGGGGAAGTGATTGATCAAAGAAATAATACATTACTTTGAGCAGAACCAATACAATGGTCGGGTGTTTATGTGAATGTACTGGCTAATTGTGATAAAAATTAGCATTGCAATTAACTGCAGCAATTGTCTTACCAGGTAAATACAGTTATCAATAATTTTATCATTTTTTTTAAAGAAGGATCCAGAACTTCATCTACCCCTTGAATGCTATGAAGTGAATAAAGTGGTGGAGATTCAGATTGAGTTTGTCTGTCCTACGGGCTATCTCAGATACTTGGGGAAGCAATTTACAATCTCTCAGCAATTTTCTGATGCAATCTTACTCCATTCAGAAGTGAAGGGAAACTCTCTCCAGCCAGGATTGTATGAGATTTTAATGGAGCCAGTTCTCCTAACTCTACTCGGAATTGGAACTGAATGAAGGTAGGAATGACAGTGCATAGGAGGGAGTAAATATCAAAAAGTATGATCATGAACATGTCTCTATGTCCACACCTTGTTCTATCCTTGACAGTTAATGGTGCACAAGTAACTCGGCGAGCCAACCGGAAGAAGGGGATAGAGAATCTCAATTGGATGAACCTTATCATGTAAATGATTCCGCATCTTAGGTAAAAGTCTCCGCACTTACATTCTTTGAACTGCCTTTGAAGATGAGCTAAGCGGTCACTTAGGAGACATTTAAGAGGGAAATTGAAAGAATGCAATACCCCCTTAGCCCCCACTTGGAGCAATTATTGTGGAGGTTTGGATGTTTAACTTTAATAATATTGAAATTCCGCGGCCAAGTACCCCGAGCATGTGTTGTCAGCACGCAAACAAGCTCACAATCCAAAAGGCAATAAAAAGACTTGTTAGTTGTCACTTGGAAGATGCATCCTAAAACTCTCGGTCAAAATGTAGGTTGGAAGATATATCACTAGTTATTAGAATAAAAGGGAAGTGTACTACTACATTGTCGGGAGAAAAAGAAGAGATGTTTATTCTTGTAATCCTAGGCTCTCTTATATAGGGGAGAAGCCTATGGGTAAACTACATAAGATAGGCATAAAGAAATAAATCAGTTGAGAAGATACATGGAATTTAGAAATATCTCAACACTCCCCTCAAGATGGAGCATATATATCAATCATGCTCAGCTTGGATGATCACTTCTGAAATGCCCCCCTGAGTAATGCCTTGGTGAAGATATCTGTTGTCTGCTCTCCTGAACTAACATGAGAAGTAGAAATCAGACCCTTCCGAATCATATCTCTCGTATAATGGCAGTCTACCTCAATTTGTTTCATTCCCTCATGGAATGCAGGGTTGTTGGCAATAAAAAGAGCAGACTGATTGTCACAGTGGAGGTGTATAGGAGGTGGCACCTCTATAGTTAGGTCAGTAAGAACAGATCTGACCCACATCATCTCCGTGGTAGCTTGTGCCATAGTCCTGTATTCTGACTCATCACATGATCTGGCAACCACAGTCTGCTTCTTGCTCTTTCATGAAATCAGGGAATTCCCTATAAACACAGCAAAGACCGAGGTAGACTTTCTATCCTTTGGACATCCAGCATAATCTGCATCTACACATGTTGTAACTGATAGAGACGTACCACTGCTGAAAAGAAGTTGTGTACCTGATGAAGTCTTCAGGTATCTCAGAATCATATGGACTGCATCCATATGTGCCTGTCTGGACTGCTCCATAAACTGACTTACGTTGCTCACAACAAAGGATATGTCGGGCATGGTGATGGTCACATATAGTATCTTACCAACAAGCTCCATGTACCTCCTCTTGTCGACCTCCTTAGTGTCATCGTCACATAGCTTCATGCTCGGGTCAATAGGAGTAGTGGCAGGTCTGCAATCTGCCATGCCTATCTCTTAAAGAAGATCTGCAACATACTTCCTCTGGGTCATCACAAGACCTCTCTGGTTCTGTGCAAACTCCAACCCTAGGAAGTAATGTAGATGTCCAAGATCCTTGGTCACAAACGGCTGACATAGGAAGTCCTTGGCACCCTGAATGCCCTGCTTGTCATCTCCTGTAACAATAATATCACCAACATACACAAGAATTACAATAGCACCTCTATGAGTCTTCTGTACAAACAAGGAGTGATTGACAATCGATCGCACAAACCCCTGCTTCTCTATCAAGTCCGAAAGCTTCTGGAACCATGCTCTTGGACTCTGCTTAAGGCCATAAATAGCCTTGTGAAGCCTGTACACCTTCTGACACTCCCCCTCAGCAGAAAACCCCGGTGGATGCTGCATGTAGACCTCCTCCTATAGATCACCATAGAAGAAGGCATTCTTCACATCAAGCTAGTATAGGGGCCAATCTCTTGTCACAACAACTGACAGAAGAATACGCAGAGTAGAATGCCTAGCCACTGGAGAGAAAGTATCCTGATAGTCCACCTTATATGTCTGGGTGAACCCACCTGCCACAAGTCTCGTCTAATAGCGATCTACACTTCCATGCACACGGTGTTTCGCAATGAACACCCATTTGCATCCCGCAACTAACACATTAACTTGAGCAGTCACCAGACTCCACGTACCACGTGACTGTAGCACAACCATCTCCTCTTCCATAGCCAAGCGCCATCGACCATCCTTCAATGCATCCTTATAATTCCGTGGAATTTCCACGACAGATAGAGCCACTGCAAATTTCTGAAAATCCCCTGTTAGATGATGAAAGGAGGCTAGAGAAGCTAGGGGGTAGGAAGCACGAGATCTCTTCTGTTTTCGAACTGCAATAGGATTATCCATATCAGAGGGAACGTCCTCCATATGTGTGGTAATTTCCTGCAATGATTCCTACACAGATACATCTCCAGACCCATCTTTAGACGCTATGTTATCAAAACAAACCTGGAGCTCCGTGGAAGATGGGCGATGACCATGAGCAAAAGTAGACCTACAAGTGTAGAACTTAGATAGGGATGGAATAGTGATGCATGTGACTGTGTAGTAGGAGGGGGTGGAGGAGGAGGTGGAGATGGTGGTGGTGGTGGAGGTGGAGTAGTTGGTGGAGGTGGGACAACAGACATGGGAGGAGGTGGCATATAGACGGCGTCCTCTGTGTTCGATGAAGTCAACCTATCACATGTAGGAGAGAAGTACATCACAGACTCAAAAAAATGTGACATCAACACTGTTATAATATTTTCTGCGCAGAGGATCATAACACTGATATCCCTCTTGAGTCCTGGGGAATCCAACAAACACACATTTGACAGCTCTAGGAGCGAGCTTGTCAAGACCATGAGTCAACTGGTGAACAAAAGTGACAGATCTGAACACACGAGGGGTGAGTGAGAATAACTCTTTCTTAGGAAAAGCTATGGAGAAAGGAATTTTCTCACCCAAGACAAATGACGACATACGGTTCACCAAATAGCATGCTGTGAGAACGACATCACCCCAACACGAGTGTGGTGCACGACTCTGAATGAGAAGAGTCTGAGTGACATCAAGAAGATGACGATGCTTTCTCTCAGCAACATCATTTTGCTGAGAGGTGTAAGGACAAGATGTTTGATGAATAATCCCTCTAGATGGAAGGAAATGAGATATATCACGAATACAAAATTCCAACGCATTATCAGTTCGTACAAACTTCACAAAGGTAGAGAAAACATTTTTCACTTCAGTAATAAAGGTTTTGATCACATCCCCTACTTCATATTTATTTTTCAAAAGAAACACCCATGACAAACGTGAAAAATCATCCACAGCTACAAGATAGAATCTGTCCCTGGTGATCATGTACATGACTTGGACCCCAGATGTCAACATGAAATAACTCAAAAAGGGAGCTACTGCTCCGACTCTGATGACTTAGAAAGGCAGACCAATGATGCTTTCCCAACTGACAAGCTTCGCACTGAAAGGAAGAATTAGGTCAATCAGCGGCAACATATGACACATCTTTAAAAGAGGGAGATGACCAAATCGGAGGTGCCAAGTGAATGGAGAGGTAGAGCCAGACGAAAGAGAAGATACGCCAGCATATGGAGTCCGAACCATACGATAGAGACCACCCTTCTCACGACCACACCCAGTCACGTTGCCCGTAAGAATGTCCTGAAAAACAAGAGACGATGGGTCAAAAATAGCTCGATAGTGCAAATCCTTGGTAATCTGACTAATAGAAAGCAAATTCATAGAGAAATCTGGAGCATGTAGCACGTTCTGTAGGCGCATCGAAGGCGTCAAGGTGATCTCTCCATGTCCTGTGATCGGGGAATGAGTCCCATCAGCTATCACAATTGTTTGCCCTGGCTTAACATGTCTATATGATGTAAGCTGATGTCTATCTCCACATAGATGATGTGTTGCACCGGAGTCCATAATCCACTCTGAAATGTCAAAGCCATGATATGATGTAAAAGCATAAGTACCTGAGGTGCTGGCAGTAGTAGAGGTATTGACAGAAGCTGAGGCTGCCACATCTGAATGATCTCCTGAGGATGGTGATGCAGAAGGAGGTATAATATCCCTAGATCTGGCTACGAGGTGATCAAACCTCTGATCTAGAGTAGAAGCAGCAAGAGACTCAATCTATTTTGCAACGCGGGCTGATGCTGGGAACCCATGCTTGGAATAACATGTCTCCTCGGTATGGCCTGGGCGGTGACAGAAAGTGCAGGGCTGATGAGTGCGACCTCCTCTACCACGAGGTCCATATCCACGAAGGGTAGAACCTCTTCCTCGGGAGGCTGCCATGGCCGAGGAAGTCTGACTAGAAACACTAGAAGGAATAGTAATCCTGCTGAGCCTGCAGAACGCTTCCTCCATGGGGGGAATAGTGGCATATGCGAGAATCTGAGAGCAAGCAGCATCATATTCAAGGTCAAGTGCGGCTAGGAATACCCCTACCATGGTAGCATTCCTATATGTCTTCTACTACTCTGGAGTTGCCATCAAAGGCATGAAATTGTGAAGCTTCTCAAACATCCCACGCAAGGATGTATACAACGAATACAGAGGACATTCGTTCTGCTTGATAGTGAATATGTCATGCTGGAGTTGGAGAATCTTTGTCTCGTTCCTCGCTTGAGAATATGTTGCTGCGAGGATATCCTACATTGCCTTAGCAGTGGGCTGATGTAACACATCATTGGCGGTCTCAATCGTCGATGTTATGGAAAGCCAAACCTTGACATATGCGTCGTCCGCCTCCCATGAGGCGTTTACCCCAGTCTTCTCCACCGGTCCTCCTCGGTAAGAATGTGTTTCTTACCAATTCGATTTCATAAGGCTCATGAACTGCATAGCTCAGAGCTCATAATTTGTCCCGTCCATTTTAACAATAGGTGCTGGACCTCTGAATGCGCCTGTGGTGGGTACATCAACTTTGTTCTCAGACATCTTGCCGGATGTATAAAACTAGGGTTTGTAGACCAAAGGTGAATGTCTACACAAACATACGCGGATTTGGGTGCATATGTAGACTTATGCCCCCAAATCCATTAATGAGAAAATGCGAACAACGTCGATGCTTGGAGGAGTAGCACGCGGAGGAGCCGAGCGTGAAGGACGACACCCAAGGGTAAAGGAGCGAGAACACGCAAGGCGGCACTGCAACACGCTAAGCTGCGTGCGTGGAGGCGCACAGGACAGTGCGGGTGGAGGTGCACAGAGGGGCGTGCGTGGAGCAACGCAGGGGGGGCTAGGATATGGGGCCAGCGACGCACGTGGGGCAGCGGCTCGTGTGGAGATAGGGTTGGCGATGTGTGGGTAGGGGCACGAGGTGGGGTTAGGGTTTTGATACGAGAACTCCGTTTTAGGACCGCCGCTCTGATACTATGTTGGGAGAAAAAGAAGAGATGATTATTCTTGTAACCCTAGGCTCTCTTATATATAGGGGAGCGACCTATGGGTAAATTACATATGATAGACATAAAGAAATAAAATAACTGAAAAGATACACGGAATGTAGAAATATCTCAACATACATGAAATAAAAACATGGTTGAGTCTTTTAGCACAGCTGGGACATGGTAAATATATGTCACAACAAAAAATAAAGATATATGACTACTTCGATTGCTGCCACATTCCAACATTCATTCACAACTTAAAAGGTATCACCAAGTTACTCAAGTTCTGCTTGTTTGCATGCTCATTACTTTCTATCGTGTCCTTCAGACTTGACCAGTCCTTCCTCCTCCGCTTCCTAGAGCCACCGGTGCCACTTGTAGCGCCTTTCGCAGTCACACTCGTTCTGCTAGGTGTAGATCCATCTTGACCACCTATCTTCATCAAGGCAGCAGCAACACTGGGAGTGATTGGGCTTTCGATCACCAGGATTTTGTTGCCTGTTGTTGTTTCTTTAACATCATTAGCACTGTTCGGTTCGTCGATTACTCTTGATGTTGTAGAAATGTTTCCCCTTCCATCCACATGAATTTTGACCTCTGTTTCCATCGTCGAGACTCCTTCAAGGCTCGTGGAGTCCGGTTTAATAGCAGGTGCAAGAACCTGTCTATCTTTCACTCTTGAAGCTAATAGGTCTTTTACATGGCCTTTCGATGTGCCCCTTCGCACATTACGGTGTGAGCAGAAATGGCAGGTGTAGGTGACGCTGTTCTGCGAGACAAACGTGTTCTTCTTGCGGTGCCTTGCCTTTGCTTTATTTTTCTCTATTCGGATAGTGCAGTTATTACCAGGGCCAGGCAGAAGAATGGTTTCACATCTGTAAAGCATCGAGAGTTTCATTTCAGTAGATTTACAACAGAAAAGATGGTTATTTCAACTTGCCAGAAAGTTATGTAAAAAAAATAGTTAAATCAAAACTCAGAAAATTTTAGCATGCCAACTGAAAATTTAACAAATTAAAATGGCTGCAAATATTATAGTGAAATTGGTACTTGCTGCCACTACCATATTTCATTCTGTAATCTGCAGGACAGTTTCCAACGAAACGAACAGCCTTGGATGACTAAACAAGTTGTCAGAGCCAGTTTTTATCGATGATAGTTTGGGTCTAGACCCTGGAAGTTACAACTACAATCTCATCTAAAATGGCAAAAGACTATCATAGGTCGATGAAAACAGCATAAGGAAATCTCAATGGACAGAGTGCAAAGAAGCAAAAAATGGACTCAAAAAGAATGAGAAGGGAGACAACAAATCAGGGCATAGATGCTGGGGATATCTACTTATTATCCGACGATAAAATCCTGAATATGTTCGTGAACTAGTAAGTTTCATTTCAGGTTTCAAGTGCCTCCTAGTGCTGCATAAGAATTCTAATATTCATTTATAGAGAGCTTCGATAGAAATTAAAAAATAAACATTTTTTGTGATTTTTTTGAATATCTAGTTTCTTTCTCGTATGCTTGCAGGTATTTCGAATTCTTTTTCCTGAAATGTATTAGTGGAGCCTGATTTATGCTAATTCAGGGTCTTAAGTTTCTTTGGATGGAAAAGGTGCAGCACTAGAAACAACATAACTCAAATAGAAGCCTCATTAATTTGACATCTACCTATTAAACTGGTTTTTTATTCTAGAATCTCACACTTTTTTCTCAAAAATATTTACGTGTCTACCATTTCAGTTATAGAAGGTGATTGCCTCTTCATGAATGCATGCATGCTAGAGATAGTTGGTAAAAAGGCATATTAAACGTCTTAACACCAAGACATATACAAACCTTAGGAGTCTAAAGATGCAACAAATATGTGAATGCCAGTTGCAATACTCTCATATTTCTGAATGCAAGCTAAGTATTGGACATTTATAAACTCTTTTCAGAATGAGATAGAGTTTTAGCCTCACAAAGTCAATGCAGTATCCTACTCATGTTATCTAGATTTTTTTTGCAAATATGAGTCAAAAACACTAGAAATCCAAACAACTTGTCTGCAGTAACTCAACAATGGTGTATGCGGACTAGAAAAAGTTTCAAGCAAAATGTCTTGATTGGGCCAAGGAAACTTTGACCCCAAAAAGGATATTGAAAGAAGTAGGTGTTTCTACACATGACCAATGTCTTTCCAATAACTAAGTGGATTAGGAAAATTCAACCAAAAAGCCCAGCTGGCAAAATTAACAAGTCAGCAAATAAAGAGCACGACAAAACACCGGCTTTAGAAGTAACTCAACCCAAAGCTGACTTCAAGCTTCTTCTTGACATATAAAAACATCAACTTCCAGTTTTGTTAAGCTATTTAGAGAGCCAATCCGTGCATGAGGCT
This sequence comes from Ottelia alismoides, assembly GCA_037367405.1. Classification (NCBI taxonomy): domain Eukaryota; kingdom Viridiplantae; phylum Streptophyta; class Magnoliopsida; order Alismatales; family Hydrocharitaceae; genus Ottelia; species Ottelia alismoides. Next base: position 479,311 of record JAZKJV010007670.1, read on the forward strand.
CTAGCCAAATGCAAAGGTTCCACAAAGTTTGAGTCTATCACATGCATTCTCATCTTGCATTTTTATCACGTCTGTTTGAAAAACTCAATCGCATCACTGCTTGGGAGTACAGTTACAAACTTTACCAGTGCAGCAAGATTGAGCATGCATGCCAACCTCAGTATGCATATGTAGCTGTCAACTTTCCAGCCTGGAAGACTTGCTAAGAGACCCTTAGGGGGCATGGAGTGTCCTCCGAGTTCGACGGCAGGTATCAAAGGCAAGCCACTCAATATATGGTATGCACGCATAATTGTGGTTGGTCCAAAAGCACCCCGAGGTAGCACGAAGTAAATCGAGGCAGGTTAGCCTACAACTTAAGGTTGTTATGTGACCTGAGATGATCAACTCAACCCCTGAGGCTCAATTGGCATGGTTTCATTTCTTTTATGAACACGGTCTATTGGTGTGGCTTCATGCTCCAAAGATGATGTTTAGGCAGAGCCACAAGTAAGGATCCCGTGATTACTACTTAACTATGAATTGTGTTAACCTCTCCTTTGGAGAGGACAGAACAACCTTTCCTTTGGAGAAGACATAATATTACACTAAAAGTATAAAGATCCTGAATGGCACAAATGGTTATATTTCTATAAATACGACAGCGCTAATCAGATGATGTTGCTGATAGAGTGCCTAGAGAACCTGCAACTTTCTTACAATTTATTAAATGTAAGGGAAGTGTTTGGCTGAAGATTGGAGAACCAATGAAACACTGGTTAAATTGGGTTGTATCTTTTGAGGATCAGACTTTTTAAGTATTGCACCTGCACCAATTGTGATTTGTAGGAAAAGGTATCTGCTGGACTCTTTTGCTACATGGACCAGTGGTGGTGCTGACTTTCAGTTTGTTATTGAAGCAGGGGGATGATATTGAATGTCTTCTACAGCCAAGTAATTTCGATGTACACTTGGTTTCAGATTTGTGTAAATATTTGTATAGACGCACACACTTGTTTACTTCTTTGTCATACTCATAAATCCCCTTGAAGCCAATATTGGCAGTTTTGGTGATATAAAGATACTTACCATATTTGAAAAAAGACCCCGAAAAAGCATATTTCCAAACCACCAATACAAGCCCAACCATTGAGCTAGAACAGAAAGTTCGACCCATTACTAATCTAGACTACCTACATTCATCATTGTCTATATGGTGTAATGTATGGACTCGAACAAAATATGGATAATCCAAAAGGTCTTAATTTGACACATCTAAATGGGAGCTCAGATTAACTAATTACTACAGATTTTCGCTTGTATATGAATATAACAAGGTTTAGTCACACAAAAAATTAACAAATGAAAAAGAACGAAATCATATTATATGGGCAAAGCATAAAAGCCATTTGCACTTTAAAATGTGGACAATGCCAGATAGTTGAAAAAACTAGCTTTAGCAGGAAAAATAGAAAAACTAGACATGCAGGTATTTGTCAAACAAATAACAACCTTTGGCAAAAAAGAAGCGACCGGTCTAGGGCAACCCCGGAAGCCGCAGCATTGGAAGCCAACCTTCGGCCGTAAAGAGCTGCAAGAGAAGGTATCGACCCATCACCACTTGCCCATGTCGCTATATTATGCAGATGCTGCATCTTCAACATAGAACCCACGTTAACTTTGCTCTTGCCGACGCTCTCCTCTCGAAGGGTCATGTTTTGACATTTGTACTTCGACGGTCTCTTGGTTTTCTTGGTGGGCATATTAGAACAAGTGGGTGGAGGTGGTTGAGATCAGGAGAAGGTGATGGTTGGAGGCGGAGAGGAGGAGGAGGCGGCGGAGGTCGACGGCGGTGGGGAAAATAAGAAAGGACGAGATCTCCTGCCGCTGTTTCTGAAATTATACATAGACACTTGGCTTTCTTGTTAATTAGGTTGCATCATATTATGAAGGGATTTTTACCTTTTTTACACCTCCCTACTTTATAACTACATGCACGTTTGTGTCCATATTTTTAAGTTGGGATTTTTACTCGGCAGACCCTATACACTTTTTAAATTATCTCTACGACCTTTTGTGCAATGTAATTACACTATCGACCCCGTAAATTACCCCAAGAACCTCCATGGGCTTCAAACAAACTAACCGGAGGGTTCATGGGGTAAGAGTTGGCAAGTTTACGGGGTCGAGGGGGGAATTAGGTTGTTTCAAAGGTCGTGGAGGCAATTGACAAAGTTTATAGGGTCTACCGAGTAAAAATCTCTTTTAAGTTTTTAGCCTCTCTTGATCAAATTATGACTGATAACGATGAAAAAAACTAAAACTAAAAACAAACGGGGATGGTAATACACATTTCTACCACCTTTATGCACTTGCTCGGACAGGGCAAGGCGAAACGATATCAATTGGATTAAACTAGAGGATGGCTCCTATACCGATGATAAGAAGTCAATTAAAAATTATTTTGTTCAACACTTTACTAATAGGCATTGCAACTCCAACCATGTAGAGCCACATTAAAAACTTTCATACGAAGAAAAACATAGGATTATCTCAACCCGGATAAGGAAGAGATTTTATGATATCATCTCGGCCATGAATCCTAACAAAAGCCCCGAACCTGATGGATTTCATGCAACCTTCTATCACAAAAATTGGTATCTTATATGTGAGTAAGTTACATATCATATAAAAAATTACTTCCAAAAGGGACGTATAAGCAAAAATATCAACAAGAATTTTATAGCCTTGGTTCCTAAGTCAGACTCTGTGGAGGGTCCTAAGGATTATCGCCCTAACAGTTTTACCAATATAATTTACAAGATAGTGGCTATGCTAGCTGCCAATAGACTAAAGCATGCCCTCCTTCGAATTATCTCGCCCAATCAAAGAGGTTTTCTTAAAGGACGGCAAATTGTAGATAATATTATTGCAGCTTCAGAAATTCTTCACAATATGCGGACACGAAAATTGAAGGCAAAGCATATGGCGATCAAGGTTGATATGGGAAAAGTATTCGACCATATGGAATGGAGGTACATAATAAATTTATTACATCAGTTGCAGTTGGAGTTTCCAAGATGATTTGTAGATTTAGTTCATTCCTACATCTCTACATTTACAATCTCCCTGCTGATTAATGGAATCCCATCAGAAACCCTTACTGCTTTAAGAGGTATCAGAAAAGGATGCCCCCTCTCGCCCTTCTTTTCGTCCTTGGCGCTGAGTTTTTTTTCAATGCTTCTTATTCTGCATTGAAAAAAAATCATGGTCATCAAAGGTTACAAAATTCATAGCCGAATCATGCCTGTTATATAGTTCATGTACACAGACTATGATTTTTGTGTTGGGGATATATATCGAGATGATAATGCGGAAACAATCAAACAACCTAGGATCTGTATCCCCTGAAACTGTCCTGCAGCAAAGATGGCACAACAAGAATATGTTCCCCACACGGGAACTCAATGGCAACAAACACAAGCACAACCAAACAAGCAACCACAAGAGACAAGATTTTTACATGGAAACCCTTGCTCAATGTGAGCAAAGGAAAAACCACGGGGCAAGACCGGCAACCAAGCACTACGGTCAAAGTGATCCAAATGTTCTTCCCGGTTTTGTTGCCCACAAAACCGAGGTACAAGCACACACAACGGATAGTTCTTCAACAAGGAACAAACTATCCCTAGGTATCTAACTATACCAATATTGTGCTCAAAACAAAGGAGAACAATGTAACTCCCCTTGTGGGCTCCCGGATGGAGTCCCAAACACGGCTTCGGCTCGTTGATGTCGTTCCCAACGACCTCCGGTTGCAGCTCCTCTCGAGCTCGTCCAGACCACGGCTCCTCTCGAACCCAAACCACAGCTCCCAAGACACCCTGCTGCTGCTGCCCTCGAGCACCGATGCTCGGCTTCTTTCTCGCTCTCTCTCTCCCGCTCGCGTGGAGGATGTCGGAGAAGAAGGGGGTCCGAAACCCCTTTGCCGCTGCTTGCTGGAAATGGGAAGATAGGGCTGGAAATCGGCTGGAATGCAAAGGCCGAATGGTCCTTCGGTATTCCCTGGAATGGGGAAATGGATGGGGGGCCGATTGGGGCCAACTTAATGGAGAAATATCAAGTATGCCCCCCCCAAAAGAGGTAAACAGTTGCTGCCCCCAGTTGGGGCTGGAAACTTGCATAAAAACCCAACAACCTCCCCCTCCAGCCCCAATGGGGAGGTGTTGCCCTGTGATGGAGATCAACAAGAGGTGACACCGCTCAGCTCTCTACAGAGCTGAAGCTTGTCACGAGTGACTGCCTTTGTCAACATGTCTGAGGGGTTCTCATCGGTGTGAATCTTCTTCAACATGAGCTGCTTCTTCTCAATTGCATCCCTCAGCCAATGGTATCTCACATCAATGTGCTTTGTGCGAGCATGGTGCATGGTACTCTTGCTCAAGTCTATAGCGCTCTGGCTATCACAAAACACAACCGGCTCACTGTCATCCAATCCAAACTCACCAAGGAAGCGTTGTAGCCACAACACTTCTTTCCCAGCCTCTGCTGCTGCAATGTATTCTGCCTCAGTAGTTGAGAGAGCAACACATTTCTGTAGTTTGGATTGCCATGATATGGCTCCCCCTGCAAATGTGAAAATGTACCCTGAAGTAGACTTTCTCTGGTCCATATCACCTGCCATATCTGCATCAGTGTAGCCACAAAGTTTGGGATCTGACCTCCCAAAAGCAAGACACATACTTGAGGTCCCTCTCAAGTATCTCAAGATCCACTTCACGACCTCCCAATGGTCCTTCCCCGGATTGGACATGAACCTGCTCACCACGCCCACTGCATGGGCTATGTCCGGTCTAGTGCAAACCATGGCATACATGAGGCTTCCAACTGCTGACTGGTATGGGATCTTGGACATCTCTGCTTTCTCCTCAGAAGTAGAAGGACATGACTCTTTTGTTAGCTTGAAATGAGAGGCTAAAGGCGTGCTGACAGGCTTTGCATTCTTCATGTTGAACCGCTCCAACACGCGTTCAACATAGCTCTCTTGTGACAACCACAACATGCGCTTCTTCCTGTCCCTTGTAATCTGCATCCCTAGGATGTGACTGGCCTTGCCCAAATCTTTCATCTCAAACTCCTTGGAGAGTTCCCTCTTGAGCTTTGCAATGAGGTTGGAATCATGACCTACAATCAACATGTCATCCACGTAGATCAAAAGAATGACAAACCTGTCATTGGGAAGACGACGAACATATACGCATGGGTCGGCTGCTGTCCTCTTGAAGCCTTGCTTTCCCATGAAAGCATCAAACTTCAAGTACCATTGTCTCGGGGCTTGCTTTAAGCCATAGAGACTCTTCCTCAACCTGCATACCATATGCTCTTTCCCTCTCTCTTGAAAACCCTGTGGCTGCTCCATGTAGATCTCTTCCTTCAAATCACCGTGAAGAAACGCCGTCTTCACATCCATCTGCTCCAGCTCAAGGTCCATGCTAGCAACAAGTCCTAGCACCACTCTCACTGAGTTCATCTTCACCACTGGGGAGAAGATCTCATCATACTCCACTCCTTCCTTCTGGCTGAACCCTTTCACTACCAATCTGGCCTTGTACTTCACCTGCTTGCCACTGTCATCTGACTTCAGCTTGTACACCCACTTGTTCTTCAAGGCCCTCTTCCCTTTAGGAAGCTCAACAAGGTCATAAGTGTTGTTCTTCTTGAGAGATGGCATCTCCTCATTCATTGCATTCTGCCAATGACCCTTGTCCTTGTGCACCTGTGCCTCCTCAAAAGTGTATGGCTCACCTGCATCTGTGAGCATTACATATCTGGAAGTGGGGTAGCGGGATGATGGCTGGTGTGTCCTCTCAGATCGCCTGACCTGAGGCTCTGCTGTGTCTGTAAGTGGATGAGGTTGCTCCCCCTGCCCTAGATCCCCTGGACCTGCATCAACGGGGTCTGCATCTGGCTCATGCTGCTCTAGTTGCCCATCCTCTCCACCTGTACCCTGTACTGGAGAGGGCTCTGTGTCCTCATCACTGTCTTCATCCATGGAGATCTCATCTCCATCACCACTCTCAGTGGTATCTGATGAAGCCGAAATCGAGTGCGGTCGTATTGACTCACAAGGCGAGTCAACAGTCGGTGTGTTGACCACACCAAATAATGACTAAATCAACAAATAACCCACAAGCAAATCAAGCAATGAAAAACAAGTGTGAGTTAAAATTTATTTTTAACTCTGCACAAATGGTGTATAGTGTCAAGTATGCAGAGAGTTCGAACACAGGGAGCACACAGTGTAGTCCAAGCAAATGCTAAGTGTGTGAGTGTGTGATGTGTATACACTTAAGCAAGCAAGCAACTACAATTTTTGTGGGTTTCTTTTTTAATAATTTTTTTTTTATTTTTAATTTTGTATTTTGATTTTTGATTTTCTGATTTTTATATTTTATATTTTATATTTTTGTATTTCCTTTTTTTTTTGTTTTGGAAAGTAGAGGCAATATAAGATAAGGCAAGATAGAATATTTAGAAAAATGCACAAAAATACTCAAAAATTCAGAAATTAAATGTTTTTGGTATTTTCAAGGTTTTCTACTGTTTTTGTGATTTTTGGGATTTTTTTAAGGTGTTTTTGGTATTTTTAAAGTCTGAAATAAGGCAAATAGTGGAACTAAGGGCTGGCTGTGACAAAAATGTAATTTAAAAATAGCACCAGTAGCAAAAATATTTCACACTATTTTTCTAATAAAGAGAATAAAATAAGTGACAAACAGAAGCTGATTTTGTATTTTTTTGGTTTTTCTACTATTTTATATATTTTTTTTGAAGTTTTTGAGTGTTTTTAGATTTTTAGTGTTTTTCTTTTGAGATTTTTAATGATTTTTGGACCGACACTAAAATAGGATAAAATAGACACTAGGTAATTTTTTTGGAATTTTTAGAGATGTTTTGATATTTTTTTGGTATTTTCTAAGGTAGACAGTGCACAAAATGAGAGTGTTTGATTTTTAATAAATATGAAAACAAAATAAAATCAACAACTAAATATATGGCGTGAAAGTATGGGTGCACAGGAGCTTAAACCTATTTTTGTGGAATTTTAGGAGTTGAAATGATATTTTAATTAATTAGAACAAGACTCCAATCATCAAACAGTGCTGGCAAGGGCATAAGTGCAATATTTAAAACATCCAGGGGCAACAATGCAATTTTCCACAAAACTTTACACAACAACTTGCATTTCACGGATTAAACATTAATATCCAAACCCGCAAGGGTATATATGCAACTTACCCACCAGGGCGCGTGACTTGCACGCGCCTGGGAGGGGTATTTTTGCAATATTACAAAGCTCAGGGGGTTCAATGCAATTGTTCCAAAATATTACAACTTAACAGAAATGTTCATGGACTTAAACGAAATAAACAAACCCCAGGGGGGTCCCTGCAAAATACCCAGCCACCTCACGCGCACGGGCACGTGAGGTGACGTGGATTGGACCGAAATGCAAATACGTAAAAGTTCGGGGGCCTACTTGCAATTATTACAGAAATATTTAAACTACAGATTAAAGTTTTAGTACTATTAAACTATTACAAAAATGGGCGGGGGTTTGTAGCAAAATACCCACGCACGGGCGCGATCAAACGGTGGGGATCATCCCACTTATCCACGTGTCAATGCGAGGCGCGCCGATACCCCTTCGGAGACGGAGGGCTGAGATTAGATCTCAGCCCCTGATCTGACGGTGCCTGGGGCCTTCAATCGGACGGTGGCTGTGCTCCACGAAGAACAGAGACTGATCGAACGGTAGCAAAGGTCGAGGGAGGAGCACGGAGGAGCTCCGGTCTGGCGAACTTCTCCGAGCTCTTCCGGCCAACCACGGCTACGCTGGAGCTTCAAAATCCACCGGATCTTCTCCTGCAGGTGTTGGCTGACGTCTGGAGGCTTCAAAATCCACCGGCGACGGCCGGTGCTCTCGCACGGAGGTGGCGGAGCTGCGAGGCTCCAGGTGCTCCGGCGAGAGGGCAAAATCGCTCCAGAATCTTCAATGTACTTCAGTACCTGCACCAAAACGTTAGAGAGGTCGAGGGCAAAATGCCTCGACCTCGGGTGGTTCTCAAAATGGACGGGGATGCGCAATAGGATCTCGCCGGAGATGCGCTCCGGCGAGGTGATCGAGTAGGTGATGGCGATGATCGATTCGACTGAGAATGATGGGGAAAACGATCCTAGATCTAACAAGAATAAAATGGGGAGTAAAGAGAAGGCAAGAACAGCCTCAATGGCCTAGGGCCAGAGGGTGGTTACCTCGACGGCAGAGCTTCGCCGGAGGTTGGAACGCGCGACGATCGGGTGCTCTCCCGACGCCTGGAAGCCTGGAGCTCAGAGCTGTCACCTCCGGGCACCTTTAGCTCGACCAAGGGGGAAGGATCGTGGGTAATTCGCGGTTCAAACCGAGAAAGGAAGATGGGGTCTCGTATTTGAAGAGGTCTGGATGCGTGACTTCGAGAAGAAGTCACGGGTGGGCGAGGAAGATCTGAGCAGATCTAAGAGGTCGGCGATGGAGATGGATCTACAGTGATCAACTTCCAAGAAGGAAGCGGCTGGAGAGGACGAGCGGCGCAACCTCGAAAAAAGGGTGAAAGAGGGGGAAAAACGAGGCGCGCGGAGCTCAAGGGGGTCAAGGACAAGCTGTTGACCCGCCGGTCAACAGTTCAAGGCGCCTGGTTGGTCCACGTGGACCAACCAGGGAAAAGATAAAGAAAAAATGTTTTGTTAATTCGTTTAAAAATAGAAAAAGGCCGAATTAATTTTTGGGTAAAAAATACAAAATGTTTAATTTTTTATGTAGTATTTTATTCCGATTTTTATTTATTTTTATGAATTAAATTTTTACAAGTTAACTTTTTAGCCTTATATAGGTATATTATCTATACATTTTAGTATTTTATTTTTATTTTGTGTATTTAGGTTATTTATTTTTTTGTTTATTATTTTCTAAAATTATAGGATACTTTTATATACTCAAATATATTTTTATTTTGTTTTTATGATATGTTTTGTATATTTAATAAAATATAAGTATGTTTTGTATAGGTATATGTATAGGTAGTATACCTATGTACCTTTTATACAAGTATTTTTATTTTGTGATTTCTTTGCATTTTTATTCTGATTTTAATGTACATTTATATTATAAGTAATATTTACAACAATATAAAATTATAAAAATGAATAAATAATGAATAAAGAATAAGTTGAATATTTTAATCTGTACAAGGTACAATGTGGGTCCAAAACTCAACTTTCAGACCGTAGCTCCGCCAAATGCGAAACCACCACCATTGGATAGATTATTTTATTCTATATACAATTAAAGGTGAGTACGTTGCATTTGGATTTGTCGTTTGTGAGATACGGGTCTGGGAAGTTGGGATTTTGGATTCTTATTCAGACCATATCTTTTTATCTGTACTTTCTTTTTCTGTGAAATCAATTTTGTCTTTTTCTTTATGAAATTATCTACAACTTTCATGTACAAGGTTTCTTTATTTGATGTACAAAAATTGGAACCAAAAATAGGTCCCAAAATGAATAAATAAAGAATGAATAGATTGTATAGGTATTTACACTGTATTTCTGACCTTATCTCCCCCTACTTTATTCCTTGTCGACCTATTCATCAGGATGCCTAGGTCTCGGGGGTTTTGGGTCATAAAATATTTACAATATTTTATTCTTTTTCTTTTCTTTATTTATTCTATAATTTTGGCCTTAATTACAGTGTTTTATACACTATTGAAATGCACATGCATGAATGCTAAGATGCTTGTTTTAATGCTATTTACAGGCATTTGCTAGGGTTTTAGGTGCCAAAATGATAGAATAAAGATGATGAAATGTGGATTCATCATCCCCCTATACTTTACCTTTGCTAGTCCCTAGCAAACACTTATGCAATAAGTGCAAAAAGAAAAGAAAGAAAAGAAAAAGAAGAACTTGGTTTAAGTTTAATTATCGAACTTGTCTTTGCAAAATCAAAGTTTGGAGCTTAAGTCGGACCCTTGGGAATTTTAGTGCGGTCGGAACCTTAATGAGAACCAAGTTTGAAATCCAACAGTCCTTGAGAATCCCAAAACTCTGTCCAAGTCTCCTCAATAGCCAGGTCAGAAATACTTCAACTCATACGCAAACTCTTACGACTATGAGTCTGACTCGTACAGTGTACGTGATGTGTAGCTCCCCACCTCAGAAGTGACGAAGAAACAACCTCCCTCAACCTGGTAACTCTAATGCCTCGGTCTAGCAACTCTTTCCTCGAGAAGCGGGGTATTCCCTTCTAAGTTCAAGTGCAACCGGCTCAAGAAGAGGGGGAAGAATTATAGACTTTTGGAAGCTCAACCAGTGTAGCTGAGTCTCCCGCTGCAAGCTTCATGAGATGTAACATGGATACCATAAGCTTTTGCTTTATTGAACTATATACATACTCCGGTGGGATTATTAAATTTTCAATCCGACCCACCACTTTTTTGGAGTTCTTTTTGCATTTTTTTTTTCAATAGCATCTGTACAACATATCTACATGGTGCAGCATATATACAAGAAATTTTCCCTTGAGCCAGTAGACTATCCCTCTTTTGAAGCTTTATTGCAACCCACGGCTTCTGTCTTTAGACTTCATCACCACTAGACCAAGTTGAGGTGCACTTCCTTCACTATAAGAAGAAGAGAGGTTCCGCCTAGAAGTACTACCCTCATATGCTACCCCAAGCTAAAGGAAGCTGCCTCCTCACCACCTCATCCATGGAGAGCTATGTGAAAGGTGCAGGTGTCCAAGTTAGGTCATTATCAACAAGAGTCGTGCGTGTGCTCCGAAATACTCTACTTAGGCAATCAAGAATCCATTGAACCAAGTCTCGTGATCCTCAAAGAATTAAGTCAACTAGACCTGAAGTATCTCAAACCCAGTTCCTATAAGGTTCCTGTTATTAGGTAGATTTTAAGGTCCAATCAAGCTCCAATCTCCGGATTTTACTCAGACTTGTTCAACTATCAAACTCAATCCGAAAAATGCTCATGCTATGCAATGGTATGCAGAAAATATTTTTGTGAAGCAATTTTCAGAGATTTTGAACTTTTTTATGGATTTTTGAAAAGATGATGCATGCACATGCAGATGCAATTTTTTGTATTTTTCAAAAAGATTTTTCAGATGTTTTTGGATTTTAATTTTGCAAATGTTTTTGGGAATTTTTGAAACAAAAAGATTTTGGCTAAAAACTAGGTGAAAATATGTACACGGGAGTGCTTCTTTATATATACAAGAAGTGGATTTTAAGAATTTACAAGGGTAAGTGGTCAGTTTTATACATATATAGTGGATCTTGGTGTGATGTTAGTATTCCTCAAACTTATTTGACACAAGGTTTTTCAAACAATTTTTGAAGACTATAGTCCAAAATAGTTTTTACAAACATTTTTACAAACATGTACACTCATTTGAAAATCATTTTGCAATCGGTTTTTCAAAACAGTATATATAGGTTTTTCAACCATTTTTCAAACCATTTGCAAATCATTTTTCAAACATTTTATTTCACACAAAGAACATAAATTTTTCAAACCATACCTTTTTACACAGGTTGAAAACATGTAACAAAATATTTTCAAAATAGTTTTCAATAGATGTACACAAAGATTTTCAAACTATTTTTCAAACATTTTGCAAAAAAACATTTTCACCTGATTTATTAATCAGTAAATACAAAAAGAATTTGAGGAATAACCACATCTTTTTATTAGGGGTTTTTAATGAATTTTAAAGCATTTTTAGCCATATTATTAAGAAGATACGAAAGTACGAGTTATGGCTAAAGTATATACGTAGTATATACGACCCCCCTATACTTAGCTTGAGCTATGTCCTCATAGATCGGAGAGAAAAGAGTAGACATAACTCGTACTAAGTATAGGAAAATCTAAAGAATAAAGGAATGAAGTAATGAATCAATGAATGAGAAATTGACCGTCCCCCCTATACTTAGGATCAAATAATCCTAAGTATAGCAGACTGTACACAACGCAGGGAGGGTCAAGGGTGGGAATGCACAGATCGTACTCAGATTGTCTCCCCCTATACTTAGGGTAAGATATCCCTAAGTATAGACAAGAAGAGGAGACAATGGAGAGGATCGCAAAGAATAGAAAGACTCAGGGTGCCAACCCCCCTATACTTAGGACAAAGTACGTCCTAAGTATGGAAAACTGTCTACAAGGGCGGCACCTTTTTGATAGATAAAGAAAATAGAAAAGGAAAAGAAGAAAAGAAGAAAAGAAGAAAATAAATCAACGGACACAGAGTGATATGAACAGATGGATCTGTACAGCGGAAGAGAGAATTTGATCACCATGTATGAGATGTAGATGATGATAGTCAAAGGACACATCTCATACCAAAAGAATGGGGGCAACGTCAATGGTCGGTGGATCATGATCAAGATATAGCTTCAAGCGTTGACCATTGACGCGGAAGGTAGCGGAAGATGACGGTTCGTATATGTCGATGCTGCCATTGTCATGTACCTTCCTGACCACATACGGTCCTTTCCACTTGCTCTGCAATTTCCCTGGAAATAACTTCAGCCTGGAATCAAACAACCATACTCTCTGATCTGGCTCAAACTGTTTATGGCTGATATGCGAATCATGCCATGTCTTCACTTTCTCTTTGTACTGTAGGCTGTTAGAGAAGGCTGTATCTCTCAATTCCTCCAGGGCTGCCAATTCTGCTCTTCTTTGGTCTCCTATACTCTCGGGATCTAGAAGCAACTCAGTAACTGCCCAAAAAGATTTGTGCTTGATCTCCACTGGCAAATGGCACGGCTTGCCATAGACGAGCCGAAAGGGAGATGTTCCCAATGGATTCTTGAAAGATGTCCGATAGGCCCACAGGACCGAGTCCAAAAGCTGTGACCAATCCTTTCGGTCTGGGCGGACAACTTTCTGCAAGATAGTCTTTATCTCCCTATTCGATACTTCGGCTAGACCATTAGTCTGAGGGTGATAAGGAGTGGCAACCCGATGGTCAATACCGAACTCGTCAGCAAGGGCCCTAACTTTGTCATTGATGAAATGAGACCCCCCGTCAGAAATCAAAACTCTAGGTACCCCGAACCGTGAAATGATATTTTTCCTCAAAAATTTGCAAACGGTTTTAGCATCTGCGGCTCGGGCGGGGATGGCCTCAACCCATCGGCTGACATAGTCTACAGCGAGCAAAATATGCTCGAATCCCTGACTCTTAGGAAATGGGCCCATGAAATCAATCCCCCATGCATCAAAAACCTCACAGAAGTGAATGGGTTGCATGGGCATCATGTCTCTCTGTCCGCAGGTTCCCATTTTCTGACAGTCAGTACATCCCTTCACGAACTCATCAGAATCCTTGAAGAGAGTAGGCCACCATAGGCCGGATTGAAGCACCTTTTGTGCTGTCCTTTTTCCAGAATGATGTCCTCCTGCCTCAAGCTTGTGGCAGTATGTGAGGACGCTATGCTGCTCTTCCTGAGGAATGCACCTCCTCCAGATACTATCCCCTCCTTCATGATAAAGGACAGGATCCTCCCAATGGTAAAACTTGGCCTTAGCTAGGAAGGTCTCAAGTTTCTGCCTGGGCCAACCCTGAGGGACTGTCTTGGCAACAAGATAGTTTACAAAGTCGGCATACCATGGGAGTGAGGTGACAGCCAAGATCGCCTCATCTGGAAATGTCTCTGTGATAGGTGCGCAGGGCTCAGATTCCTCAAGATTCTCCAATCTGGAGAGATGATCCGCCACCACATTCTTGACTCCAGGCTTGTCCTTAATTTCAATATCAAATTCCTGGAGTAGAAGGATCCATCTGGTCAGACGTGCTTTGGCATCCTTCTTAGCCATTAAGTACCTGATGGCGGTATGGTCGGTGTAAATGGTCACTCTAGATCCGAGAATGTAAGATCGATACTTATCAAGAGCGAAGACTACGGCCAGCATCTCTTTCTCAGTCACAGTGTAATTCCTTTGAGCGGCATCTAAGGTTCGGCTGGCGTAGTGAATGGCAAACGGTAATCCATCCCTCCTCTGTCCAAGCACAGCCCCAACGGCAAAATCTGAAGCATCCGTCATGATCTCGAATGAGAGAGACCAATCGGGTGGCTGAAGGACAGGAGCTGAAACAACCATATTTTTGAGAGTCTCAAATGATTCAAGACACTTATCATTGACAATAAACTCGGTGTCTTTGGTTAGCAAGTCAGTTAACGGTCGGGCAATTCGACTGAAGTCCTGAATAAACCGTCGGTAGAAACCGACATGCCCCAGAAAAGACCGTAACTGACGCAGATTGGACGGCGGATTGAGTTTTCTGATGATGTCCACCTTAGCCGGATCGACCTCCATGCCCCTGTTGGAGACGATATGACCAAGGACCGTCCCTTGAGTCATCATGAAATGACTCTTCTCCCAGGATAAGACTAGATTGACCTCTATGCAGCGCTTTAGCACACGGTCTAGGCAGTCAAGACAAGCGTCGAACCCGTCGCCATAGACCGAGAAGTCATCCATGAAGACCTCTAAACAGTCACCCACCATGTCCGAGAAGATGGACAACATGCACCTTTGGAATGTCGCCGGAGCGTTACATAGACCAAAGGGCATCCGTCTGAAAGCATACGTCCCAAACGGACAGGTGAATGTCGTTTTCTCTTGGTCTTCGGGCGCAATGGCCACTTGATTATATCCAGAGTACCCATCAAGAAAGCAATAATGGCTCTTCCCAGCTAACCGCTCGATAATCTGATCAATAAATGGTAGTGGGAAGTGATCCTTCTTGGTGGCCTCATTCAATCGTCTGTAGTCCACACAGACCCTCCAAGAAGTTGGTACTCTGGTAGCGATCTCCTCTCCAGACTCATTGACAACTGTAGTGATACCCGTCTTCTTGGGTACCACATGTAAAGGACTTACCCATTTAGAGTCGGAGATGGGATAGATGAAATCAGCGCTCCACCACTTCGAAATTTCTTTCATGACGACCTCTCGAAGATTCGGGTTCAGCCGTCGCTGGAACTCACGCGACGGCTTAGCGTCATCCTCGAGATAGATGTGGTGGGAGCACAGCTTCGGGCTCAGCCCTTGGAGATCAGCTATACTCCAACCGATTGCCTTGCGGTTTCTTTCAAGAACCTCCATCAAACGAGATTCTTGCTCTCCAGTCAAATCTGCTGAGATAATGACTGGGTACATGTCTGGCTCTCCAGCAAGGAATCTGTACTTCATTGACTGCGGCAGAGGCTTCCGTTCAGGACAGCTGGGAGGCGGCAGATCTGGCTTCTGATAAGTCTGTGTAAAGGCTACCAGGTCTGCATGGGAGAACTCTCGCTCTGTATGAATTTCTGACGAAGGGCGGCCTGATGGATCATCAATAGACTGCACGGGCTCGCAATCCGTCATGGCTGCTGGCTCCGAAGGAATCAGACAAGGCAAATAATCATCAAAGTCATCCCAGTCAATGTCTGAATCCGAGGGATCAGAAGAAGATGAGCAAGAATGAAACTCATCTGCACCACTCATCACAACACTGTCAGCTTCGGATGTATCCTCCTCCAGGGATGTGCTCTCCCGGCTCTCGACTGCCATGAGCTTGAGATATAGTGAATCTGTAGGCAAGGCGAGGGTCGGTGCTACAGGATCTTTCCAATTGGATTCATCATCAGTCATCTCAAAGTCACAAACCTGGTGGATGTCTAGCTCCTCCTCTGTCATCTGCTCTGCTTCGCTGGACTGCTCTGAGCATTCTGCCTCTCTGGCTCTGGTTTCCTCGATCGTCTCTATTTGTATGGTCTCGCCCTCTACGCGAAAGCATACCTTCCCACAATCATGGTCGGTCACCGCCTTGGCTGTGGCCAAGAATGGGCGTCCTAATATGATGGGGGCATCAGTTACCGACTCAGGGATCTCCATGTCCAACACAACGAAGTCCACGGGGAATTTCAAGCCCTGAATGGTAACGACCACGTCTTTCAATAACCCCTTCGGCCTCTTAATCGACCTATCAGCAAACTGAAGGACGGTTCTGCTTCGAAGAAGAGGGCCAAACTCAAACTGCTTGAGTAAGGCTGCCGGAAGGAGGTTAATCGAAGAGCCGCTATCTAATAGAGTACGATCAAATTGCTGCTCTTGAATCTCGCATCTGACATAGGGAGCTCCTGCGTCTGGTCGCTTGGCGGGCAGCTTGTTCTGAATGGTGCAGCAAGTATCATGCGTGAGCATATGGATTTGATCTCTGTGCCTCTTCCTTCTTCGGACAGTAGTTGTTTCTTTCAGATTCTTCTTGAAGAAGGGAATATGCTCAAACGCTTCTCGTAGAGTCAGCTGAATATGAAATCTGTCAATCATCTCGTTGCCGAACTCTACCTGTTGGTTCTTTTTGGGATTTTCTTTTCTATTCCCCTTCGCTCGGCGGAGTGCCTCAGGGAAGGGGATGGTGGGTGCCTCCTCAGATGGAGGTCTAGGAATCGGTCCCTGTGCCTGTGAAGAGGGAGAATCCATACAACTATCATCATGCAACACATATGGATCTGCAATTTGAACGGGAACCTTTCCTTTATTCATATTTTTGTTCTTTTTGTTACCACAGTCCATAGATACAAAATGTGGTAACACCACAGTGGGAGGCTCAACAAAAGTAGAGGTGGTGGCCTCAGTACCACCACCGGCACCTGCATCTGCGGCATCAGCACCGCTCTCTGGTTCGGCATCAAAAATGGCGGCCTCAGCACCGCCGTCTTCATCAGGTATCACGGCGGCATCCGCACCGTCGTCCTGAACTCCATCATTGGTGGCATCAGCACCACCGTCTTCATCATCATCTGTCGCGGCATCAGCACCGCTCCTCTGCTCCTCTGGCGCTCCTGATCCTGCCTCTGGGTGTCGCTCAGAAGAGGCGCCGCCGGCTGGCATCCTACCGCTCCTAGTAGTAACAAAATCAGCATCATAATAGGAATAAGATATGTCATTCAGATCATCACTAGGAGAGGTGTACTCTGTGAACTCTACCTGCTCAGATTTTCTTTTTAGGTTATTAGGATTGGGTTCGATCTGAGCGGGTATGGCGGCCTTGCCTTTGACAATATCCCGCATCTCCTGCCGGAACTCATCCATTTCTTGCCTGAAAGATGCTCGCTGTTCAGATAGCAAGCGGGCAAGATCGTCAAGGGCTGGGTTCTCATAGGCTGGACCCCGAGAACCGGATGTCTGTCCCTGCTGAACATGGGGCTGCTGCTGCTGGTATTGCTGCTGATATTGGGGGGAAGGCTGGTTCTGGAAATGCTGAGGCGGCTGGCGCTGCCTCCACTGCTGTCCCTGATAGTTGGGATGAGGACCACTGTAATATTGCTGCGGTTGGGCATACTGGGGCTGCTGGTGTTGTTGTTGTGGCTGGCCGCTCTGCTGTCCTTGAGGAGGAGGATGCTGTTGAGATGAGGAACCACCATTGCCCCAACGGAATCCGGGGTGATCCCTGCGAATCGCTGGCTGGGGGTATCGGTCATACCAAATCCCGTTGACTTCCATCAACGGTTCCTGCTCAAAGGAGGGTGGAGGAAGAACTGCCAGTGGCTGCTCCGGCTGATAAACCACCATCTGAGTCTCCTGAGATGGCGGTTGCTCTGGATGGTACTGCAACAATGGAACCGGCTCCGCCTGGATATGGTTCACCTGGCGGTAGGAGGTGGAGACCTGGTTGGGATTGTTGCTGCTGGAAGCAACCTGTGACCTGGGAGGCTGTTGTGAATGGGCCTGTGCCTCCTGAATACAGAGAATCTGAGTTTTTAGGTCACTCATAGTCTTGGCGATCTGGTCCATCTGGGCCATGCCTTGGTTCTGCTTCTTTTCAAGGATCTCCATGCGGTCCAGCTTCTCACTGATGATCCCCATGTCAGCTGCTGCTGATTCAGCTTGGGCTGCGGCTACCGACGATGTATTGGGACCGGCATCGATGCGAGCGATCCTATGAAATGATCCGCCTCCTTGTGGTGGCTTTTGTTGGGTGTAGACACGGGCCTGAGTCATCACTGTAGAATTTTCTGCCATGCCCTCGTAGATAGCCCATACATCATCTTCACCCTTAGAGAAATAGGATCCACCGCAAGAGGCGTTCACAAGCCCCTGCAGCTCCGGTGTCAGCCCACAGAAGAAACTTTGAACCAGATTGGGCTTGGATATATCATGATGTGGACACCGGTCGATGAGCTCTCTGAATCGATCCCAAGCTTCATGAAATTGTTCATTTGGGATCATGACAAAATTGCTAATCATAGCTCTAGCTGCATTGGTCCGGCCGAGAGGATAGTATTTCTTTAGAAATGCGGTCCGGAGATCTGTCCAAGTGTCGACGAACTGCCCCAGATGCTTGAGCCAATATGCGGCTCTATCAGCCAAAGAGAATGGAAAGGCAATCATCTTGATTGTGTCCTCGGTTATCAACCGATCATGGATGGTGCTGCATATCATTTCGAACTCTTGGAGATGGAGGTGCAGCTCTTCGGTCGGCAACCCATGGAACTTGGGTAGCATCTGAATTGTGTTGTGCCGAAGCTCGAAGTCTCCGTGGATTGGTGGGAGTCTGATCCACCGGTGAGTGAGGGATGAAGCTGGGTTGTGCAGCTCCCTC
This sequence comes from Ottelia alismoides, assembly GCA_037367405.1. Lineage (NCBI taxonomy): Eukaryota > Viridiplantae > Streptophyta > Magnoliopsida > Alismatales > Hydrocharitaceae > Ottelia > Ottelia alismoides. The sequence continues at coordinate 498,008 of JAZKJV010007670.1, forward strand.
ATGATGGTCTGTGGCGGTCGCTCACCGTCTGGGTCTGCTCCTCCTGCATCGGGTCCTCCTCCTTCTCCACCGCCACCGCCCCCAGGTCGGTTTTCTCTCATCTGAGCAATTTCCCTCATAAGGTCACCCATAAATGTGCCCTGGTCACGAATCTGTCTCTGCATAGTCTCCAGGGATGCTAACAAGGAATTGTTGATGGCTGCCTGATCAAATAGGAATGGAGGGTGCTCATGATCATCCTCATGCTCGCCTCTGTCTGCCATGGCTGGATTTTCTGAAAATGCAAAAGAGGCCATTTCAGGTGCCGTCGAATGAGCTGAAGACTGTGATGCACTGAACTCTGAAATGATTGGACTGAGGGAAGGAGAATGGGAAGGGTGGTCGAGGGGGAACAGGGTGGATGTGAACTCAGGCTCGGAGAGCGGACTCTCCGAGGTAGTCCTAGATGAATAAGGAGGAGTGCGGGATAGCGGTGCCGACAGGGTCGGCCTAAGAGATCTCCGTCCCATCATCTTGATTATTGAGAAGAGTAGAGGAAGGGCAAGGGAAAAAAAGAGTAAGATGCAACAAAATTGTGCACAATTGTGCGATGTTTTTGATCTTGACCTTAATAAATCTAGAAATCAAACACAAAGCAAGGGTAAGTTCACCAACTCAACTCGTGAAGCCGTGAAGGTTCGGCTTTTATCTTGTCAGTTTTAGCTTGTTTTTCAGGTATTTATCTTTTCACGAGTCCTTAGAACGCTACGCCTATAGGAGAGAGAGTACTGCCGGAAAAGTATCCCGTACTTGTCCTCCTCCTGTGTAACCTGTAGCTTGTGCAGTTGAGGTCCTTGTAACCCTTCCTGGATCCCTACTCAGCCAAAGAATAAGAGAGGAAGCCAATAGGCGAAACCAATACTTCGGAACTCGCTCGCAACGGAATCACCCGTGAGCGTGCAAGAACCTACTCGGACGCAGCCGGTGAGACAGACACCCCCGTGAAGGCGTGGCCTATGCTCGATACTTCGGACTAGGTCGATGCTCACACAATAGTGAGTCACCAATGGTGACCAAGCCCTACTCAACTACGTACGATAGAAGCGCCAATACTTCGGTAATCCAGGCGATACACAAGGCAGCCACAAGCTGGGTTTTTGGCTCTAATCCTTACGAAGCGCTCACCTCACTTGGAAGGAGACCTTCCCATGCAACCTGAATACAAGTGAGGGTATTACTCTCCCCAAGCAATGAATCCAATTACCTTTTTTATTTCGGTCAAGTTTTCTTAGCAGTCCCTTTTTTAATTTTTTTGGTGTTATCGCTTCTTTTGAGTAGATTCAAACAAGCGCCTAACGTTTTTGTATTTTTTTTCTTTATCCTACTTTGTCCAAAAACAGAGGGAGAAAAAGAGTCGGAAAAGCCGTGCAAGCCGGCACAAAGATGGAAATCTCACCTTTGTGCCTAAATGATGCGTGCAAAGTTAGAAGACTTACAGCGAATCCCAGCTCTCTCCATGCGGGATGCAAAGCAGAATTTTTAAACCTATACTATATGCCGATATGCACACGGAAATCGTCCTAGATTAGGCAACTGCTAGCGTGAAGAACCACAAGTTGATTATCAACTCCCAATCCGAGTGTCCGGTCTTGGCGAACCCCTCCTCTTCTCGACACACTCGAGTTTAGGAGTAGCGCTTGATGGGGCTCGCTCACGGCGCGTGGATCAAAAGTAGATAACCTACTGTTTAAATTAGTCTAAGTCCAAAACGTATCTATAGGAACATGCAAAGATTGTTAAGTGTTTGGACCTATTCTACTCGAGTCAAGCAGGACCTAGATCTAGGAGCTCAATCCACAAAAGAAAATGAAAAATAAACACAAAACCGGAAAATGACAAGCGGTCAAAACACGATAAAAACCGCGGTGAGCCCCCGGGTGAACAAACACCCGGAAATTAGGCCCGAATGTTCAAGTGTCCAAGGTACCTGTATTATTACAATTTAAATGAATATCACTCTCTCACAAATAAAAGCAAAGCTACTCTAATCTCTCTCCCTCTCACTCCTTGCTCTCTCCTGCCGGCTAGGCTAAGAATAGCCGGCTCCACGTCCCAAGGTTGCGTCGAATCGCCTAGGCGGTCCGCCTCGCTCTGCGGTCCCTCGCAAGAAGACAAGACAAGAGAAGGTCAGATAACTCAATCAAGATATATCAAAATGTGAGAGATGAAAAATGCTGCTATGGTAAACAATCACACAAACAGACAAAAAGTGAACTACAAGCTGTTGCTCCCCGGCAACGACGCCATTTGAGCTGTCACCTCCGGGCACCTTTAGCTCGACCAAGGGGGAAGGATCGTGGGTAATTCGCGGTTCAAACCGAGAAAGGAAGATGGGGTCTCGTATTTGAAGAGGTCTGGATGCGTGACTTCGAGAAGAAGTCACGGGTGGGCGAGGAAGATCTGAGCAGATCTAAGAGGTCGGCGATGGAGATGGATCTACAGTGATCAACTTCCAAGAAGGAAGCGGCTGGAGAGGACGAGCGACGCAACCTCGAAAAAAGGGTGAAAGAGGGGGAAAAACGAGGCGCGCGGAGCTCAAGGGGGTCAAGGACAAGCTGTTGACCCGCCGGTCAACAGTTCAAGGCGCCTGGTTGGTCCACGTGGACCAACCAGGGAAAAGATAAAGAAAAAATGTTTTGTTAATTCGTTTAAAAATAGAAAAAGGCCGAATTAATTTTTGGGTAAAAAATACAAAATGTTTAATTTTTTATGTAGTATTTTATTCCGATTTTTATTTATTTTTATGAATTAAATTTTTACAAGTTAACTTTTTAGCCTTATATAGGTATATTATCTATACATTTTAGTATTTTATTTTTATTTTGTGTATTTAGGTTATTTATTTTTTTGTTTATTATTTTCTAAAATTATAGGATACTTTTATATACTCAAATATATTTTTATTTTGTTTTTATGATATGTTTTGTATATTTAATAAAATATAAGTATGTTTTGTATAGGTATATGTATAGGTAGTATACCTATGTACCTTTTATACAAGTATTTTTATTTTGTGATTTCTTTGCATTTTTATTCTGATTTTAATGTACATTTATATTATAAGTAATATTTACAACAATATAAAATTATAAAAATGAATAAATAATGAATAAAGAATAAGTTGAATATTTTAATCTGTACAAGGTACAATGTGGGTCCAAAACTCAACTTTCAGACCGTAGCTCCGCCAAATGCGAAACCACCACCATTGGATAGATTATTTTATTCTATATACAATTAAAGGTGAGTACGTTGCATTTGGATTTGTCGTTTATGAGATACGGGTCTGGGAAGTTGGGATTTTGGATTCTTATTCAGACCATATCTTTTTATCTGTACTTTCTTTTTCTGTGAAATCAATTTTGTCTTTTTCTTTATGAAATTATCTACAACTTTCATGTACAAGGTTTCTTTATTTGATGTACAAAAAGTGGAACCAAAAATAGGTCCCAAAATGAATAAATAAAGAATGAATAGATTGTATAGGTATTTACACTGTATTTCTGACCTTATCTCCCCCTACTTTATTCCTTGTCGACCTATTCATCAGGATGCCTAGGTCTCGGGGGTTTTGGGTCATAAAATATTTACAATATTTTATTCTTTTTCTTTTCTTTATTTATTCTATAATTTTGGCCTTAATTACAGTGTTTTATACACTATTGAAATGCACATGCATGAATGCTAAGATGCTTGTTTTAATGCTATTTACAGGCATTTGCTAGGGTTTTAGGTGCCAAAATGATAGAATAAAGATGATGAAATGTGGATTCATCAGTATCCTCAGCCAACGTTTGATTCTCATAGAAAATCACATCCCTGTGCCTGGTGACTGTCTTCTTTCTTGGATCCCAAAGACGGTATCCAAACTCCTGATCTCCATAGCCAAGAAAAATACAAGGCACCGCCTTGTCATCTAACTTCTTCCGCTGCTCCTTGGGTACCAATGCATACGCCTTGCATCCAAACACCCTCAAATGAGCATATGAGGGGTCTTTCCCTGTCCAAACACGCTCTGGAATCTGGAAGCCCAAAGGAACCGATGGAGATCGGTTAACCAAGTAACAAGCGGTGCGAACCGCCTCAGCCCAAAAGGTCTTGGGCAACTTCGCTGTCTTCAGCATACAGCGGACTCTCTCAACAATGGTCCTGTTCATCCTCTCAGCTAGACCATTGTGCTGGGGTGTGCCTGGCTCTGTCCTCTCATGCCTGATGCCGTGCTCTGCACAGTAGCCCTGAAAGCTTTGGGAGGTGTACTCTCCCCCATTGTCCGTGCGTAGACACTTCAACAATTTTCCTGTCTCGCGCTCAACCATGGCATGGAATTTCTTGAAGCAATCAAACACTTGATCCTTCGACCTCAGCACATACACCCACACCTTCCTAGATGCATCATCAATAAAGGTGACAAAATACCTGTTGCCTCCCAAAGAGGCTGTGTCCATGGGACCACAAACATCTGAGTGAACCAGCTGTAGAAGGTCTCCCTTCACCTTGGATCTTGCTCTGTACGGTGCACTCCTGCTCTTCCCAACCTCACATGCATCACAAGGAGACAATGTGATGTCATTGTGGTAGGGGATCAACTCTCTCTTGCTAAGAAGCTGCAAGCCCTTCTGGCTCATGTGGCCAAGTCGACGGTGCCACAAATCTGAGTTATCTGCTTCACTAGCATGCAAACTGCCATCCATGACCTTCACTCTAGTCATGTAGAGCGTGTGACACAAACTGCCTCTTGCCATGATGAGAGAACCCTTGCTAATCTTGCATCTGCTGTCGCCGAACTTCAGATGGTAGCCTTCACTATCTAGCTGTGAACCAGATATAAGGCTAAGCCGCACATCAGGAACATGCCTCACATTCTGAAGAGTCATTGAGCACCCAACATCCGTCTGGATCGAGATGGTGCCCATGTCAATGATCTTAGAGTAACTCTCGTTACCCATCAAGACTCTCCCAAAATCACCCCTAGTGTAGGTGGTGAAGAACTCCCTGTGTGGAGTCACATGATAGGAGGCGGTCGTGTCAACAACCCACTCCAAATCGCTTCCTGCGTGCAAGCACTGGTCCTGGATGGTGAGAATCACCTCTTCTGCACTTTCATCTGCCACAACTGCAGCTAAATTTCCATCTTCCTTTTTCTGGTCTTTCTTGGCTTCAGCTTGTTCTCTCTTCCAAACCCTGCAATCTCTCTTCCAGTGACCGGGCTTCTGGCAATGGTGACACTTTCCTCTGCCCTTGGACTTGTCTCTGGATTTCTGCCTCTCTTGTGATGCTCCTCTGCTGCTGGATCTTCCTCTCCTCTCAACTGCATACACATGTGAAGAGGAGGATGCCTCTCCCGAAGAGCGGCGTCTAATCTCCTCATTGAGGAGACTGCCCTTGACCATAGCCATGGTCAACTTGCTATCCTTCGCAGAGTTGCTCACGGTGACTACTAGAGTCTCCCAACTGTCTGGCAGTGAGCCCAAAAGAAGAAGTGACTGCAGCTCGTCATCAAGTGTCAAACCCATGGATGTCAACTGGTTGATTATGCTTTGGAAATCATTCAGATGCTCTTCCACCTTGGTCCCGTCCTTGTATTTCAGGTTCACAAGCTTTCTAATCAAGAAAGCCTTGTTGGTAGCGGTCTTCTGGTCATAGAGCTCGGACAACTTGTCCCAAAGCTCCTTGGCATTGGTCTCTTCGGCAACATGATGGAACACGGACATGTCAAGCCACTTCCGAATGGTGCCAATGGCCTTTCGGTTCAACTTTGTCCACTCTCCTACGGACATGTTTTCCGGCTTGGCGCTCTCCCCCTCCACGGGATCGTGGAGGTCCTTGCAATATAGAATGTCTTCCATCTTGGCCTTCCAAATCTGCCAGTTGCTACTTGTGAGCTTGATCATTGTGCCTTCCTCATCTTTGCCCATATTGCTCAAACCTGAGCTCTGATACCACTTGTTGGGGATATATATCGAGATGATAATGCGGAAACAATCAAACAACCTAGGATCTGTATCCCCTGAAACTGTCCTGCAGCAAAGATGGCACAACAAGAATATGTTCCCCACACGGGAACTCAATGGCAACAAACACAAGCACAACCAAACAAGCAACCACAAGAGACAAGATTTTTACGTGGAAACCCTTGCTCAATGTGAGCAAAGGAAAAACCACGGGGCAAGACCGGCAACCAAGCACTACGGTCAAAGTGATCCAAATGTTCTTCCCGGTTTTGTTGCCCACAAAACCGAGGTACAAGCACACACAACGGATAGTTCTTCAACAAGGAACAAACTATCCCTAGGTATCTAACTATACCAATATTGTGCTCAAAACAAAGGAGAACAATGTAACTCCCCTTGTGGGCTCCCGGATGGAGTCCCAAACACGGCTTCGGCTCGTTGATGTCGTTCCCAACGACCTCCGGTTGCAGCTCCTCTCGAGCTCGTCCAGACCACGGCTCCTCTCGAACCCAAACCACAGCTCCCAAGACACCCTGCTGCTGCTGCCCTCGAGCACCGATGCTCGGCTTCTTTCTCGCTCTCTCTCTCCCGCTCGCGTGGAGGATGTCGGAGAAGAAGGGGGTCCGAAACCCCTTTGCCGCTGCTTGCTGGAAATGGGAAGATAGGGCTGGAAATCGGCTGGAATGCAAAGGCCGAATGGTCCTTCGGTATTCCCTGGAATGGGGAAATGGATGGGGGGCCGATTGGGGCCAACTTGATGGAGAAATATCAAGTATGCCCCCCCCCCCAAAAGAGGTAAACAGTTGCTGCCCCCAGTTGGGGCTGGAAACTTGCATAAAAACCCAACATTTTGGAGAGGCAACCATCTCAGAGGCTAGGAGCATTTCTTGCCTTTTACATATCTATATAAGACACCCTGGACAGATAATGATGAAAAATCATGTTTCACATTTAGCAAAAACATTAAAGGGAACCTGCAAGAGCTATAAGGGAGGAGCTCCATATCAGCCAATCCTTTGAAAAAGGAGTGTATTTGGATTGTCCAATGCCAGAAAGCATGCATCTAAGTCACACATGATCATATCATTCACAAAATGAGAAGCAAGTTGTCTGGTTGGAAAAGCAAAGTCCTCTCATTGGCAAGAAGAACAATACTTATTCAAGTGACAATTTGAGCTATAACTGTATACCTCATGACTACGAGCTCAGTTGTCGCATATACATGTGCACATATAGACATGATAGCTAGGGATTTTTGTTGGGATTTTGTGGATGATAGAAGAATTGTTATATATTAAAGATTGAAATGTTATTTCCTTTTTGAAACACTTGGAGGGAATGGAGTCAGAGAAGCCTAGATGGTGCACAAGTCCTTAATTCTCAAATTAGCTAGTTGGATCATGGAACCCCATCCAGTCCTTTGGAGGGAAATCCTTAAAGCAAGATATTTCAGGTCACTAGATTTCTGGGATGCACCTTCACCAACAACATCCTTCCCCTGGAAAGTCATCAATGATTCCAAACAGTACCTGTGTTGGAAACTTGGTGATGCTTATTGGCAATGGAAAAGCAAGTAATATATGAAGGGATCAATGGTTGCTTGATTATTCTAAACAGATGCATCCTACCCACATTACGGGGTCTACTCCTAACATGATTTGCGAGCTTATGAATCCCAATGGGCATTGGAACATACACTTAATTAGGCAATTTCTTCCTAGCGATAAAATTTCTCACACAATTAAATTGAGCACTAACTGCATAGAAAATGGCATTCTGATATGGAAACCTCACCCTTCTGGACAGTTCTCAGCAAAGTCTGCATACTAGCAGTTAATGAAGGACAAAGGTACTGCAATTCCGAATAATATAGGTTACATTAAGAATATATGGAATCACAGAATTCTCTCCCCTCGAATCGTATTTTTCACGTGGAAATTGTTGTCAAAATACCTCGCTATAGGGTAATCAGTTGATGGAGATAATTCATGACACATATGATGTGTGTGTTATTGCTATGTTGCTGTAGAAGATGAGATTCATCTATTTGGCACATGCCCCTATGCACGGGCAATATGATTTGCATTCTCATGTGAAGTCGTTCTGTTGGAAGATATGACGACCACTTCTTCGTGTTTCCTAAAATGCTCTATTAAGGAATCCTATAACTTTGTCATGACTTGCACCATTCTACATCAAATTTGGCTGGAGCATTGTACTTCGAAGTATATGCAATCAAGGCCATACTCCATCATAGCGATCAATAAGATAAATGTTTCTCTAGCATGCACGAAAGAGCCTACTATTAATCCCCCAATGGACAATGGCCCTTCATGGTGGATGCGAAAATAGATGTAATGCAGAGTTCACAATCTTGGTAGATGTTGCCTGTGTAAACACCATAACATCAATTGCAACAATTGGCTACTCCTCAAAAGGAGATATTGTTATTGCTAAATGCGTTACATTAGATGCCTCTTCAACCCTTGAGGCAGAGGCCCATGCCTTAAAATCGAGAATTCAAGTAGCCACTCCCTCCACAATGCGCTTGTTCTACTCGGATTGTAAAAAAGACAGTAGGTATAGTGAATGTTTTACCCTCCTTGGAGAATGAAAAGGCTTTTCCAGCACATCTTCTCGAAACTACAATTGTTCCCGTTGATGTGGATCCTTCATGTGAATAGAGATAGGGTAAAACATGTCGTTATAACTCCATCTTTGGATAATGATCTGTACAAAACATACCAGATTCGTCCTGTAATCGTTGCTTCACGATTAGTAAGACATGAAAAATCTGTCAAAAAACTCACAAATAATTAAGTTTCAATTACGTGTTATTCTTCAACGAAGATAACATACTTTTGAGTGAATTCTCATCATATAGTGTTACATAGACTAATCAAATGCTAGCAATAGTATACGGAGAGAAAGAACATTTATTATTATATGCTAAGGAATAAAAATTATAGTATATAGAAAAATAAATCCTTAGTAGGAAGAAATCGTCAGGTAAAGGTAAAAAACCGCCATCTTTATTATATATTGATGTTAATATTCGTGCATTTTAAAACAAATAAGGATATGAGTATCATTTTGGACACTCACATATATTTGTATATGTATTCGTGTGTGTCTACACACACATATTTGGGGGAGTCAACTTGGATACCTACATCCTTATTTTTTATTTCATAAATCATTTTCTCAAAACACATGAGGAGATTTAGATCGCTATATGACAACATGTTCTCATTCAAATTTCGACTAATACAAGACTTATATTCATCAAGCCTGTCGGATTTTAACGGTCCCAATATTGCTGAAATTGACCTCCTATATATGGACGGGATAGGAATGCATGTTTTACACAAAATTTCAATGAGAATATGATGTCATATAGTGATCTAAACTCCCCCTATGCATTTTCAAAAAAAAAAACCTTAAGAAGTAAAAAATAAAGGTTGGGGTAGCCAAGTGCCTCGTTAACACCCCCCCCACTCACACACATATGGGTTCAATGGGGCTGTCCCTTGGCTGCCCCCACCCATTTTCTGGCGTTTTTTATTTTTTCAAAAAATAAAGCCATGTATTTTCATCACTATATACCTTTAATATGTCATTCCAAGTTTGTCGGAAACAGAGACTCCTATACCCACCATCTAGAACATGTCGATTACAACAATTCTAAGACCGTTAAAATTACCTGTTCTAGATGGAAGGTATATGAGTCTCTATTTCTGTCGAAATTGGAATGACATATTATAGTGATATAGTGATGAAAATATATGGATTTATTTTTGAAAAAAATAAAAAATATTGGAAAATAGGGTAGGGGTAGCCCCGTTATTTCCTATATTTGTGTGTGTGTGTATATATATATGGGTTTAGTGAGGCTACCCCCAAGGTGGAATCAACTTGGCTAACCCCACCTTTATTTTTCTTATTTCTTAAGGTATTTTCTGAATATACTCAGAGGATTTATTCTATTTGTTGATATGCCTTGAATTCTAGCAAAATATTTTATGAGAGGTTCTATTTGTATTCGGGTATATGGATCCATTTGTTTTCATGGATCCATATGTACAGGAGTACTCTATAAACTCCCTAGGGTTAGGGCTCTTCATTATTCTCTGTGTTCTTTCTTTCTCCACCTAGTGAAAGCTGATCTCTACCGCTCAAGGACATAGGCCAGTTATGGGTAGACCTTGTAAATTTGTATTTTTGCATCTTGCTTGTTTGATCATTTTTATGTGTGTTTGCTTCCGTAATTTGCAACAAACTGGTATCAGAGCTTCGATTTTCGTTAAGATTATCCAGCAAGATGATGCCATACAATCTGAAGATCGAGAAGTTCACAGGGAATAACGGATTCAGCCTATGGCGGATCAAGATGTGTACCCTTCTGAAGCATCAGGGTATCTGGATGCCGTTTGATCAGGTATGGGCGAATTCACTCGATCCCTCCAAGTTGATGATGTCGAAAGAAAATGCGCACTCGACGATCATGATGTATTTGGCAGACGAGATTATCACAGAAGTTGCCGATGAGGATTCACCGTCGATTTGTGGTTGAGACTCGAAAGTCTATACATGGTGAAGTCTCCGACCAACAAGTTGCTCTTAAAACAACATATGTTCTCTCTCTGTATACATGAAGGTACATCTCTTAAGGAACATCTAGATTGCTTAAATACATTGTTGGTGGATTTATGAAATGTAGATGTTAAGATTGAAGATAAGGATGTTGACTTGATTTTGTTGGTTTCTATTCCATTTTCATATAAGAATTTTGTTCAATCATTTATTGTGGGAAGAGAATCAATAGTCCTAGAGGAAGATCACGTGAGTTTGCATATACATGAACTTCGGCATATGGCTATCAAGAAACAGAACTCTAAAGTTGCAGGTTTGGTTATGAATCATGAAAAGAGTCATGTTGGTTCTGGATACACGAAGAAGAGAAAGAATGAGTCCAAGTTGAAGAATCATAATGCTATAAGCATATGCAATAACTGCAATGAACCTGACGTTGGAAGAAGGACTGTCTAAAGAAAAAAGGAAAAGCTACGGTTGCTGTTGTGGCTATAGGAAGTGCAGATTTCGAAGATGATATGGTTCTCACTATTGCTGGTCAGAAGACGACGGATACATATGTATTCTTGATTTAAGTTGTTCTTATCATATGACTCCCAATGGAGATTGATTCTGCACATATGAGAAGATAGATGGCGCAAATGTCATTGTGGGAAATGATGTAGTGTGCAAGATTATAGGGATCAAATCTGTGAAGATCAAGATGCACGATGGAGTTGTGAGGACGGTGACAAAAGTACACCATGTTCTTGATCTGGTCTAGGAAAGAACCTGTTATCTCTTGGAAACTTGCACTCTAAAAGATATAGGTACATTGTTGAAGGTGGAGTAATGCAGGTTGCCAAAGGCAAGGTGGTTGTCATCAAGGGGAACAAGTAGAAGACCCTATATGTCATGTTGGGGTCTGTAGTTACAGCTTTGGTTGCAGTTGCGTCCCAAGCCGTGAGATCAGAGTTAGAATTATGGCATATGCAACTGAGACACATGAGTCAGATGTGGCTGAACATCATCAGTTAGAAGGGCCCCATCGGGGATTCAAGGGATCCAAGCTAGAGTTATGTAAGCATTGCATGTTTAGGAAATAACACAGGAAGAAATTCAATAAAGTTATCCACAGGACGAAGGAGGCGCTCGACTACAACCATGCTCATAGTTGGGGCCCTTCACGGGTCCCATCTTTGGGAGGTGGCATGTATTTTTTTGTCTATTATTGATGATTACTCTGGAATGGTGTTGGTGTACATGATGAAGCACAAGAATAAGGAATTTCATAGCTTCAGGTAGTGGAAAATCTTGGTGGAGAACCAGACTTCTAAGAAGGTCGAGCATCTTCGTACATATAACAAGATGGAGTTCTGTTCATCAGAGTTCAATGAGTTCTGCAAGGAGGAGGGTGTTGCAAGACACCTCACCATTAGAGATACACCACAACAGAACAAAGCTATAGAACGAATGAACATGAGCTTCTGAAGAGAGCAAGGTGCATGTTCTCTAATGTTGGACTTGGTAGAACATTCTGGGCTGAAGCTGTGAATATAGCTGTTACTTAGTGAATCAGAGTCATGCGTCCGCCATTGATTGCAAAACACCCATGAAGGTATGGTCTAGTAATCATGATGATTATTATATTTTACAAGTCTTCGTTGTGATGCATAATATCAAGTCAATGAAGGAAAGTTAGAACCAAGGGCAAAGAAATGGGTGTTTATAGGATATGATGCAAAAATAAAGGGGTACATAATTTTGTCCCCTTTCGAGTATAGAATTATTGTTAACATGAATGTTACTTTTGATGAGAATTCTATGCTTCACTTGAGTAGTGAGTCTGTTGATGCAGGGATAGGTGATGATGTATTTGAACAGGAGGAGTTCGAACTGACACCAAGTAGTGATCATGCAGTTGATCACACCACTTTTAATATGGCTATTGCTGAATAACCTAAAGCTAAGCAACTAGATGAGAGGCAACCAAGTATTGCTACCGATCGACCCCTTAGAGAGATACATCTGCCACAGAGATACATATTTGAAGATTTTTTAGCATTGACATTGCAGGTTGAAGAGGAGGTAAAGTCTCCAAAGCCCTTTACTTATAGCGAGGCAATAACCAGGGTAGAATCTGGGTAGTGGATTGCTGCTATGGGTGAGGAGATGGAGACTCCTCACAAGAATCAAACACGGGAGCTTGTCATGCTGCTAAAGGGGAGGAAGGTAGTTGGATGTAAATGGGTCTTCAAGAGAAAGACATGGATCTCATGCAGTAAAGGCATCAGATACAAAGCACACCTAGTTGTAAAGGATAGCAGTCAGGAGTAAGGCATCGATTACAATGAGATATTCTCTCCCGTTGTAAGGCATACATCCGTCAAGATGCTATTAGCTCTTGTAGCCCATCGAAACTTAGACCTGGAGCAGTTAGATGCGACGACAACTTTCTTGCATGGTAAACTCGATGAAGACCTTCTTATGATCCAGCCAGAGGGTTTCACATCTCAGGACAAGGAAGATCATGTGTGCATATTGAAGAAGTCGTTGTATGGGTTTAAGTAGTCTCTCAATAGTGATACAAGAAGTTTGACAGTTTGGTGACTGATCATGGGTTCAACAGGAATCCATACGATTGTTATGTTTACCATAACAAGGTGGATGATGACTCCTTCATCTTTTGTTACTATACGTGACGATATGCTGATTGCTACTAAGCAGAAAAGCACCATAAATGATATGAAGAAGCTCCTTAATTCAGGGTTTGACATGAAAGATCTTGGTGCAACGAAGAAGATTTTAGGGATGGAGATCATTAAATATCATGTAGAAGGGAAACTTTTCTTATCTCAGAATAACTACTTTGAGAAAGCTCTAATGAGAAATGGTATATCTACAACCAAGCCTCTAGGTACTCCATCCGCTGCGAACATTCATCTCTTAGTTTCTTTCGCACCTCAGTCAGACGCAAAGAAGGAACACATGCCATGTGTTCCTTAGGCTAGCGCAGATAAAAGTCTTATGTATGCTATGATATGTACACGACCTGATATCACTCATGATGTAAGCACTGTTAGCATATTCATGGGCAACCTAGGGAAGGAGCATTGACAGGTAGTCAAGCGAATTTTCCGCTATCTGAGAGGAACCATCAGACATTGACCTCATTTAAAGAAGTGATTCGAAGTGTTTGGTTGCTAGTTCAGATTCAGACTATGTTGTAGATGTCGATGGGAGGAGACTAATGATAAGCTACATCTTCACTTTGGGGAACTCGATAATCAGTTGGAAGGCTACCTTACAATCATCAGTCACATTGTCTACCATGGAGGCATAATGCACGACTTTGATAGAAGCTGCAAAGGAAGGCATCTGATTGAAGGGTTTAATTGGAGATCTCGGTCTACAATAGGATCATGGTATAGCATATTGTGACAGTCTCAATGCGATATGCTTAGCCAAGGATCATGTGCATCATGAGAGGACCAAGCACATAGATGTCAAATATCACTTCATTCATTCCGAGAAGAGGATCAAGGTGAAGAAAGTTGGCACAACAAATAATCCAGCTGATATGTTCACAAAGACAATCCCTGGAGTAAGTTCAAACATTATTTTAACTTGCTCAATATTGTCAGTTGGCAGTAGCCCCAAGGAGGGGCGGGCGACGACATGACGAAAGTGGGTAAAGCTTCTCATAGGATTCAATTCAAGGTGGAGATTGTTGATATGCCTTGAATATTAACCATCTGACGCAGGTTGAAGAACCCCGTATGCACCCCTCCTGTTATACCATACCCAACAAGACGGGTGTCTCACTACCTGGTCAACGAGCCTGGGGGGTGAGGGATATGGGGGAGTAGGTACGCTCCCCCTGCAGGGGTATGGGGGCAACGCCCCTTGCGAAATTTTTTATGAGTGGTTCTATTTGTGTTCAGGCATATGGATCCGTTTGTTTTCAAGGATTCGTTTGTACATAAGTACTATATAAGCTCCCTAGGGTTAGGACTATTTGTTATTCTCTATATTATTTCTTTCTCCACATAGTGAAAATTGATCGCCGCCTCCCAATAACGTAGCTACGATGAACCGTGTAAATCCGTGTGTTTGTGTTTTGCTTGTTTGATCGTGGTTGTGCATTTTTGCTTCCACGATTCATAATACCATTAGATGACAATATGATGTCATTCATATTTCGTGGAAAATAGACACTCCCATCTAAAAAAAGTCGATTTCAACAATTCTGAGACCGCTAAAATTTGACAAGCTTGATGGATGTGATAGGAGTCTCGAATTGAGTCAAAATTTGAATGAGAGCATGGTGCCATATAATGATCTAAATACCACTATGTATTTTTAGAAAACACCTTAAGAAATATGAAATATAAGAGTGGCGATACCCAAGTTGGCTCCCTCTTGAGGTAGCTCTATTAAATGCTATATATGATTATACCTATATTCATATAACGGATATCAACGTTTTCATCCCTATTTCATACAATATCCAACAATTTAGCGATTCCTCGCAATGTCTTCTAATGTTAAATTTATAATCATAAATATTATTTGTTGTAATGTTAACTTTTGCAATAGAATGTTATGTTCGTTACCTTTTTGGTAATGAGTCAACAAATAATCGTCATTACATGAACCCTCAACAAGGAATAGACATTCATTTTTATAAATGTAAATCATGTTGTCATGAATTAAATCCATGAGGGGCACGTAACGTATCTCTAATATTTAACGAACGCATATACTAAAGAACGTGGGAATAAATATGCAGCATCTTTATTTTCTAATTTTTCGGTTTCAATAAAATTAAAGAACGTGAGATTAAATATGCAGCATATTTAATATCTAACTCTCGGTTACTATTGATTTAGAAAATAAATTACTAGGAAGCAACATGTCATAACTACAATTATTTCTTCAAAAATAATATGATAGGACTTTCATAAGCTTTAAAAATAAAACCAATTCATAGTTTTTTAGAAACCAAGCACACACATATACTCCAATCAAGGATGGAAACAGATGTGAATATATCAACATTCAATCATAGATAGATGGAAACAGATACAAATATATCAGCATTCGTTCTTACTTGTATTCGAAAAAAGAGGATATGGATACACTTTCTTATATCTAACGAACATTAAATATCAATACGGATACTGAAATTTAACATCCGATAAATATGAATTTAATATCCTTAATTTCAACAAATACATATGTTCAGATTTTGGAGGATACAAATAAAAATATTCATAACGATATGGATACGAATATGAGTATTAATACAAGCATTCAGTTTTTGGAGAATATTAATACGGATACAAACAAGTATGTCAAAGGTTCTTTTATTATTATATTCATTCTCATTACTAAAATACTTGATGTATTTGTTATATATTGAAGTTTGTGGTGAACCTAAAATATTCATAGCTTTTAAGTAAATCAAATCACATGCCTAACCTTCGTAAATCAACTCACGTTCGTTTGTGGAATATCCATTTCACATCCGTACTCGTACGCGGAAGATATATTTTGCAATTCTAAACAATCGTATCGGATCCGGATTTTAAAAAGAATAAGAATACGACAACACATGTATAGTCGTATCCCTACCCGACCATTTTCATCTCCAATTCCAACAAATCAAACGTGAAATACCCAGGCAATAGTATTATCATCTTTAATTTTTCGGCAAAATTATATCTAAGAAGATTGGAGGGAGAGAAACAACTGCCAAGAGCCGACGTCGGGGTTCCACCAGTAGACTGCGCCCGTCCGGACCTCGAGAGTGCACGAGGAGTGGCACTTCTCCACGTTCCTCGAGCCTCTGGAGCTGATGAGGAGCTGCGCCTTGAGATCCCGTCCACCCACCCAACACCTCCTCTGGACGACGTTGGAGATCGGGTGGAAGAGAATCGAGGCAGAGGATCCGTAGGCGACGCTGTAGTCCGTGGGAAACGGACCTATGTCGAAGAAATCGAAGCAGCGGATGGTCAGCGTCCCGTAGCTCTCGGCCTTGTTCCACACCACCAGATCGGAGGACGCCGGCCCTGCTGCAAGTAGCACTGCAGCTGCCAATGTCCAGATAAAAGAAGAAGAACCCATTGTTTACCCTTTTTACTGCTCCGAGTGCTTTGCTTTGGACCCTTCTTCTTCTTCTCCCCTACTTATATATGATCCTCGCCCCATAGCGGCGTGCAATGCATGGCAGAACGTTTCCAGATCTGTATCTAAACGTAACGTTTCCATATGTATTTATTAGAAGTGAGATGATGACGCCTTTTTTTTCATATCCTCTGTTGTAAACGATGTAACTGTATAGAGCCTGGTGTAACTCGTTTTTTTTATTTCATTTTTTCGAAAACTGATTCAAAGATCAAACCTTACGGATGGAATCTATGTGTGTTGTTCTTCGTATCCACCAATTTCCGTTTTAACCCGAGGTCTGTAGCTATTTTATCTCAAAAGTCAATGAAAAATGAACATGAGTTGAACTCAAAAATCATTTAAATAAAGTGCTACTTAGACTAATGAGATGCCTGAGAAAGAGCATTTATTGCTATATAATAGAGTCTTTTTACACCATGAACCCTAAAACATTGTGAATTACCTTCTCGATCATGTAAATATTGTAATTATCACCTGAACCTCATACACTCATTAACTCTTACATGACAAACCTTGCGGTTGACTCATGTTCATTCGATCATTTTAATTAACTGGATTTTGTTAAAAATATAGATATTACTCTCTTTCTTTATCAAATTTACAAGAGATACCACCTTCCCTCTTCCACCCTCACCATCCCCCTCCCCCTCACAACCCCATCCCCTCCACTTCCCTCAGTCGCCCCCGGCACCCCGCACCTCCCCTTCTCCCCTGCACCGATCGACCTTCAATGCACACTGCCCAGAGCTATGCTCCCTCCCTTTGCGTCGCCCCACCTCTACTGCCCTTCCCCAACACCGCACAAAACCTCCACCCTTACCCTCCTCGCTTTCCCCCAGAACCTAGCCTCCACCCAGCTCTACTCAACCCATGCAACACCTTCCAATATAGATCCAATCTCCTCGCCTCCCCCTTCTCCTTCCTCATTATCCCCACCACTGCTCCGGGTTCCACTGACGCTGCCCTCCCCTCTTACCTCAACACCAGACCCAACACGACCATCTGAACCTCCATTCCCAGACTATCTACCTTGTGTTCCCCCCAATCGAGAAGGGCGTGACATGCATCACATCCACGATCACGAGATTCATTGTGACCAAGTTGCTTGTAGAGGTGGAAAGGTGGTGCAGAATCATGGCGACATCACAGTGGGCATATGCATCCTTCTTCGAGTTGTAGAGGAACTCAGTAAGAGCAGAGACTGTCCTGAGCACATCGATGTGTCATCTGTTCGCGTGCTTCAATGACAGGATAAAGAGGGTTGTGATACCGCAAGAGCGAAGCTCGGGGTCTGGGGAGACGAGCAAGGTGATGAACTTCGGCCCATGCTGGAAAGAATTGTTGGGAAATCGAGGGATTCTCTTAACATGTCCTGCAAAGGATGACTAGCAGTGGAACATTCCTCACACGGAAACCACGAATAATAATCGTAGCACAATAATCAAGCAACCACAGAGAGACAAGAAATTTAATTGGGAAAACCCTCCTCAATGTGAGAGAGGAGAAAAACCCACAGGGAATGACGATCCGCAACAAAATCTACTAGGTCAGAAAAATAAGAGGACATAATATCTTCTCAGTCTTATTGTCCAACAAAACCGAGGCTCATTTACAAGAATAAAATCAGATAACTATCACCTTGTACTTAGAGAACACGATACCATTGCTTCTCCTCATCACGAGTTGTCCCTCCTTGTGTGTGATTCTTCCTCGCGCGGATGCACCTCACGCCTCTGCAGGCTGCTCTTCACGCCCCTGTGGGCTGCTCTTCACGCCTTGCATGGGCTACTTCTCTCCTTGATTGGGGAGGAGAACTAAGAGAGAAGAAAAGGAGAGATGCTTAAGTTGGGATGATCCCCAATGCCATGCATGAGACCCTATTTATACTACTCTTGCCTCCTCTTTCTCCTCCTAGTCCTATTTGAAATAGGAAACACAAGTCCTACTCCTATTGCAAATAGGATCTCAAGGGGATAATTGCTCAACAACCCCCATCCCCTTTTTTCTTTATTTTGGGGAATGGATAATAATCAACAAACTCACGCTCCGGTACCAATGGGAAGGTGTCTCCATGAAGATGATTACTGAGAGTGACACCGCTCAGCTCTCTACAGAGCTGTAGCTTGTCACAAGTCACAACCTTTGTCAGCATATCTGATAGATTTTCATCTGTGTGGACCTTCTTCAGAATGAGGTGCTTCTTGTCAATAGTATCTCTCATCCAATGATATCGGATATCTATATGCTTTGTGCAAGCATGGTGCATCGTGATCTTGCTCTGATCAATGGCGCTCTGACTATCACAGAAAACAATCAGCTCATTGTCTTTGTATCCAAGTTCACCAAGAAATCGTTATAACCACAACATTTCTTTCCCTGCTTCTGCTGTTGCAATGTACTTGGCTTCAGTCGTTGAGGGTGCAATGCATTTTTGTAACTTGGACTGCTACAAAATCACTCCCCCTGCAAAAATGAAAATGTACCTGGAAGTCGATTTCCTTATAAGCATATGTGTATCAACAGAGTTTGGTATCTGACCTCCCAAACATCATACACATACTTGAGGTCCCTATCAAGTATCTCAGAATCCACTTCACTGCTTCCCAGTGATCCTTCCCCAGATTCGACATGAATATGCGCACTATGCCCACAACATGTGCAATGTCGAGTCTGGTGCAAACCTTGGCGTACATAAGGCTGTCAATTGGGGACTGATAAGGAATCTTGGCCATCTCAGATTTTTCCTCAGAAGTATATGGACATGCCTCTTTCGTCAACTTGAAATGAGCGGTAATGGGCGTGCTGACAGGCTTTGCATTCTTCATGTTGAACCGCTCCATAATGCGTTCAACATACTTCTCTTGTGACGACTACAACCTATGCTTCTTCCTATCGCGAGTGATCTGCATCCCAAGCATGTTGCTTACCTTTCCCAAACCCTTCATCCCAAATTCCCTAGAGAGTTCCCTTTTGAGCTTTGCAATCAATAAGGATCATGACCAACTATCAGCATGTCATCGATATAGACCAATAGGATAATGAACCTGCCATTGAGAAGACGTTGAACGTACACACATGGATCTGTTGTAGTCCTCTTGAAGTTCCTCTTCGTCATGAAGGCATCAAATTTCAAGTACCGTTGTCTAGGGGCTTGTTTCAAGCCATAGAGACTCTTTCTCAGTCTGCTAACCATGTGCTCATTCCCTTTCTCCTAGTATCCCTGTGGTTGCTCCATGTAGATCTCTTCCTTTAGGTCACCGTGAAGAAAATCTGCCTTCGTGTCCATCTGCTCTAGCTCAAGGTCTAGGCTTGCAATAAGGCCTAGCACCACTCTCACAGAATTCATCTTCAGAACTAGTGAGAAGATCTCATCGTAGTCCACGCCCTCTTTCTGAATGAATCCCTTCATAACCAATCTAGCCTTATACTTCAGTTGCTTGCCAGCATCATCTATCTTCAGCTTGTAGACTCACTTGTTCTTCAGCGCTCTCTTTCCTGGAGGAAGCTCAACCAGATCATAGGTATGATTTTTCTTCAGAGTCTGCATCTCTTCAGTCATTACATTCTACCAATGATCTCTCTCCTTATGCTCTTGTGACTCCTCAAAAGTGCATGGCTCGTAGTGATCAGTCAGCATCATGTACTGGGAAGTAGGATAGCGGGATGATGGCTGATGTGCCTGATGATTAGGAGGCAAATTCGATTCAGCAAAAACTGCAATCTTTGAATATTGTGGAGTATCTATACTTGACAAGTTTATCAAGGTCAAACACAGGGACACGAGCCTCTTTAATCTATTCATCAAATTTTGTTTGATATGTGATTATCTTCTCATTTTTAGGTCTTCAAGCAGATGCACACAATAAAATGCAGATCAAATGATGCATGTATTTTTATTTTGTTTTTCAATGCAGTTATAAGACTATGCATGTCAGAATGAATGGATGAATCCAAGAGATAAACTTGCAAAAATATGAATTACAAATATGCCCGAGAGGAAATGAGGATAAATGATGTTTCAGATTCAGAGTCAAATGGAGCATAAATATTACAAGCAAACATATATTTAATGGCAAGGCATTTGAGCAAGGGACACTATATATCATTAAAATATCATCATATTTAAATTATTGCCAAATCAGAAAACTAAATATGCCATTAAATAGATAATTAAATAAGGAACAAAATGACACTGAAATCATGCAATTTGGACTTACGGTGCTCAAGATATGAAGCAAATAGTGCAAGGGTATAAATGTAACAAAAATATGGGAAATAAAAGATAAATAATCACAAATAGGCCTTTGGAGGGACCTATTTGCAATTTTGCAAAACTGACTGGGCCCCTTTGTGATTTCACCATCTGCACACATGGGCATATCTGTAATATATAAAACCTGTGAGGGCTTCCCTGAAATTTACCCAGGCGCGCACGTGAGGCACGCGTATGGGGACCAAAATGTAATAACCAAAATATCTAGGGTCTTTCTTGCAAATTACCCAAACCCACGCTAGGCGGCCAGGCTTGGGAGGCGTCGTAGGCTTGGGCCATGTGTCGTATCGTGGTCGCTCGGTGTGGGGCTCAGTGGATCCAAGCCTGGAGGCTAGGCATAAGGCTCCGTCAGGACACGTGTCTTCACAAGGGCCATCTGATCGAATCGATCGGACAATATCTGCATCTCCTTCTGCCGCACCTCATCGGAGAAGGCGGGGCTCTGGCGACCTCCTTGTGGCTCCTCCGTGCTCCACGATGCCCTATGAAGGTCAAAGAAGAAAGTTGTGATCCTTGCGAAGGAGCTGGAGATGCGACGGGTCTCTGAGATCGAATGGATTGGGGGTCGATGAAGCGCCACTGGTGGCAGAGCAACAGATCGGAGCATGCGAGGGGGCTCCGGTCATTGACGAAATATGTACCTGCAGACGTTAGTTTCTAGCCGAAGCGTGAGCATGGTGATCAACGTAAATGAAGTGTGGGTTCCATGCGGGCGAAGGAACGGAGAACCATGGCTCCACCTTCGGCGAAGTAGAGAGGAAGGGCGTGCGGTGGACGTGGCTATGGAGAAGGGAAGAAGGCGAATGAAAGTGTTGGCATGAGTGATCGATAGGCGGTGGAGGTCATAGGGTGGTCAAATGGAGGTGAAATCGAGTGGATACGTTGGAAAAATTAGGAGAAATAAAGGAGAAGTTTTGGAGGAAGAAGTTACATGCTCGGAGCAGGCGATTGGTAGAGCGGGGCTTGGGATGAGCATCCAGAGATGCTATGGTCGTCACTCGAATCCGGTCAGCAACACGGGAGAGCTCAACTACTGCCGGAGAGGCGGAGCTCACATGGTTGACGCCATGGATCACACCTAGGCATGGGGTCGTCATCGCCTTGACATCTAGCCACTCCGTTGTCACCAGAGGGCAAAGGAGGCTGGGCCTAAGCCCCTTGGATGGTGGATAAGGGCTCTGGGCGGCAGAGCGGGGTTTTTTTTACGAGGAGGGGGTCAGTTACCAGAGAGGGAACATGGGTTTTGCAACGGTTGGATTGAATGCTAGGAGTGAAGGCGGTGGGGGTGGAGGCTACGCGAGGGAGTAGGAGGGAACGACTTTGAGAAGATGACGGTATGGAGCGAGGAGGTAACCAGAGGGGAGCTCAAAAAATGGAAGGAGGCGGCTTGGTTGCGAGTCGTAACGCCTGGAGGGGGAGGCATCTGAGGTAGGAGATGAGTCTTTGACCGTTGGATCTTGCGATCCAACGGCTCAGCTAGAGGATCTGACGGAGGGATACAATCTGATCAGATCAGATCTGGCGGCTAGGATATGGGAGGAGAAGAGCGGTGTAGATGAGAGGGAAGGTCCCATCCAACGACTGTGAGAGGTGTGGTGACATGGACAAGGGAGAGCCGCTAGATGGGAGGGGAATCGAGCGGCTGAGATTGAGGCGAAGAAGAGTGGCTGAGATCTGATCTAAGATCAGATCCAGCGGATGGAGGTGGAGCGGAGATCAACAGCTGTGATAGAGGCGGGTTTGTGGTGATCCAGCGGTTAGGAGGGGTACCGGGTGGCAAGGAGATAAGCGGGCCACGTGGGCAGCCCAGAGGGCGCCACATGGTTCAATAGAAAAATCAGAAAATACAAAAATAAAGAAAAATAAAAAAGAAATAACTAGATGCAAAATTAGAACAATATCAATACATAAAAGTTGTAGATCTCGATGAGATCTACAAGCTTCATGTTTGACAAAAAGCCAAAAGAGGTCATTTGTACAAAAGTGTATTTTGGGGGTATTTTCAAGGGATAAAAACACTGCTTTTTGGATTTTAATTTTGTTGTATTTTTTATTTCTTTTAAAGATCATTACCATTGGCAACTAATTAACCTAATTTTATGGATTTTTAATGAGAAATAAATTAAAGAAGAGAAGTTAATAATTAAATACAACAATTATAGGTCAATTATACACAATACAATACAAGATAAAAATAAGGAATTATTAGCGATTTTTATTGGTTTGTTCTAGATAGAAGATTAATATGTGAATTTTAATATGATGAATATGAGATTCATCAGTACCCTCCCAGATCTCCTGATCTGAGGCTCTGTTGTATCTGCTTTTTGATGAGGTTGCTTGATGCATCAGAGCCTCAGATTTATTTCACCTTTGTAAATAATTAGTAAAAATCAAAGAAAAATCATTTTATATTCCATATTTTATGGTGTAAATAAATAAAATATAAAATTGGAATAAATGTACATAAATAAAATAATAAAAATAAAATTCAAAAACACATAGGTATATATACCTGTATATAATAATAATATAATGTAAATACATAATTTATTTTTCAAAAAAATAAATAAAAATCGCTAAAAAATTATTTGAAAATAAATAAACATTTTTTATTTTGTATATATTTTGAAATAAAATTTCCTTCTATTTTATTTTGAATTTTCAAATAATTTCCAATCCCCGATTTCTCATTGGTCCACGGGGGAATGTTGACCCCCGGTCAACTGCCCCCCCCGGACCACTTCGCCCGGATCTGCGCCCTAACCCGATCTTCTCCGACTTTTCCAGACGCAATTCGACCGCCATCCACCCAAACCCCGGGCCCCGATTATTCACGATATATCCAGGATCCATGCCCGCTATTCCTTCTAGAGATTCGTGCACCCAGATTCATCCCCAACTCCCATCTTATCAGACCCTTCTCCAGTATATAGCTCATCTCCGCCGCACATTTCACGCCATCTTTGGCCTTCCCCCTCGCCTCCGATGATCTCCTCTTCATCACCTGAGTGACAGCTGCGTGCGGGAGAGTGGAAGAGAGGGATGAGCAGCCGGGAACCATCAATCTGGCGGTCTTCGCCGCCGTGCTCCGCCACCAAGCGAGCCTGAGCCTCTGGTCCCGTTGAACCATCGAGGCAACGACCCCGGAGGTCCCCGACCCCCAACCTAGACGAATGCAACCATCCATTAGGTTAGATTTCCTCTAGCTTTTCTTTATTTGCGATTTTTTCGATTCTGAGCTCCGACGTCCACCACCGATTTCACGCCACTCCGGTCACCCATTCAGCCTTCCGACCACCCTACCACCTTCGTCAGACTTCGCTCCACCTTCTCCACCCTTTCATCCCCCTGGCTCGCCTCGGAGCAGGACCTTCGCTCTCCTCCGTCGTCGCCTCGCCGGAGAGCGCCGCCTCGCCTCCTACGTCCACCCATTCCACCCTTCACCGGGTCGAGGCAGTTTGCCCTCGACCCAGGACTCCTTTTGTGCAGGTTTGAAGGTCAAAGTGACCTCATATGGAGGTCCAACTCGGAAGCACATGTTCTCCAGGAGCTTCACGCCGCCGAGGACCCTCGGGCGTCCTTGGCCTCATCGGAGATCATCAGAAGCTGCAGATGACTTCAGGCGCCATTTCCCCTCTCAGAGCAGCATCTGAGGAGGTCCCCCGCGTACGCATTTGGCCGACGAAGCTCACCGGCGAGCTGTTCTTCGAGGATCCTCCAGCGCCGTCAGATCGAGCCCGTGCGCCAGATTAGATCCCATCCGTTCATTTGAGGGCTGAGTCTGACCGTTGATCCATCTGAGGATCAAATCCACGCCGCTCATCGCCGAAGGGGTGTCCACCGTTCTCAGCCATCAGATCCTACACGTGGCGCCACCTCAGCCATGGATCTTAAGAAAGGGGTAAATTTCCTATAGGCCCCTATTCTTTTTGCTTTATAGTTTAGTCCTGTAAATTCATAGAATAATTGTTTTTATTTTTGAAAATTATCACTGAGGACCTTATACTTTCTTCTATTTGCGATTTAGCCCCTGTTTGTGTGGAACGCGTGCTTCGACACGCGAGTTTTGGGTAAATTGCATGTAAAGGATCTGTGTTTCTGGATGTTATGATTTGAACCTTTTTAAATAAGAATGACAGTTTCATCCCTCTGAATGTGAACCACGTGCTAGGCACGTGATATTGTGGGCTTTTTACATTATGGGGGCTAGGGCTTTCTAACTATTATGAAATGAAGTTTATTTTTTTTGAATATTACACTTATACCCATGTACGTACAGTATTGGAACATGTGCGGATTTTGTGTGAATTTTGTGGTTTAGCCCATGTACTTCTAGCACGTGTTTCATTTTAGCCCCTTAAAGTTACTTTTATTGCGTTTAGGTCCCTGTGTGCTATAGCTTTTGCATTTGTTGAATAAAATATCAAATTAAGTCCAAATCAAGTGAAATTTGGACACGTGGCTCCTACCACTGTGTAAAAATTTCACAATTTTTGGGATATTTTTGTTGTTTTTTGTTATTTTTAAAAATAAAAAACCTTTATTTTTTACTGTTTGAAATAGAAAATCAACTAAAAATATAAAAACTCATCTAAAAAATACAAAAAAATTAGGTAGTGTTTGTTTTGTGGTTTTTGAGCTTCTATCTAATTTTTGTATTATTTGGATTTATAAAACCCATAAAAAATACAAAACCCTAAAAACCTTATAAAATTATTAAAAATTATATAAAAATAAAAAATGCAATTTTAGTTTCCTTAGTTTAGTCTTTATTTTGACTTTTCATAAAAATTGCCTTCAGATTTTTATAGGCTAATTATCTATATTTAATTAGCCTTTCAAATCTGATTGCATATTTATTCACTATTTTTACCTTTTTCTATTTATATAAAATCAACTAAAAATTATAAAATTATGGAAAAATCACCAAAAACACTTAAAAGTATATAAAACACAAAAATAATTTTATTTGAATTTTCTGGCTTGATTTGATGTGTTGAATAAATTGTAGTTGGTGTTCTTTTTCCCTTTTTCTTACATTTTCTTTATAATTAAAAATACAAAAAATTTTAAAATATATAAAAATCCACCAAAAATAGCCTTTTTTATTTTTTATTTTCGACTACTTCGTAGGCCGATCCGGCTAACCCGTGCTTCTTGAGTTTGACCCCGGTCGCTATAGTAGGTTAAATAAATAGCGAGGATCGCTCTTTAATTTTATTGATTTATTTTCTGATTTGGTGGTCTGATTTTCTTGTTGACCGAGTCTCTCAATCCGGGTCGCAACAACCCTTGATTGATTTTATCCTTACTCGGATATCTGAGCTGATTTCTCAGTCATCATTGCTCCCCTTGCCCAGGATCCCCTAGACCTGCAGCAACGGGGTCTGCATCTGGCTCATGTTGTTCTGGTTGTGCATCTTCTCTATCTGTATTTGGTACTGGAGAAGAATTTGAGTCTTCATTGTTGTCATTATACATAGCAATCCCATCCGAGTCAACATCACCATTGTCGTCCTCAGCCAAAGTTGGTTCTCATAAAAAATCACATTTCTATTCCTGGTGATGGTCTTCTTCCTTGGATCCCAAAGTCAGTATCCAAACTCCTGATCTCCATAGCCAACAAAAATACAGGGCAATGCCTTGTCATCAAGCTTCTTCCTTTGTTCCTTAGATATAAATGCATAAGCTTTGCATCTGAACACCATCATGTGAGCATATGAGGGATCTTTATTAGACCAAATGCATTCAGGGACCTAAAAGTTCAAGGGAACAGTTGAAGATCGATTAATCAAGTAGCAGGCGGTCCGAACCGCTTCAGTCCAAAAGGTCTTGGGCAGCTTCGTTGTCTTCAACATGCAGTGAACTCTTTACACAATGGTCCTATTCTTCCGTTCAGCGACACCATTGTGTTGGGGTGTGCATGGCTCTATCCTTTCATGCCTAATCCCGTGCTCTATAAAGTAGCTCTGGAAGCTGTGAGAGGTGGACTCCCCTCCATTGTCCGTACGCAGACACTTCAACACTTTGTCTGTCTCGCGCTCCACCATGGCATTAAATTTTCTGAAGCAATCAAAGACTTGATCCTTCTTCCTCAACATATAAATCCACACCTTCATTGATGCATCATCAATGAAGATCAGAAAATGCTTGTTTCCACCCAATGACACTATGTCCAAGGGACCAATACATCAGAGTGAATCAACTGCATATGGTCTTCCTTCACCTTTGATCGGGTCTTGAAAGGTGCACTCTTGTTCTTTCCAATCTCATATGAATCACAAGGTGACAATGTTATATCCGTGTGACATGGTATCAACTCCTTCCTGCTTAAAAGTTGTAAGCCCTTTTGACTCATGTGTCCGAGCTGACGATGCCAAAGATCTGACGTGTCAGCCTCACTAACATGTAGGTGACCATCCATGACCTTCACTCGAGTCTTGTAGAGCGTGCAACACAACCTGCCTCTGACCATGATAAGAGACCCCTTGCTAATCTTGCATCTGTTGTTGCTAAACTTCAGATGGAGCCTGAAGAGCCTACGATCACCCTACCTAATTCAACTGGATTAATCGATTAAATTTAATGTTGCGCTCGTTGTAGTCGGGTAAATCAAGACTTGATCAAAAACCACTTAGATTAATGTTGAATTAAACACAAGCGACAATTTTTTTTTATTTTACTTGGGCAAGCCCAAGGTTGAATTCAGGGAGACAACTTTTTCCTTAGGTTAATTTGAAGTCAATTTCGATGTTAGATTTTCAGGGGAATCTTTTTTTTTGGTCTTTTTTTATGCAATTAAGGAAATACGATGCAATTCAAGCCAAATTTAAAGTTAAATTTGAAAAATGGTCAAATTAAGTCCAAAAATGATGAAACTTCGCATGAATATGAAATGCAACGAAATTAAGCTACTGCAATATTTTTGGAATTTTTCGACTCTGTATGAATTAAATATGAATTAAATATGAATGCAAGGTAGTTTTTACAAAATTAATTTTAATAAATACTGAAGTACTTCATTTTAAGAAACAAAAAATATCCTAGATATTTTTATGTGAGATAAATCCAGGAAAATTGAAGATCTCAAAAATGATGAATTTTGGACCTATTAAAAAAATCAATTAAGTGAAAGACTAATTAATTTATTAAGACCTCGTAATACGTGCAAATGATGTGATTTTTGGGTATCTTGAAGCTCACAAAAATGTGACAAAGTGTCCACAATGATAAAGCACATGTTTCTCTACAACATACAATTTTTGGAATGATAAAATGATGACAAATTGCTGTTTAAATAAACATACGAACACAAGGATGTAAATGCAATACAGAAAAAAATTGTTAAAAAAGATATGCTGGCAGGACTGAAATGAAATTACCTATACGCCATAGGGTGTTTATGCAAAATTCCCAGTATGCATATGCGTTGCATGTGCCTTCAAATTGGGATGTCCTCCTAGATGATTTTGTTAATACATAGGGGTTGGTGTGCAAATTTCTCGCTTCGCTCTTGTACCTCGCGTGTGTATTAGAGCAACGAAGGCTTTTGGGGATTTACGCAAAGACAGGGGCTTCTGTCGAAATTACCCCCTTCCTCACGTGCGGTGCACGTGAGGTTGGAATGAGGATGAGCAGGGGGTGCGTTCAGCCCGAGGTAGTTGAGGCAGCGGTGAGAGGGCTACAGGCTAGGCCACAACGTGCTCTTTCTGCTCGTCGTCACACGATAGAGCGGAAGGAGGCGAGGTGGAGCGTCGACAGCTGAAAGTCTCGGTGGTTGGAGGTCACAATTGTGGACGACAGTGGGGATTGGTGGCGCTGCAGACACGCGGTGAGATGTGGGGTTGCTCCTTGCTCGTCGACACACGACGGAGCAGGAACCCAATGACGATGCGAGCATGTGCAGCGAGGTTGAAGGAACAAGGGCTCGATGAAGACCAGCTGTCAAAGGCGAAGCTCCGTGTCACGGTTGGTGAAGCCGGTGGAGGAGGCGGTGGAGCATGGTGTCGAGGGTGTGTCGCTGGGGCTGGATGGCTGCACGACCAAGGGGGCGGGCGACGCAGGAAATGGGGCGCGACCTGCTGGTGCGTGGCTGCGGCAGAGAGCAGCTTGGGTGCGGGGTGGGCGAAGGCATGAGAGAGAGAAAAACAGAGGAGCTTACCCTGTGAATAGGGGAGCTTCTGTATTTGTTTAGGGGTATTAAATTTTCTATTAATCGGTTGAACAAAAAATCCTCAGAAAATTCAATAAAAATCACCGTTGCCTTCGCAACAAGTGATTTATCCGTGAAAGTGAAATTCGTTTGGTGATTTGTGGGACGGATGATGGTGGATCAAAGAGAGAGAGAATGTGTGTAAAAGAGGAAGAAGATGACGATAGAGAAGAAGCAAGAAACATGGGAGAGGAGGAAGAAAAGAAGGGAGAAGAGGTGCTTTACATGGGGGCGGATTTGAAAGCCTGGGGAGGGGAACCTCGAGGTTCCCTGGTCGTTGCTCAAAGGACGGCAAACCTGAGCTCGGGCGAGCGTAGAAGCTCGCAGCAGCACGCCAACGCAGGCTGGATCTCGCCAAGAAGGATAGTTGTCGTCGCTCAACTGCACCAACTCTCGCTGTCACTGAGATGGACTAGGGTGCTCGAGCCCCTCACAATGATGGTGGATAAGCCAAGCAGCTGGAGGTCGTCGGCCTTTTAAGGCAGACGCGAGGAGGAGTGGGCGAGCGGAGAAGGTGGAGTTCGTCGGGAGGGGAGCGGGGAAGTGGAGGTGGTGGTCGCGCATGGTGGAGGAGCACGCCAGGCGGAGGTCGTGGAAGTGGAGGTGGTGGTCACGGAAGCTTGCTTCGCAAGCAACGGAAGAGAGGGGACGATGGTGGGTCACGCGTGACAAGGCTGTGGCCTGGTCACGTGCGGCACGCGTAACCAGAGAGAGAAGGTGGCGCCACGTAGCATGTTGGGATGCAGCCACATGGTGCTTATTTATAAATTAATTTTTTTTGTAAATAAATAAAAAGGTGAGAAATGGGTGACACGTGGTAGCTCCAGAAGCTGCCACGTGTCACTCCTAGAAAAATTGAAGTTAAAAATAAAAGGAAAAATAAAAAATAAATAACAAATGGGTTCAAATCAAAAAGTGGTCAACATGAAAGTTGCTCATTTTGGAGAGATCTACAACTTTCGTGAAGGGTCAAAAATCAAATGAAATCATCTGTATAAAGTGTATTTTTGGGTGATACCTTATAGATTTACAATACCACGTTTTATCTTTTGTAATTTTTTATTATTTTTAAATAAGAGAAAAATCAAAATAAAAATAGAAAAAATATGAAAGGAATATTTACAATTTAATCTATTTTTTGGATTTTAATAAATAAGAAAAATAAAAAGATAAAATACAAGGGCAAAAAGTTCAATATGTACAATACAATAGGGGCCCAAATCCCAAGTTTTGCATACGATCTCCGATTTTGATGAAATTAGTCTCATTTTGAAGGTATTTGAATATATATTATTTTAAAGTGAGTAGACCTAAATCGGACACTGTATGAGAGAGATATGCACATTTTAATGATCATAGTTTCAAACTTGGACTCGGGTTTTATTGATCAATTTTACAAGTTAATATTTTTTTAATTAATATTAGTAATATATACACTACAGAGTTGAATTTATTAGATTTGGAATTAGTATAAAATATATACAAAAATGGTATTTACAAGTGATTTTTACAAGTGAATTAGGCTTCTTATTTAATGCAAATATGAATGCTAAATGCAATCATCATTTATGCATGCATGAATGCTAATTATGAAATACAAGTGGAAATATACATCTAATTACTCAGGAACAAAGCTCTATTTTCAACTTTTAGAGTAATGAATCACATATTCATCAACCCCCTATACTTAAACATTGCTCGTCCCCGAGTAACTTAAATGAAATGCAAAGGTGAAATGATTTTGGGTTCCATACCAAGGTCATGAACAAAAGTTTTAAAATGGAGCTTGACTCGACCTTTGGATTAATGTGTGGTGGAATCTTATTCAGATCTGAACTTAAGACCTAACAGACTTCAAGTTCCACAAGTCTTCTATTCAAGATGCCTCAACAGTCAGGTCAGAACAAATCCTCAAACGCAAATTTCTGATGACTATGATTCTTACTTGTACTGTGTAAGTGTAAAATAGCTCTCCAAATCAGAAATGACTAAGAAGCATCCTCCTCTAACAAGGTAACTCTAATTCCCCGGTCCAGTAACTCTTTCCTCCAGGAGCGGGGTATTCCCTTCTAAGTTCAAGTGCGACCAACTCAAGAAGAGGGGGTGGAGAAAAGAATGGACGGTAGCCAGTGTAGCTACCTATCCCAAGATGCCTGACCAGTGTAGCCAAGTCATCCAGCTGCAGACTTCTTGCTAATATACATACTCTGACATGCATTTTATTTTCTCTCAGGTCTGTCTTATTTTTTTGGAGTTCTTGCACTTTTTTGAACTATATACAAGGTGCAGCATATACATCAGGAGTTTTTCCTCTTGAGCCAGTAGACCATCCCTCTTTTGAAGCATTATTGCAACCCATAGCATCCCATCCTTAGATGTCAACACCACCAGACTAGGTTGAGATGCACTTCCCTCCCTAGAGGAGGACAAATGTTTCCACCCGTGTTCTACTCCAATTTAAAGGATTCTACCTCCTCACCACCTCATCAATGAAGAGCTACGTGCATGGTGCTTGTCCAAGTTAGGTCATTGTATAATAGAATCATGCGTGTGCATGAGATATTCTACTTAGACTAATCAAGATGACATGTGAACATAGACTTGCGAACTCAAAGAATTAAGTCACTTGACCTGAGAAATTTTAACTCCAGTTCCTATAAGGCTCTTCTAAAATTAGGTGGATTAAGGTCAAATCAAGTCCCTCCTCAACATCTATTCATAACTTGGTTCAGAACCCACTAACTTTTCACTTTACATATGATGGATATACAGATGAGGTGCAGATGACTTGCTATGTAGATGAATGCAAGACTCTTTTTTCTTTCTTTTAAATGCATGGATGATATGCAAGAGTAAATAAGAAGCCTTTGATTTTGATTTTTGATTGATTTTTTTCTTCCACAAGATTATACAAGAGTATTACAAATATACATGTATTTTACAAAAAAATTCCAATTTTTTACCCACCCCGTAATTATTGTATAGTACAACAACAACAACAAAGCCTTTTCCCACAATTAAGTAGGGTCGGCTACATGGATTCTTAGCCTCCATTCAGATCTATCTTGGGTCAATCTTGGACATATATCCAAAAAACTAAGATCCCTTCGTATAGTCTCTTTCCAACACTTCTTGGGTCGTCCTCACCCTCTCTTAGTTGGCTCAACATCCCAACACTCGCATCTCCTAACCGGTGCATCAGTTGACCTTCTTTGCAAATGACCAAACCATCTTAAGCGGTTTTCTCGCATCTTATCCTCGATCGGAGCTACACCAACTTTCTTTCTGATTGCATCATTCCGAATCCAATCTTTACGTGTATGTCCACACATCCATCTTAGCATTTTCATTTCTGCTACAGCCATTCTCTGCACATGTCTATGGTTCACAGGCCAACATTCAGAACCATAAAGCATAGCAGGTCTCACGGCTGCTTTGTAAAACTTTCCTTTAAATTTTAAAGGAATTTTCTTATCATAGAGAACAGTGGAGGCTCGTCTCCACTTTAGCCATCCTGCATTTATTCTATTAGTAACATTTCCATCAATTTCCCCATCATGTTACAAAATAGAACCCAAATATCTAAAAGAATCTCTCTTCTGAAGCATATACAAAAAATTTGAAAGTACGAGCTATGGGTAAAGTATATATATACACGCCACCAATACTTAGTGTGTGCTATATCCTCAGAGCACGAAAAGCGAGGAAAAGATAGCTCGTGCTAAGCGTAGGAGAGCTAAAATAAGAAAAAATGTATAGAAGTCATCCCGCCCCCCTAAACTTAGGCCCTGGCAGCCTAAGTGTAGAAGAAGATCAAAAATGGGGTGAGCGAGGCCAAGAGGGGAAATGGATGAGAATATATACATGACGGGCATTGGTTCCCCCTATACTTAGGCTCTGGTCAGCCTAAGTATAGGACAGGAGTGAGTATAAGAACCGATGGGATCTGGAGGATGTACATCGAACGGTGAATAGACTTGGGTCACTCTCCCCCTATACTTAGGATATGGTCATCCTAAGTATAGTCGTAAAATGAAAAGATATGAAGCCAGGGCGAGTAACTGGAGTCACGGGAGGGGGGGAAAGAATATACACAGGAAGGGTGAGTATATACAAGGATCATTATCTGAATCTTTTCGATGTTGCAGATGGCGAGAGCTCACTGTTGCAAGGTCTCATGCACGGCTTTATGTGTGTCTACTGAGTCTGCCTCGCACATGAAAATAATCTCCTCAACATGGACTAATTGTTCATGGGTTTGACAAGTGTTTCCAGCAGTTGTCCATTAACTAGGGATGTTTGTGCTACATCTGTAAGATCTGAGATCTCTGCACATCCACTACCATGCACAACACAGACTATGAACGGACCCGTCCACTTGGATTTCAGCTTACCTTGGAAAACCTTCAGCCTCGCATTGAACAATCATACCTTCTGTCCAGGAACAAAGGTCTTTCGTCTGATATATCTATCGTACCAATGCTTTACCTTGTCCTTGTACACCCAACTGTTGTCATATGCTCGGTTTCTAACTTCCACAAGTTCGTTCAGATCCATCTCTCTCTGTTCTAGCCTTGGGTGTGTGTTCTAGTTGACCTTCTTAATTGCCCATTCGGATTTATGCACTAATTCTATGGGTAAATGGCACGGCTTTCCAAACACCATTCTGAACGGGGAGGTTCCTAAGGGTGTCTTGTAAGCTATCCTATAGACCCAAAGGACCTGATCCAAAATCTGAGACCAGTCCTTCTTGTTTGGGCGAACAAGCTTCTACAATATGGTCTTCACCTCCCTATTCGACACCTCTACCATGCCATTGGTCAGTGGGTGGTAAGGACTAGCGACACGATGTTCGATGTCGTAATCATATAAGAGTTTCTTCATTTCTCTGTTCACAATCAGATATCAACAATTTGGGGATCCCAAACCTAGAGATGATGTGATCTCTAATGAATTTACAAACAATCCTGCTGTCTGTGGCTCGGGTCGGGATAGCCTCCACCCACCTTGACAGATAATCTACCGCAAGAAGGATATATTCGAAACCATGGCTAACAGAGAATGGGCCCATGAAGTCGATGCCCCAAGCGTCAAAGACATCACAAATGATGACGTGCTGCATAGAATCTCATCCTTGGAACCAACGGTTCTCCCATTCGCTGGCATACTGGACACGACTTCGCAAAGGTGAGCGCATCGCGAAACAGAGTCAGCCAGTATAAAGCCACATTGCAGTACCTTCCATGCGATCCTCTTCCCGGAGTGGTGTCCTCCTGACTCCAGACTATGGCATAAAGTAAGGAGACTCTGATATTCTTCCTGAGGAATACACCTCCTCCAGACACAATCTGGTCCATCAAAGAAAAGGATCGGATCCTCCCAATGGTAATGTCTTACATCCAACTTGAGTCGGTCTATGTGGCTCTTGGGCCAATCTTCGGAAACTTTCTTGGAGACAAGGTAGTTCACTATATTGGCGCACTATGGGAGTGAGTCTATAACAAAAATAGACTCGTCAGGGAAGGAGTCTCGAATAGGCGTATCATCAGAAGCATCAAGATTTTTGAGACGGGAGAGGTGATCAACCACTACGTTCTTCTTTCCTGGTTTATCTCTAATGTCCAAGTCAAACTCCTGGATAAGTAAAATCCACCTAAGAAGACGTGCCTTCGCGTCCTTCTTTTCTATTAAATACTGTAGTGTTGTATGGTCCGCGAACACACTCACCTTAGATCTAATTAGATGCGATCTGAACTTATCCAAGGCGAACACTACCGCAATCATCTCCTTTTCGGTAACTGTATAGTTACTCTGAGCGATATCAAGCACTTTACTTGCGTAGTTTATGGCAAACAGGACACCATCCCTCCTCTGTCCTAACACAACCCCAACAACAAAAATCTGAGGCATCCGTCGTGATCTCAAAAGGAAGAGACCAATCTGGGGCTTATAGGATCGGGGTATCCATGATCATCCCTTGTAGTTGCTTAAAGGCCTCGAGACATTTATGATCAACAATAAACTCCATTGTGTAAAAGCTCAGTTAGCGGCCGGGCAATCTTCGAAAAATCTTTGATGAATCTCCTATAAAATCCAATGTGCCCGAGGAATGACCGCAACTGTTTCACGTTTGGTTGGTGGTTGGAGTCGTCTGATCACGTCCACCTTGGCAGAGTCAACCTCCATTCGTCTCTTGGAGATGACATGCCCCAACACAATGCCCTCCGTTACCATGAAGTGACTTTTCTCCCAAGAGAGCAACAGATTAACCTCACAACACATTTGAGGACTCGATCCAGATTTTTAAGACAGGAGTCGAAGGAATCACATGGACCGAGAAGTCATCCATGAAGATTTCCAGGAATCACCGACCATCTCGGCGAATACTGCAATCATGCACCTTTGAAATGTACCGAGAGCATTGCATAACCCAAAGGGCATGCGTCTGAAAGCATAGGTACCAAAGGGGCATGTGAAATTGTTTTTCTCCGGGTCCTCAGGAGCAATAGCTACTTGATTATAGCCCGGGAACAAATCTAAGAAGCAGAAGAATTCTTTTCCCGCTAATCGTGGTGGCGACCCTCAATAAATCCTGGTTAAGTCAACAACGAACCCACAACAGATAATCAAACAATGACAAGCACGATGTGGAGTTAAAATTTATCATAACTCTAATAAAATATGTGTATAGGAGCAAGTATGTAGAGGCCGAACACAGGGAACAAGCAGGACAGATCGGGGAAATCAATGCACACGAATGAATGTGATGTTTTTGTATATAAATGCTAATTTTTGGGGATTTTTAATTTTCTATTTTTTATATTTTTATAATTTTTAGATTTTGATTTTAATTTCTGATTTTGTATTTTCTTTTTATATTTAATATTTTTTCTTTTGAATTATAAAATAAAGTACTTATACAAAATAAAGAAAAGAGAGATAATGTATTTATAAAATAAGTAAAAATAGTCAAAATATAGGAAATAAAATATTTTTAGGCTTTTTATATTTTTTCTAATATTTTTGTGATTTTTCCATATTTTTGCTATTTTTTGGTATATTTAATGTCAAAAATACTGAAAACAGTGAATAAACTACAAATCCGAAATTAAAATGGAGAAAAAAAGCAAACAGGAACCAAAATTCTTCAAATTAATGTTATAATAAAGATAATAAAATTAGGAAAATTTAGAAATAGAAAATAGATTTTTAGGATTTTTTAGAATTTTTAAGTTTTTTATAAATATTTTAGGGGTTTTCTAATTTTTAGGAGTTTCCTTTTGTATTTTTAGTGATTTTGATCTAAAGTTAAAACCACAGAAACAAAGTAATATGATTTTTTTTGGAATTTTTCAAAGAGTTTTTATATTTATTAGTATTTCTAATGCAAACAGTGAAGAAAATGAATGTTTTTGATATTTATAAATATTAAAATGCAACAAAAATGTAAAATAAAAATATGACGTGAAAGAGCAATGAAACAGGAAGCTATGCTATTTTTTTGAGATTTTTTTTGAAATTTATAGATGCATGAAATAAATGCAAGAAACAAAAAGAAATTACACTACTAGCAGGTGTATATTTATAAATATCCAGAACTATAAGAGCCAAAGTGCAATTTATCCACAAAATTATAAGGCAATTAAAATATTTCAAGACTAATCACAAATACGCCAAAAACCTAGGAGTGAAAGTGCAAATTCGCCAAAGTCACGTGCATGGAGCATGTGACCTGGCAAGGACCGTTCTGTAATTCACAAAACCTGAGGGTATTGATGAACGTGAAATTTCGCCTCTTTAAGAGTGGAAAATAATGTCGTAGTATAGGAGGTGAATTTGGTTCAGCAAAAACCACGATCTTTGAATGTCATGGAATATTTATACTTGGCAAGTCTACCAAGGTCGAACACAGGGACACAGCTACCTAATATGTTTATCGAATTTTGATTCAAGAAGCACAATGTTAGTTAATTTCAGTTTCAGGTCCACATGCAAATTATGCAAAATGCAATACTAAGATGCATGCATTTTTTAGTTGGTTTTTATGCAAGTTAAAGTGATGCATGAATGATTGTGCAAGGTTACAAGTGTGCTAAATAAAAGGCTACAACTATACCGTAAAATTATGAGCAACATGATAGAAATGAGATCAGTGTCAATTTAATCACAACAATAAAAAGTGGTCATCAAATCAAAGCAAGACAAGGAGAGCAGGGTCCCATTTTTCACATAAAAATTCATTTTAATTAAAATAGGGGCAAATGAGACAATTAAATATGCTAAGATGTAGAGGACAAAATAAGGATCAAAACGACACTAAAATCATGCAATTTGGACCTACGATGCTCAAGTTATGCTAAAAATAATGCAGAGGATAATTGTAATAAAAATGCAAGAAAATAAAGGATAATTATTACATTTAGTCCCTGGAGGGACCTAAATGTAAATAAAAAAACCGTCTGGGCCCTTATGTAATTTCACCATTACGCGTAGGGGCATTTTTGCAATATTTGAAACCTTGGAGGGGCTCCCTGTAAAATACCCAGGCACACACGTGAGGCACGTGCCTGGGGACCAAAATGCAAATAGTAATTCTTCCAGGTTCCTTCGTGTAATTTACCCAAGTCCTCACGTGCTGGGCATATGAGGCACCTAGGCTCGGGAGGAGGCTTGGGCTTGGGGCAACGTGGTGGGTGTCTGTGGCTCGGTTGAGGTTCAAATGTCCCGAGCCTAGTCCGTTCGGAGAAGTGGCTCGGGACGCCACGTGCCATCATCTTGACCGTCTAATCGAAACGATCAGACGGTATCTGCTTCGTCTTCCTCCGTTGCGGCTCCACCGGAGGAGGCGGGGCTCCGGTGTGCCCTGAATTCCTCCTCCGAGCTCCAGAGAGTGTTCTGACGGTCGGGGAAGCGAGCTGGAGGTCGGACGGAGTCCTTGAGCCGGTGCGGAGCTCTGTTGACGTCTAAAGCTGCCCATTGGAGTATGGTTGTCGAAGAAGAATTTCGAGACCGGTAAGGTGATGCGAGCTCTGTTGATGGTTCTTGCAATCGTTA
Source organism: Ottelia alismoides (assembly GCA_037367405.1). NCBI lineage: Eukaryota > Viridiplantae > Streptophyta > Magnoliopsida > Alismatales > Hydrocharitaceae > Ottelia > Ottelia alismoides. The sequence goes on from JAZKJV010007670.1 coordinate 536,304, forward strand.
GATGAAGCCGAAGCGTGGTGCTTGTGAGTGCAAAGGTTTTGTGAGTGAGTGGAGGCCATGAGGCGTCGAGAGCGGTGGCCAGTGGCTTCTTCGTCGGCGGAGTAGGAGAAGAAGGGGATCAGAGCAGGGAGGATCTGGAGAAGGGAGAGGGGGTTCGCGTGAAGGAGGGTGGCGTTGCGAAGCTGATGAAGAGGTTATATTAAGGTGGAGGTGATGATCGACGGAGGGAAAAATTCGAGAAAAACAAGAATAAAATTCACCTCGTCGGAGCGAGGTGTTGGGCGGGGGAAATAGCTTGGGCTGAGGCTTAAGGAACCTCGGGTCGTCACCCGGCGAGGTCAGCCGGGCCTCGGGGCTCGGCGGAGCCTAATGGCGTCTGCTACTCGGCAGAGGGAACGCTGAGGGTCGACACTAGGCTTTAAGTTGTCGTCGCCTCGACGCCCCGCCTCCTCCGATGTCACTGGAGGGGCGGGGAAGACTGGGCTTAACCCAAAATGGTGGACGAGGGATTTCAGGTGGCAGAGGAGAGGGTTTTATAGGGGAAGGTAGTCGGAGGTTACATGGTGGCAAGGCATTTTTAGGTGGTGGTTTAATAGCGAATGGAGTGATGGAGGCAAGCGTTGATGGTGGCGCGAGGATGGCGGAGGGAAGGGGTATGCAGGGCGACCGTTAAGAGACGGAGAGGTGACCGGACGTTGAATGCTAAAAAAGGAAGGTGGCGGAGTGGTCGCTGATGCGTAACGACTGGGGGAAGGGGGGCTACGAGGTAGGAGATGACCTGTTGGCCGTTGGATCGTGAGATCCACGGCTAGGAGGAAGGCGGCTAGTGGAGGGTTCAGATTAGATCCATCGGTTTGATCGGGCGGTTGAGAGAATAGCGCGAAGGAGCTATTGTGATGGAAGATGGGGACGATCTAATGGCTGAGGTGAAGATGTGTCGTGGCACGATAGGGAGCGTTGGATGATAGGTCGATCTAATGGCTATAGAGAAGGGGCGACGTGCATGAGGGTAGGCACAGGATAGGAGCTTGATCCAACGGCTGTAGAACGAGGCGCTAAGTAGCGGTGGGGATCTGATCTGGAGATGGATCCGAGGGCTGAGAAGTGGAGCGGTGGTGGACGGCTCAGATGAAGGTGGGATGGAAAGGATCCAACGACCCAGATGGGCGCCGGGTGTTGGAGGGGAAGCGGGCCACGTGGACGCTCCAGAGAGCGCCACGTGGCCCAATCAGAAAAATTCAAAGTAAAGTACAAAGATAAAAGAAATAGTAGAGGCCGAATTAGGAAAAAGTCAAAACATGAAAGTTGCTCGTCTCGACGAGATCTACAACTTTCATGTTAGTCAAAAAGTCAAAAGAGGTCAATTGTACAAAACATATTTTTGGGGGTATTTTTAGGGGAATAAAAACACCGATTTTGTGGTTTTGAGATGTTTTTGTATTTTTTAGTGTTTTTAATGGTCAGTGAATTATAGAAAATTATTCTACCTAATTTTTAGAGGTTTTTTGAGGATAAAATAATTACAAGAAAAATAAAGGAATTAAATACAATAATTTAATGTAAATTATATACAATATAATACAGGATAAAAATAAAGAATTAAAGGGTATTTTTATTGGATTGATTAAGCAGGGATTTTAATTAGCGGCCTTTAGCACGATGAATTTGAGATTCATCATACCCCTATACTTAAACCATGCTCGTCCTCGAGCATCTAAAGAATGAAGAAGTCAGATTAATTCCCTAACAGTGTGCGTGAAAAATTCAAGGCCTAATCTTTCGAAGACCCTTATTTAAGAGATCCTAAAATTCCAGGTTTATCCAAGCCTTTGCAGAAAGAATCCAACTTCTTATCAGACTCTCTTTTTGTACATATAATATAAGGATATGACATTTAGTGTACTGCATTTTATGAGAGCTGAGTCGATGCATCACTCAAAGTTCCAGTCCCAAAGACTCTCCTCTAGACCTAATCCTCAATACTAGGGATAATTCTACTCTTGCTTCAGTCAACCGTCTCATTAGTTTGTCAGACTTGAAATGTTGATGGATGGCCAGATGATGGAGGTAATGGGGTTGTGTCTATTTTTCTCATCCTCACATTGGAACAAGGGGCCTCTCGTGTGCCTTTTTACTACACATGTAAATTTTAATATTGTTGATCAATGTGTCCGTCAAGAGAGTTGAGTCGTCTGCACTTGTTTTTCTGGGAGTACACCGGGGTGTGTCTTTTATGAGTATCTAAGATACCTTCGACACCCCAGACTTGTATCGCTTACGATGCAGGGCCCTTTTTGTGGTGTCAGCTCGACTCCTTGGTCCTAATAGCTCTTGGTCCAAGTGGACACTTTAAAAATGTTTGGGAGCGCTCTCCATTGGTGGAAGCTCATTTGTAGTTTGACTTTGGTATTCATAGCTTTTTCTTTGACATTTCATTTCTTTTGTTGGCTAGATCCACTGCTTTTACCAAAAGTTGGCGCACACTGATCAACAAATTCTTTTAAGTTTCATTAAACCCTGGCACATAGGTAAATATCAAAGAGATAGTATATGAATCTTATTCACATACTGGCTAGGGTTTTACTGACACTCAGATTTTTCTGAAGCCTTCATTAACTTTATCCCATCCTCGAATATCATTAGATCGGATCTAACCTCAAATTTCTGGTCCTAGTTCCTCAAGTGATATCTCAACTCAACTCATCAATCATGCAGTTGTGGAAGTGACTGTGCTGATCATATTTTCTTGAAGGTAGAGATGAAGAGTGCAATATATCACTCAAATCTTTCAAACCAGGGAAGTGTGGATATTTAAGCTTAAAACCCTAATGACTAAGGCATGTTAACTCAGACTCTCAAGATCACAGAAATCAAGTGTCCTCAAAATCCTCAAGCCTTGAGTAGGTGTGGATGTGTCAGGATACACCAACTCCTTAGGTTAGTGATTTTTATGTGATTTTTATCTTTTGCAGATTTTTATGGGTTTTAATTTTTTTAATCTCAGAGAGATAATGACTGGCCAGGGCTCAAATAGAAGTATCCATTCTCAGCCAGTATGGGTGTAAGTACGGGTCGAGACCCGTGTTACTTGAGGACGGGCCATATGCGATGTCCTCTAAACCACCCACTCTGCTAAGGGAGATCGAGGTTCCCTCACTGAAAATGTCTACTAAACCTAGTAGTCAGCGTCAAATTCCAAAAAGATTTTAATTTTTCAATTTTTTTAATACAAGAATATTTACAAAAATTAATCCCTCAATTTTAATAAACAATTTTTACAAGGTTTTTACCCAGTTCACAAGCTTACCAAAACCCAGTCCGAAAAATAAAATTTAAAAAGAGATTTAAAAAGCGAGCTAAGCTAAAGTAAATATACAGTAATATACGGTATACCCCCCTATACTTAAAATTTTTCTATGTCCTCATAGCATAAGTGCCATGAAGCCAAGGCTTGATTCAAATATCAGGTGATATAGCGGAACTGAGGATGAGGGTTCCCCTCTACTTAGGCCAAAATCGACCTAAGCACAAGAAGACAGAATGAGGGAGGATAAGCAGGCAGGTCCCCCCTATACTTAGGCTACAAATAGCCTAAGTAAGGTCTGAATTAGGGGGGAGGGTTTTCTATGATACAAGGGGGAGGGGGAGGGGTTCGTGAAATATATAACACAGAGAGAGGGAGATAGAGGTAGAGAGAGGGAGAGAGAGAGTGAGTGAGTGAAATACACAAGGGATGGTGGGAGTGAGTGTGTATATGCAAGTGTAGCTGTGCGTGTGGGGGGGGGGGGTAGATCATCAAGTGATCTACTTTTTTTTTGTACAATATGCAAAACTGGAAATAAAA